>JAOTNS010000041.1:0-277709 GCA_028476615.1 Culter alburnus
CTATCTTTTTCTGCGATTTTTTTTATTTTTTTTCATTCATTATTTTTTATTTTCTTTCTTTTTCTGTCATTTTTTTCTTGATTTTTCTGTGTGTATTTTTTTCTGTCATTTTTCTTTCATTTTTCTCTCATTTTTTCTTTTTGTCTATTTTTCTTTCCTTTTTATTTTTCTGTCATTTTTCCTGTCTGTATGTCTTTTTTGTCTTTTATTCTTTTTTCTCTTTATTTTTTGTTTTTCTTCATTATTTTTTCTGTCATTTTTCTTTCTTTTTTCTGTCATTTTTTTTTTTGTCTATTTTCTTTCCTTTATTTTTTCTGTAATTTTCTTTCTTTTTCTTTTTCTGTCTGTTTTTTCTTTCCTTCTTTTGAGAGCACATTATTTTCTGTCTTTTTTTTCTTTTTCTTTTTTCTTTATTTTTCTCTGTATTTGTATTTCTTTTTTCTGTCATTTGTCTTTCTTTTTTTTTTTGTAATTTTTTTCTGTCTGTATTTTTGTCTATTTTTTTTTTCTGTCATTTTTCTGTCTTTTTTTTTCTGTCTGTATTTTTTTCTCCTTCGTTCTGAGAGCACATTGGATGAGAACTAGTTTAAACTGAATTGATCTGAATAACGACACTATAGTCGTCAGTAGATCTGCTTTACAGCTGAATTAGTCTCATATTTGATCATTGAGATTGAGTTTGCATCATTGATTCTCTTATTTTCCCGTCTGAAACACTCTGTACCGTACACAGCGCTGCAGGAATGAAGCTGACCTGTCGTTCCTCTCTCAGGTTTCCAGCAGGAGCGGCGTGGACCGTCAGGAGCTGGTCTTGTTCTCCAGTGAGCGCGAGTCTTGGGCTCAAGAGAGGAACCGTTTGGAAAAGTCCCTCCGTCAGGCAGAGGCAGAACTGACCCGTCTGAGAGCAGACATTCGCTCCGACACGCTGCGAGATCTGACCGGAGCCGACCTGGACAACACGGCCCTCAAGGTGAGGCCAGCAGCGCTATATAAACCCATTTGTCATTTCATGATCCAGAGAGGTGCTCAGATGTGCACTTGATGTCTCCACAGAGGATGTATGGGAAATACCTGCGTGCCGAGAGCTTCCGGAAGGCTCTGATCTATCAGAAGAAGTATCTTCTGCTGCTGCTGGGTGGATTTCAGGAGTGTGAGGAGGCTACGCTGTCTCTGATCGCCCGCATGGGCGGCCAGCCCACACACATCTGTCTGGAGTCTCTGGGCCGTCAGCGCAGGGGCTTCACGCGCTTCAGATCGGCCGTGCGCGTCTCCATCGCCCTCTCCCGGTACAGTCACACGCTTCTGCTGTTTTAAGAGTTATTTTTGGCGATAGGATGGGATAGCATAGTATAGAGTAGACAGGGATGGGATCAGGAACGGTCCGAATTCGGGTCACCCGAAGTGCAGCTGCGCTACATGTCGGAGCTGACCACGAGGATATCGACTCGACCAGACACGCGGTTTTTGACGTTAAATATTTGAACTTGAGTACTTGAAGTTCTCCGGATGTTAATATTTCAGTTCATATTTCAATAAATTAGCAAAAGTTCACTGATGGTTAAGTCACATGACATGCAAGTAAACTAATAAAATATTTCTTCTTTTTTTAGTAGGTGTTTTATTTTGATTGTTTTTATTTTATGATTATTTATGATTTCATTTTTTAGTAAATCTTTTATTTTAATTTATTGGTTTTATTTAAAAAAATGATTTTAATTTTAAATTTTTATGATTTCATTTTTTGTGTTTTATTTTAATTTATTTTTTTAAATTATTTTTAAATTATTTATTTTAATTATACATTTCAATGATTTATTTATTTTTTGGTAATTAATAACTAATTTACAATTTTATTTAATTTTATTTTTTTTTTACAATTATTTTTTTTTGGTAAGTGTTTTATTTTGATTGGTTGTTTTTATTTCTAAATAATTTTAATTTGATTTTTTTATAATTTAATTTTTTAGTAAGTGTTTTATTTTGATTGATTGTTTTAATTTTACAATTATTTTAAACTTACTTTTGATGGTTTTATTCTTTTTTTGTAAGTGTTTTATTTGATTGGTTTTTTATTTCTAAATAATTTTAATTTGATTTTTTTTATAATTTAATTTTTAGTAAGTGTTTATTGATTGATTTGGTTTTATTTTAAAATAATTAGCTTTTAATTTTTTAGAATGTTCTGATTTAATTATTAGCTTTTCCTCAACTTACGAACCTCGTTTTAGAAAACCCAGTATTAATGTAACTGATATAATCAGAGCTACTACTGAGATGTTTCAGGTTTGATGTCTAAATTTGACATTACCCATCAGGTCGGGTCACAGAGATGTTTAAAGCTGTTGATGTAACAGTAATGTCTAGTCCACACAGTTCTGTACAGCTGGATAATCTCTGTCTGTCTCCTGCAGGATGAGGTTTCTGGTGAAGAGATGGCAGCGAGCCGGAGGAGCCGTGACCTCTCCGATCGTGAGCAGAAACGGCCTCAGCCAGATCACAGGTGACACCCTCACACCTGACTGATCATAAAAATACATACAAATATACTGTCTGCATTATTTCATGAATAGAAAGTGTGTATATATATAATAATTTTTTTTGTAATGAAACCTTTGCACTGTGTTACTGCTGAAGGTGCTGATGTGAGGAACGAGTCTTCATTCCTGCACCCCGGCACTGTGGAGGTGTTCAGAGAGAGACAGACGAGCAGCCGCGGCCGAACAGGACGAGACTCGCCTCGCTCCGCCGCATCAGTCCAGCACAGGTACTCGAACACGTCTGAGCAGCCCATAATAAACACAAACAATTCTCGTACTGTGAAGCCAAAACACAGACAGCAGCAGGAATATTAGGCTGCTGTCACTTTAAGAGCCAATGCACAGATCCACTATACTGATACACAAGCGTTTCATTTCTCAGCTGTTTACATTCACTTAAGACAAATCCAGCATTTTTGTATAATTCTGTGAATTAGAAGATGTGAAAGAGAACTGAATTCAGTATTCGCACGCTGTCTGAGACGTGGCTTTCTGGGACACTTTTTGATCTTTATGAGTGTTTGCGTCTCTCTCTCTAGGTATCACAGTATGGCCGCTGACCCCGGAGGTTTACCATGTTCTCACCTGCAGAACTACGACCCTGATCGCGCTCTCACCGACTATATATCCCGTCTGGAGGCCCTACAGAGACGACTGGGAAGTGTGCAGTCAGGTAACCAGCAGTGACTGACCTGCACTGATTGATACAGTCAACTGTGATTTCATGCTAACGTGAAACTTTTTTCCCCCAGGATCCTCTTCGTACGCTCAATTGCACTTTGGAGTCAGAAGATAAAGATCTTCATTTACATTTAAACTGGCTTGAAGAAACTCAGTTGCCTTCTCTTGTGCTGAGCTGCTGTGCTTTTGTATTCTCACTATAAATGTGTACAACTCTGTGGGACCAAAAAGACGTTTTTTGTTTTTTTTGTGTATCATCTTATAATCAAGCTTTATGTTGGCGGCACTTGAAACAGCTTCAACGTCTGTACATTAGTTCTACCTTATTTGTTGTTAATGGAAAACAATCATGTTGTTACTGTATATTTGTGGAATGCTAATTTAAGTTGATTAATTTAAGACGTGTTGGATGGTGAACAGGACGGCTGCTATCGGACTCTTGATAACGCTGCTGCTGCTGCGCGAGCGACGCTGTAAACACTAACAGGAGGAGCGCGAGTCAGATCTCGGAGGCGAGTCATGTGACGCTGCGCAGTAGTGCGGTGTTATCAGATACTCACACTGTGTTTTATTCGCTCGCTCCCATGAAAAGACCAGAGGACATTTGTAGACATATTTTTGTAAAGGTAGGAGCTTTGGATTTTATGGGTATTTTGTCAAAACTGAAATAAAGATTAATATAATATTTGAAAACTGCTTTTGTCTCCGTTCTGTTATTTGTTTTGAGTATGATATATGCGATGTATGACTTGACCTTTGACATCATTTATACATGACTTGTATAAATGACTGTAAAAAGGTCATATCTTAATAAATGGGGGGGGGGGGATTTGCATTTTGAGGGAAAAAATTGGAATTACAAGATAAAAAGTCACAATTACATTATTTTATTATTTTATGGTAGAAACTTGTAGTGTCCTCTCCTGCAATAAAAAACCTAAACATATGTACTAAAAACTGAAAAGCTCATCCTTTGCATTTTTGCGTACAGACAACAACATTGATCCCGTTCACACTGATCCGCGAAAATGACTAAAATCGCTGTATTCTGCTGCCAGGCCAGTAGATGGCGATGTCACTTTGTAAAGAAACACATGCATATAGACTGAACACATAATACACGTGCACATGACATCACCGTTTTCACAAATTCATGTTTTTTTAGTTTACATGGAGATAAAAACATTATTGTTCTCAAAAACTTGCAATTTGAAAAGTTTGCATTTTCAGGCCACAAAAACGCTGTTAAAATGTTGATTTCTGTTTTTAGTTGGATACTGTCATGTGAACGTGTTAGGAGCCCCTGCTCATTCTCTTGGACTACGTTCACACTGTCAGTCCAAATCCGATTTTTGTGCATATCCGATTGAAATCTGATCAGGTTTAGCAAGTGTGAACGGCAAAATATCTTATGAAATGTGATTTTTACAAATCCGTTTTGAGCTACATTCATTCATGTATACCTACCAACATCATTGCCTTAGAAAGCAATGCAGATATTCTGGAAAACAAAAGAGCAGCATAGAACACAAATCGGATCTGAACAGTTGCGATACACAATGTGGACAGTCAATAATTTTAGATATACAAATAATCGGATTTGGCCTGATGGTGTGAAGTTAGCTTTTTTCTGAGCAGAGTTGTTTGATGGAGGTTGAGACTGATTATTTCACCTGAGGACTCTAAAGTTTTGTAGCTGGGCCATTCCACCGAATGGGTGACATTTGCTTGTTGTAACTCTTCAAAATTAAACTTTATTTTTTATCTTTTTTCAACACTGAATCTAATACTACACACATTTAACTATTCAAAATGTGTATTGGTCAATCTCAGGCAATTTTATTTAATTTTTTACAAGGTTTCAAAGCAGAAGATGGATGCATGTTTTCTCAGTCCTGTTACCAAAAACTCATGTGCTGTTTTAAAAGCATGTCAGTTAATTCCTTTGTATTCACCTCAAGAAAGTGTTTATTTTGAAGAAATGGTTGGTTATTTGCTCAAATGATTGATATTTGTGACAAAAATATCACATTAAGGCAAGGTGTATTTTAATAAAAAAACGCAAAACAATTTTTTAATTTAAAAGAAGACAGAAGCTTCAAGTTTATAATTTTTAAATAATTTAATAATTGTGTAAATGATGGATCAAACAAAGCTGATAAAAACAGTGGTTTAACTTTATTTTTTTTTTAGAAAAATATATACATTTAGTAACAGGAATGAGCACTTTGTAACAGGAATGAGCACTGAGTAACAGGAATGAGCACTGAGTACAGGACATAACAGGAACACACAGTAACAGGAATGAACACTAACAGGAATGAACACTGAGTAACGGGAATGAACACTTTGTAACGGGAATGAACACTTTGTAACGGGATTGAACACTGAGTAACGGGAATGAACACTGTAACGGGAAAGAACACTGGTAACGGGAATGAACACTTGTAACAGGAATGAACAACCACTTGGGAATGAACGGAATTGTAACACTAACGGGAATGAACACTTTGTAACGGAATGAACACTTTGTAACGGGAATGAACACTTTGTAATGGGAATGAACACTGAGTAACAGGAATGAACACTGTAATGAACACTGAACAGGTGTTGACACTGTATGTTGTGTATGTGTGTGAGAAAGAGAATGTGTACATGGCCCTGTGTGAGTGAGATTTCTGTGCTGAACGGATGTTCTATGTGATAATAGTACTTCACAGCGAAGGAGGTGGAAAGAGAAATAAGGAGATTGAGGAAAAGAGTGAGAGAGGGAGAGAGAGGGGAAGGAAAGACAAAAAAGGGGGAAAAGAGAAGGTTGCGGGTGAGTTTTACTCCTTCCCTTGCAGCATGCCGTGGGTGTTTCTTGCACCTACAAAGTATAGGTTCTCTCCATCTTCTACACAAGAAAAGAAAGAGAAAGACAAAAAGATTGTCACGTCGTGGTGGACTGGCTCCCTGCAAGTATGGCATTCACACTGTAAAAATAATCCCAAAAATCTACAATTTAAACACTTTAATATTAAATAGTGAATGTTTCGTTATTAACTGAGACTAATAACAGAGATAAACAGTCTTTATTGTGCTCAAACTCTGTGCTCGCGTTTGATTGGACGATGGACTTTGTGCTCGTGTTTGATTGGATGATGGTGAACTCGAGGTAGCGGTTGAAGAACAATCCGCATGTTTTGAGGAGGTTTTCAGCTTCTTATTTGTTCAATATCTCAGAGTTTCTGTCAGTCTCTGAGTGGGACATTATTTCTTGAGTGTGTGTGTTTGTAGTTTGAAGTGTTTCTCGTGATGTCAGACCATGTGACCGTCATCGAGATGTGTAGCGCACTGAGTGACTCCTTTAGCACGGATCCATTATCGGTATCGCTTCTCGGCCTTTTGGCTAAGATCAAGTGTAGTATCTGTTCTTATCAGTTTAATATCTGATACGTCCCCTATCTGGGGACCATATATTAAATTGATTTTTGGATCAGGGAGATGGAATAGGGGCTTGCTCCGTCCACTCCACGCATCGACCTGGTATTGCAGTATCTCCAGGAACGGTGCACCCCCACCGGGGAAACAATGTGGTAAATAATAGAATTGAAGTTATCAATGCACATATAAAGAAATATCTGTGAATTCATGAGTTTTTAACTAATCTAATAAATTTGCGGAGAAGTTATACCATTAAATGTCCGCTAGGTGGCGATAAATGAGGGTCTTCACTCTCCGTGATCGTCTGTGGGTTACATCTGATCTTTATGATTTGAAGAAGTCTTTAAATCGAAAACTTATAATTTTATTTAAAACACATTTTCCACAAGATGGACACAAAAGCAGATTAATATTTATAGTCATAAATATAGCATAAAAAGTCAAAATTATGCCATTCAAAGTCATAACTGATATACTAAGTCATAATAATGACATAAAGTTGACTGACAAAAACTATTACATATTAAGTCCTAATTCTGAAATTCAGATATTATGACAGTCAAAATTATGACATACTAAGTCAAAATTTACTAGTTGAAACTGACATTCAAATTCATAATTGACATAATACCAAAATTATGACAAAAAGTAAAAATTTTGACAATTTATTAAGATATGACATTCAACATCTTGAGATTTGCATGACATAAATTTTAATTATTACATACTAACTCATGATTCTGACATTCAAAGTCAAAATTGTGATGTTCAACATCATGACATACTAAGTTGAAATTATGAGATGTTAAAATGCTAAAAATACTGATTGTTGATAATAAATTATGTAGTTCCAGATCTTTTATTCTCTGCAAAACAGAAGATATTCTGCGGAACTCTTTTTGTATAATGAAAGTCAATGGGGTCCAAATCCACACTGACTTTCACTGTATGGACAGTCCTGCTGGATGGGATAGATATGAAAGAGCAGTAAATGATGACAGAAGGCTGATTTGCTGATATTTGTTTATCAATCTCTTTACTGAATAATTACAATTAATATAGATATGAGAGTAAATATGATTTTGGAGAGATTTGACACAAGAGAACATTAGGCCCTGTATGTTAATCAAGAAGTTTTTGTACTGATATCCTACTTTTAAAGGTGCCATAGAATCCTTTTTCACAAGTTTCAGCTCAAAATACCCCATAGATTTTTTTTTTAATTCATTTTTTTAACTGCCTATTTGGGGCTTCATTAAATATGCGCAAATTCAGCGCGCTTCCCCTTTAAATGCTCACGCTCCCCGCCCCCAAGCTCGCAACTCTATAATACATTGCATAAACAGAGTTCACACAGCTGATATAACCCTCAAAATGGATCTTTACAAAGTGTTTGTCATGCAGCATATTGGATCATGTGAGTATAGTATTTATTTGGATGTTTGCATTGATTCTGAATGAGTTTGATGGAGCTCCATGGCTAAAGCTAACATTACACACTGTTGGGGAGATTTATAAAGAATGAAGTTGTGTTTATGAATTATACAGACTGCAAGTGTTTAAAAATGAAAATAACGACAGTCTTGTCTCTGTGAATACAGTAAGAAACAATGGTAACTTTAACCACATTTAACAGTACATTAGCAACATGCTAACGAAACATTTAGAAAGACAATTTACAAATATCACTAAAAATATCATGTTATCATGGATCATGTGAGTTATTATTGCTCCATCTGCCATTTTTCGCTGTTGTTCTTGCTTGCTTACCTAGTCTGATGATTCAGCTGTGCACAGATCCAGACGTTAATACTGGCTGCCCTTGTCTAATGCCTTGAACATGGGCTGGCATATGCAAATATTGGGGGCGTACATATTAATGATCCCGACTGTTACGTAACAATCTGTGTTATGTTGAGATTCGCCTGTTCTTCAGAGGTCTTTTGCACAAATCAAATTTACATAAGAAGGAGGAAACAATGGTGTTTGAGACTCACTGTATGTCATTTCCATGTACTGAACTCTAATTATTTAACTATGCTGAGGTAAATTCAATTTTCAATTCTATGGCTATTCAATTCTATTTCAATTCTATCAGTTCTATAAATACAAAGAAATTCATACAGGTTGAGGTGAGTAAATGATGACAGAATGTCATTTTATGGAGTCAAATTAATGCCTTAAAGTTTTGCACAAAAATAAAGTTTTGCAAAACACAAAAAGAATTGAGCAATAAAAAAATGTTTTGCAAACAAAAATAAAGAATTGCAAAGGAAAATAAAGTATTGAGCGGAAAAAAATAAGTTTTGCAAACAAAAATAATAAATTGCAAAATAAAATAAAGTAGTGCAAAAATAAAAATAATCAATTACAAAATCAATGACAGCAGTAATCCTATTTTATCTTTGCCACATATTTTTCATGCTCAAACCTACTAAATCATTTGCAACGCTCATTTATTCTGCGTTTCAGTCAAGCGTGCGCTCACGATACCGGTTTTCCTTGCGCTGCACTTTTCTGTGCGGTTCTCTTTATGGCGGTTTGACGTGGGGGTGGAGTCAAGAAACGGGGGCACGCCCCGCCGAAACGTCATCGGCAGGAGACGCAGATCGCAACAGAACAGATCAAGCATAGATACAGGCAGTGAGACAGAGCGCAACGAGTCATATACTATAAGAAATGCATTGGAGGGGGTCGTAATCGGCGACAACTATGCTAAACAAACCAACAAAAACAAACCATTAATTATTTTTAATGTCAAAGATTATTTCACCTGTCGCCGATTACGTTCCCCCAATGCATTCCGCGGGGGCGTGCCCCCGTTTCTTGACTCCACCCCCACGTCAAACCAGTGCCATAAAGAGAACCGCACAGAAAAGTGCAGCGCAAAAGAAAACCGGTATCGTGAGCACACGCTTGACTGAAACGCAGAATAAAATGAGCGTTGCAAATGATTTAGTAGGTTTGAGCATGAAAAATATGTGGCAAAAATAAAATAGGATTACAGCTGTCATTGATTTTTGTAATTGATTATATTTTTTTTGCACTACTTTATTTTATTTTGCAATTTATTTTTTGTTTGCAAAACATTTTTTTATTGCTCAATTCTTTTTTGTGTTTTGCAAAACTTTATTTTGTGCAAAACTTAAGGCATTAATTTGACTCCATACATTTTTGGGTGAACTGGCCCATTTTTCATCATGTATACAATACGGTACTTTTCAGAATCGCTGCTGGCAACACTGAGTTTATATTGTTGTCATTGGCTGTGAAACTAACATTTAAAGACGCGCTGCCGACGTCACATGTGACGTAATTCTGTTAGGTGAAACTTTCACCTAACAGAATTACGTGAAAGCGCGAATGTTATTTTTACACGTACGAAGCCTTGTATCGTTCCTGACATTCATCTGATTCTCGGTGTAACTGAAATCGTTATAACTCGACCGTATGTTCCTCGTGTTCCACGTGTTGATGTTCGTTAGTCACCGTTGATGTGAACGGTCGCGCGCAGAATGAGACTCTGATCGGATCTGTGTAGTTTCATACTTACCTGGCAGGGGTGATACCATGATCATGAAGGTGTTCTCCTTGAGTGAGGATCAGTCATTGCACTCAGACTGGTTTGACCTCAACGAATTCCTCAAATGGGGGAATCTCGACTGCATAATTGTTAGGGGGGGACTGCGTTCGCGCTCTCTCTTTATGTGCATGTGAAAAACAGATCTGATGATGTAACTAAAAGTACAGTGAACATAGAATTATTGAGGTAGATCTCTCAAATATGAAAATTCTATTAATTATTTTTTCTCTCATGTCGTTCCACACCCGTTAAGACCTTCGTTCATCTTCAGAACACAAATTAAGATATTTTTGATGAAATCCGATGACTCAGTGAGGTCTGCATAGCCAGCAATGACATTTCCTCTCTCAAGATCCATTAATGTACTAAAATATTAAATCAGTTCATGTGAGTACAGTGGTTCAATATTAATATTATAAAAGAGACAGAATATTTTTGGGGTGCGCCAAAATAACGATTATATAGTGATGGCCGATTTCAAAACACTGCTTCATGAAGCTTCGGAGCGTTATGAATCAGTGTATCGAATCTTCGGATCGCCAAAACTGCTGAAATCACGTGACTTTGGCGCTCCGAATCATTATTCGACACAAAAGATTCATAATGCTCTGAAGCTTCCTGAAGCAGTGTTTTGAAATCGGCCATCAAAAATATCTTAATTTGTGTTCTGAAGATGAACGAAGGTCTTACAGTTGTGGAACAACATGAGGGTGAGTAATGACTTGGGTGAACTAACTCTTCAAGTAGTGATTTTATATACTAGTAGTAGAAGTATAGGAATCTTTAATATAGTAGCAGAGTAGTAAAATGTTCATTATTAATAATAAAATTATTAATAATTTTGTATGTTTTGGTGATAAATTATATTTGAATATGTTCAGTGAAACGGGACATGATGTGTGTTTGTTTCCTCTGGCAGACAATGGCGCTTTAATGATGATTTATCCATACTTTAAAGTTGGAACCACCAAAAAAGTTAAATTTTAAAGCAAAAGTTTTAGCATTTGTCATTGAATTCAGTTGCAACCAAGATGTGAAACTTTAATTTGAAATTAATCTGCTAAAATGTAAACAACTACTAATTTAAAACTGAACCATTTTATTTCTTGTAATGAATATTTTCCTCATCTTGATTGAACAGGACAAAATTTTAATCCCAAACAACATGTTAATCTTCCATTACACACAATAACAATGAGCTTCATCTTAAGAAACTGTTCAAAATAAAGTGCACAGATTAAGCGGTCTGCTGTATCAAAACCAGCCTCTGATCCGAGCCTTAACCTGACGTTATGATCAAACATGCCGTCATGGAGAAGGATTGATTATTAATCCACTCACTGAAGTCGTGGGAAATGCGATGACGGGGAAACAAACCACGTCCGCCATGGTGAAGTTCTTGCCGGCGAGGTACGACCCTTTACCCATCTACAAATGAGGAAAACAGAGGAAGGTTCAATGATGTAGCCATTCATAATCCATTTGACTTTTCTACTGCAATTAATCACAAGTTAATCGTGTAAATGCAAATGGAAAATAAAATAAAGGATGATATTTTATGCTTTACAGCTGAATTTGTCTCATATTTGATGAAGTTTGCATCACTGATTCTGTTACTGTCCAGTTTATTACTGAACAATCTGTACTGTATAAAGTGCTACAGAGATAAAGCTGACTTGACTTAAAACACGACCTTCTCCAAGTATCCGTCCCACAGTTTCAGCTCAGTAACTAAATTCTCTTTATTCCTCTTCAGGGCCGATTCGTGTCGCTCTTCTTCAGGAATGTAATACCCATAGAAGGCCACGTCATCTGCACACACAAGAATTCAACACAAAATAAAAAGTTTTTCTATCAAATGAGACAAAGTACTTGATACCTTGTTTTTGGTTTGTTTTGAGTTATGAAGTATGCCACTTGAAATCACATGAAATCATTAAAAATGCCTTTCAGGGTGTAAGGGGTTAACAGTGACAGTCAACAGAGAGATTAAATATCACTTATATAGAGCTTGAATGATCAGGATCGGCCAAAAAAGAATCAGTAGTTCGTCTCAGCAGCAAAAATCCTGATTGGAGCATCCCTAGTTATAATGTTACATGTTCATTTATAACATGTTACTTTGTCTTTTTATCAAATACAGAACGAATCCTGTTATTTTAATGTTTCACATGCAAGAGACATAACGGTTGCAAACATCAGGCTGTCCATTAATAAACACTTGTTGTCATTAACTTATTTTTTTGTCTTTTTTTAAATAGTAACATAAACCACAAGTGCTCGAGTAGCTTGTTCTGACAAGCAACAGACTAGGGGAAATCAGCTTTAAATGTTGATGATTTAAATCTCTTACACATTTTCTGCTGCAGGTTGTTGGTCTCAAACATCCGCTGGTAGACGAGCGCCTGTTTAGCTGGATCATCTGGGATCAGACGGGTTCCTTGAGACTTGAACACACTCTAGAAACCACAAACATTTATCAGCCTGTGACGCTCAAAAAAATCTATTATTATTACTATTACTCTCCCTTGAAATTCATGGATTCAATTTGAAAAGTCGTTTTGATATTTTTCTTGGAGTTAAGTAAAAAATATCCATGTATAACCATTCTAAGATTAATGAAGAAAAGCACATCAAGACATTGAAGCACACACACACACAAAATAAAACCTTCCCATCAAGCAATATAAACTCTTAATGCATTTCTGTCATGACAATTCCCCAGCCAGCACAGCATGGTGGGGTCCAGATGGGTGTCACCTGGGCAGCCTAACTGGGGCCCAGACATTTTTGTCCATGGTTTCCATGGAGGCCCCACATGGGTTAGCCCAGATGAACTGAACACTGCTCAGTGTGCACACTACAGGCTGTTAAATGAAACACAGAAACATGCTGGAGTTAATGAGATAATTAGGTGATAACGAGCAGAATCACTGAAGGACAGAGAAACAACAAGAACTACGACTTCAACCACAGCCTTCGATGAAATCAACTGAAGATAAAAGACATTAAATCTCTGAAGATCTGATTAAACATCTCCACAAACAGCATTACCAGCTTCACTTATCACTAACCAGACTGACTTTATCTCTGACATTCATCTACAGAAGTTGTTATTGAGAATTACCAGAGGTTTAGATGTTGATGATTGTTGAAATACGTTTGTTTGATGTCACCGTGATCGAGGTCAGCGCTTACTTCAGTTAGGCAGTTTGACTCTTGACTGTTTTAGCAATAATGTTTCTTTGGCTGCTCTTGCTGTTTGTTATGGCAAGAAAAGCAAGAGACAATGTGTTTAGCTGTTGTCAGCTGTTCAATGATATGAATATAATTGTCATCATGTTATGGCTTTGTTTGCTGATCTAATGACTGAGCTTTATATGAAAAACATATTAGTTGGTGCTGGATCTTCTCCAGAACAACTAAAAAAAAATTACAAAAATCAGAGCAGAAGAATAAATCTGAAAAATACAATGTATATCAAATGCTTTAAAACACTGCAAGATTTATTCACACACAGACATCAAGAATCAGTGTATGAATCTCAACAATGGTGACATGCTCATGCTGCAATGCATTGGGTGCCTCATACAAAACTCATCCATGGCTCCCAGAATGCATTGCAGCATGAAGCATGTCACCATTGTTGAGAATCATACGCTGATTCTTGATGTCTGTGTAAGTGAGTCTTGCAGGAGGTTTGAAGTGTTTAGTGAACAATATATTTTTCAAACTTTTTGATTAAAACATTTTTATTGTTGTAATTCAAGGAAAGGTTCAGCACAAAGTCAATCACATTTTGCTCATAAAAAGCTCAGTCATTAGATCAGTGAATTAAGCCACTAAATGATGACTATATTTTTATCATTTAACAGCTGACCACATTGTCTCTGTTTTCTTGCCATAACAAACAGCAAAGGAAAAAAAATTAAAAGTTATAGTTAAGAGTCAAACTGCCTAACTGAAGTAAGCGCTGACCTCGATCACGGTGACATCAAACCAAACGTATTTTCAACAAATCATCAACATCTAAACCTCTGGTAATTCTCAATAAGAGCTTCTGTAGATGAATGTCAGAAATAAAGTCAGTCTGGTTAGTGATAAGTGAAGCTGGTAATGCTGTTTGTGGAGATGTTTAATCAGATCTTCAGAGATTTAATGTCTTTTATCTTCAGTTGATTTCATCGAAGGCTGTGACTGAAGTGTAGTTCTTGTTTGTGTTTCTCTGTCCTTCAGTGATTCTGCTCATTATCACTAATTATTCATTAACTCCAGCATGTTCTGTGTTTCATTTAACAGCCTGTAGTGTGCACACTGAGCAGTGTTCAGTTCATCTGGGCTAACCCATGTGGGGCCTACATGGAAACCGTGGACAAAAATGTCTGGGCCCCAGTTAGGCTGCCCAGGTGACACCCATCTGGACCCCACCATGCTATGTTGGCTGGGTCTGAGATTTGAGAATGCATGCAAAAACATTGAAATATATATTTTTGTATATTATTGTTAACAAATGTTGATATGTTTGGCAGAATAGATCTGCTATGACTCTGCTGCTATTGGTCATTGTTGCTACTGTTGCTTATCACTGTAAAATGTAATTAGTTGAGTTTACTTAGAAAGCTTAATTAAACTGTTGGGTTTAGCTACCACACAGTACAGAGTACTAGAAATCTTGAGGATTGGTAATTCAATTTTACAAATTGAGTACTTAGTTCAGTCATGTTAAAAATCTTGTTCACATTATGTAGAAACTGCCTTAAATTTCTCAAGCATTTTTTACTCAGTTGCAACAATGGACCATACATTTATTTGTATTTATTAAACTGGAGATACTGTTGAAAATAATAAAGTTTGATGTCACCATCATGGTGGAAAGTGTTTGCTTTAGTTGGGCTCTTGACCTTGACTTTTAACATTAGTGTTTCTCTGGCTGTCGTAACTCAGTGTTTGTAAGACACAGCTGTTATGGTGAAAAAAGCCAAGAGAAATGCTGGGATTGATCTGTTGCATCTTTCTTGATGATATCATTGAATACCCACAGATTTAATCCTGAGGTTATACTTGATCAAAAGTGTGGTTTGTCATTAAAAAAAAAAGTATTTTTAATAATCGATGAAACTATAGCAAGAGACGGAGCACTGTTGAAATCTATTTTTAATATGTTAGTCAAAAAACATTTTGAACTATATAGACACACAGAGACATCAAGAATCAGCGTATGCATCTCAACAACGGTGACATGCTTCATGCTGCAATGCATGCTGGGAGCCATGGATGAGTTTTATGATGGCTCCAAGCATGCATTGCATGTCACCGTTGTGAGATTTGTACGCTGATATGATGTCTCTGTGTGTCTATATAGTTCAAAATGTTTTTTGACAAATTAATATTAAAAATATATGATCTCAACGTGCTCAGTCTTGATCTAGTTTCAGCAATAAAATATTTAATTGTTTATAGTAACAAACCACACTTTTGATCAAGTATAAACTCAGGATTAATCTGTGGGTATTCAATGATATCATCAGGAAAAGATCCAACAGATCAATCCCTGTATTTTTCTTGGCTTTTTTCACCATAACAGCGGTGTTACAAACACTGAGTTACGACAGCAGAGAAACACTAATGTTAAAAGTCAAGGTCAAGAGCCCAAACTAAAGCAAACACTTTCCACCATGATGGTGACATCAAACTTTATTTTCAACAATATCTCCAGTTTAATAAATACAAATAAATGTATGGTCCATTGTTGCAACTGAGTAAAAATGCTTGAGAAATTGAAGGCAGTTTACATAATGTGAACAAGATTTTTAACATGACTGAACTAAGTACTCAATTGTAAAATTGAATTACCAATCCTCAAGATTTTTCAGTACTCTGTACTGTGTGGTAGCTAAACCAACAGTTTAATTAAGCTTTAAGTAAACTCAACTAATACATTTTACAGTGGACAGTTTACTGAAATGAGGAAATTATCACACTTCTGAAAGTTTAACTTCAACATTATGAAGAAGAGGCATAATGTGTGCAACAAAGGAAACCGATGGCTATTTACACATAACAGCAGCAGAACAGGAAACAGGAAGTATAACAAAAGTCCAGTATAACAGAGATGATCAGTAGGTGTATATGTATGTAACTGAGTCAAGGTGTGTGTGTAAGACCATCATCACCCCACTGACTATATATGTGTTCTGAAGATGAACGAAGGTCTACAGGTTTAGAATGCATGAGGATGAGTAATAATGACTGAAATTAATTTTAGTAACTCTTTAAGTGATCAACCAGGTGATTTCACCTATATCTGGAAGAGAAAAGCTCATTATAAAAAGGAGTTCTAGTGAAATATTATAAAGATAGAGGTTATATTTGGACGCATGAACAGGACTATCAAGATAATTAGTTAAAATATTTTCTAATAAATGGTAATATTTGCGCCCCTATGAATATCTTAAAAAGTGTTGATGGAACAGGATTTTTATGTTGTGATTTCTCAAACAACAACAACAAAAACCCTCTCAAAATGTCAAACTTTCAAGTTCTTCTATGGAAGCTGATTTATAAACATAATTTTACCCTTCATAATTCACACATTTGGAGATGTATATTTAGGAACAAGCAACTCCAAGAGACTCATGGGAGTTATTCTGTATCTGGAATGTCATTTATGAATCACAGGATGTTTGGACTCGTTATCATTGTCATTGTGCACACGCGTGACGAGTTCAAACACTGTGTCCATGTGAAGCTCTTCATCTACCAATGTAAATGTTTGTGATTTTATTAGTATACCAAACAAATCAACACGAACCCAAGATATATTTCAACATTTTTCATTTTTATTTTGGGGAAATGTTATATTCACAAATGTAAGTGCTTTAAAACAAAGATTTTTTTTTTTTCTGTTTTTCTAAAATAATTTTGGATTTACTGTAAATCTTTTAGAATTAAAAAAAAACTTGTAAGAAGAAAACTTAGTTTATTGAAGAAATTTAAATTATAAGAAGACCCTGATATTATAAGCTTTACTGTTTTGTCCTTAATATTATTATTTTCTCCATTTCTTTTTCCTTTCGGGTTATGGAGAATAGGCATTTCTTTCTTGTAAATGTTCCAGAGGTCAAAATAAGACTTTATTGTAAAAAGCATCAAATCTGAGACTTGTGCAGGACATCTGAGTTTGTCTCTGGTCAGGGTGCAGTTCTTATACATTTTTTTAACTGTTATTTCACAACAACTTGTCTGGTATCCACCCTTCCTCTTTCATGAAGTCTTACTTCTCGTTTCTCTCTCATTGTGGGATCCTGCCAACTATATGCTCAACTCTTTCCCAGAGACAAGAAGCCTTTTTTCAGCTCAAGAAACAATGATCTCTGAGCATTTTTGGAAATTATACAGAGGAAAGAAAGAGAAAGAAAAGTAAAGACCCGAATGAAGGATTTGGGCAACATTAAATCCAGAAATAGATAGCATGTCGATTTTGACCCAGTACTGGATAAATTACTCGTATATATGGGGATATGATAAAAAAAGCAAAGGTGAAGTATAGCCTATATATGAATTATGTAATGGATGAGCAGGACTAAAGTTGGATACGTAAAGACAGCAGAAAAAAGGAGTCTGGCGGTCAAGATGTGAGAAAGGGAGCCTAAATCACACTTACACGATTCCTTTATTTTCCTCTCTGACAGAACATATTCATATTTGTGCTTGAAGAGAGTCCAAAACTTTAGTCTTCTTTCAAGGTGAGATCAATGAGTTATACTGAAGAATCTTTTATTTTAACCAACAAAGTGTTGACATGATGTAGGCTAAATAAGAGACTCATTGTTGCTGATTATATTTCATATGTCGATCATAACGAGTTTTCACAAATACAGAAATGAAACAAGTTTATTAACAGTTTCATTGATGGAGCGCACTTTGCCATATAATAGCCATTGCTAGTAATTTTTTTTTTTTTAGTTTACTTGCCAGACTAACACATATATATATATATATATATATTAAATATATGTGGTTCAAGGTTATTTTCACTTCATGTAGGCTATATGTGCCCTCAGCAAGGACAAATCCAAGGAGAGAGGAAGTCCGCTCCTGACAGATATCCACTGGTGGGTACCTCTCAACTCTCTCTGATCATATTCTGTGTGTAAATGATCAATAACTGCACACTAGTGAAAAATAAAGTCGCTCAATGGCGTTCAAGTGATTTTGGTGACAGTAATTGTGTAGTTGAAGAGTCAGGAGACTTTGCTTCGATCCTGATCAGGCTAGAAATCACATCTTTATTTTTGCCCTTAGCTGAGCTCTATAATTATGAATTATGTAACTGTTGGACTCAGTTGGAGTGACTATAATAATCGGTTTTAATTAAAAAAAAATCGAGCACATGACAATACAAGCTCCTCCTTTCATATTTATCTGTGTAACCTGAAAAAGTACTTTTATTCACAAGTACAAAGATGATGTTCAGTCAGACTTATTGTCATTACACTGAATGATTGGTGTGAGTCTGTTGAGTTGAGAGAAGCTTTACGTAAAGCACAATTCATACTCAAATATCAGTGATATACTCTATACATGATATACAGTAAAACTGTTTTTCTATCAGTGAGTGCTGTGTGTAAAGTTGTACACTATTATTTTAAAATATGTGATAAATAGCGTGGATCATTGGATGCTCGATGGCAAAGGGTCGCACACACTGTCTCTACGGGGCCAAAGAGTTGGTGCTTCGCCCCTGCACGATAGATTATCTCTCCTTGTTATTTAGTCAACAAACTACTTAAATGTGGGAGTCTGAGAGAGAGAAACATGGTTATAATCACCAGAAAGGAAAATTAACGTATCTTTAAGTTTCGCCGGAAATCTCATGATATTTCCAAGTATTTGGTCTACGTCACAGGTTTTTTCCACGTCACAGACGAACAAAATGGTGATCTCCAGTTTGACCTTCTTCGAAAGGTAATATAGTTTTAAACTAACTGCCAATAGTTAAATGTCTTTATTGCAGTTCTTTGATAGTAGCATGATTACGATTACACCTCTTGTTATTGACGAGCTGAATAAGCTTCCTCCTTTCTGTTTGCTTGATTCGGCGTCCATGTCCGCTCGTATCGTCCTGAAGCTAGTAAAGCTAGCTCAGGGTTAGGCAAGTTCAGTCCTAGAGAGCCGCTGTCCTGCTGAGTTTAGCTCCAACCTTAATCAAACACTCCTGAACAAGCTAATCAAGCTCTTCAGGATTACTAAGGCTAAAGGCAGCTGAAGGGTTTTTTTCAGGGTTGGAGCTAAACTCTGCAGGACGGCGACTCTCTAGGACCGAACTTGCCTAACCCTGAGCTAGCCAAACGATCAGAGATGCTGTCTGTCAAACTTGTTTTAATCAGGCATATAACTCAGTTAGCTCTTCATTTTCTGGCTCCTGACAACAGTCTCTAGTTCTTCAAGCTTGTTGGTTAAACAGTGAACATTTCCCATGGTGATAGATGGGCTGATTTCAAACATCTCTCTCTGCGCTTCTTATTTCTCTTCACCTCCACTTGAATTCATCAGTGTCTCCTCCATATTTCCTCCGGGATATTGTTTATAATCCTGAATTTTGAACCTTGTGCCAGCTCTAGCAGTTCTCATCAGGTGTATGCTAAGGTGAAATTAAATGATTTGAGTGGTCAAAATATCACTGAAATTCAATCTATTAATTAAAAAACGAGGAAATACTTTTTTGAATGTTTTTGTTTTTTAATTGTTGTGGGTTGCCTACATTATTATTATTATTAACATTAATAATTATGATTTAGTTTGACATATATTATCATTTTTGGCCGGTTTTAATACAATTCATACACCCTCAAAAAACAACAACAGTTAATAGTAACCATTGTAAATAGCAACCAGTCAAAACAATATTATAACAAAATTATGACTACAAAAAAATGACAAAAATGTATTTAATATTTTCATTTTTACAAGTGTTTATAATGTATACCAATACTACTTTTTTTAAACTTTAAATGTTTTGTTTAGGGATGAGCATGGATTGAATCCATTTAACTTTCAGCAGGCCTACATAATGTTATTATGTAGGCCAAATAAGATATTCATTGTACCTTCAGCTTAATCGTTTAGCAGAACTTTGTGAGATCACAAGATGCGATGAATTATGAGTGACAACTTGTGATTATAAAGGAAGCGGTTTTATGCATGCTTTCTAGGCCTAATTCCTTCAGAATGTGAAGATAACGTATTTTTGCGTTTATGCTAGGATATGTAGGTTGCAGATAGGCGATTTTAATGTTTATTTCATGACATAGACTTATATGTTTTTATGGAGGAATCGCATAGCCTTAACCTAGAGTTGGTTCACCCTCCGCCTTTGAATAAAATAATAATGTTATTGTGTCAAAATGTAGTTTTAAGTGTTTTTCAGGTGAGAATGTAGTTGTTTAAAGTTCAAATCTTTGGTTTATATATAAAGATAGCACCTGTTTGAAATTTTGATCTGTCGTTGTGTGAGTTGTGAGATCCAGGCGTTCACCAGCGCTCATTAACCCTTCCTGGAACCGCAACACCTCGGCTAGTCCTTCTGACGTTTGCCGCTGGCTCTGATGTGTCTGTAGTGGTTAAACATGAGATATATGGCTGTCTTTTCAGTTCTTAATGCAGTTTCCTTCTGGAGCATCAGTGAATGTTTGAACCTTTTCTAATAGTTGAGTTTGAGTATTAGCGAGATCCACATGTGAATCACAATCTTTAATAAAGTGAGAGTGTCATGTTCCCTGTCTGTGTCCTCTGTATATCCACTGTTTGTGCACCTCATGTTCCCCTGCTGCTCCCCTTGTTTGTTACCATGGACACTCATTGGACCACACCCCCTTGTTACCTCGTTATCCTGTTTGTGTTTCACTCATGCCTGGCTGAGTATTGTTTTGCCTTTGTTTACCCTAGTCTCCATGTTCCTTGTTCCTTGCCTTGCCTGAGTTTTGACCCTGGACTGTTTCCTTGTTTATTGATCATTTGCTGCCTGCCTTGACCCTTGCCTGTGTTTTTGGATTATCCTTTTGCTTTGCCTTCTTGTTACTGTTTGCTGGTGATCGACCTACTGCCTCTTCTACTTAATAAAGCCTGCACGTGGATCTCCCACTCCATTGTTCCGCTCCCTATGTTAAAGATTGTGTATTGTAGTCAGGTGTGTAATATCACTCTTCATCATCTTCATCATCATCACAGCTCTTGTGTTTTCTCATCAGGTTGAATCTTCTCTTCTTCTGCTGTGTCTCGTCTATCACAGCGGTCAGTATCATTTATGTTCACAAAAACATTTTTAGTTCAAGATAGAGTTATTCTAGTCAATAGTTTATCTGTTGTGTCACTCAGTCGAGTGATTTGTGGGTATTTGTGAATTTATAGTTGAAATTTCTCATCGTATTACATACAGACAGACAACATTACAGTTCATTGATTATTAAACGTTGTTCATGAGTTCACTATAACTGCACTGACACGTCTGATACTGATTTATTCTGTCATCAACATCTGAATCATTGTAATGTGGCACTGCTAATATTGTTGATACTTGTTGCCTTTATTTATTATTTTTAACAACTTCACTAAAAAAAACTTTACTAGAATATTTGATCATATTGATTTAAGAAAATAGAGAAAAACACCACATTTATTTTTTTAGATATTGATACTTTGTATCAAAAATTTACTGTTTGTATTGTTACGACCACTAGGGGTCAGCCATAACAGAAAAGAAGCGATCGTCTCACTACCCGAGAGATATCAAAATAATACAAACTTTATTTACAATGAAAAATAAGGGTTTAATGTCAGGGGCAGACCCAGCCAAAACAACAAACAAAACAATCTTCTTTTAGAAATTAAATTACCTCAATGAAAATAAGGAAAACAAAATACAACTCAACTTACCTATCTCCCTTAACCATAAACAAAGTGAAAATAATATACAAATAAATTGCCGTCAAACCCCCTACTTCCCTTAAAGTGAAAATAATATTTACAAGAGTTGTTACAGCCGTAGGGTTTTGGGCAAACAAATCAGATTCAGTAGTCAATTAGTGTAGTCAAACAGGCAGAGATCAAATAAACCGGGTAATCAAAAATATTAACAATAAATAAACACTCACAATCTCTCTGGCACGACAATCTCAAATGATGTCAAAACAAACAGTATTATCAAAAGTCAAAGTAGATGAAGAACGATGGCGATAGCACAAAGTCAATGAGGCACGAGGCAAAGGCTGAGTGTTTGGGGCGGTCCTTAAGTACAGGTCAGGTGCTTAGCTGGACCAATCAGTGTTTCCCGAATGGTAAATGGAAACCACGCCCACCTGGAACACAAACACGTCTATCCATGGTTTTCAAAGATGTCACTTCCGCTATGCCCGCCGCCATATTTGTGTTCGAGTTGGCAACTAACACAGCAGTGCTTCATTGTACTGATGATCATCTTTAGCTTCAGCACAAGTGAGGCTACTCATACATAGGACATAGGCTAGTCCAGAGGTGGGCAAACTTTTTAGACCAGAGGGCCACATCAAGTTTTGCAAACCAAGTGAAGGGCCGCATACTAAATCCTTGATAAAAGAACTTTTATTTACACTGGAGGTATGCATGGAACATATATTATCTGATAGAAACATTTGTCACATTAAACAACAATTCTTATTTAATTTACTGATTTACTCAAGTGACTGCTATGTGCATATTAATAATCATAAAACTATGTCTGATTAAAACTCAGCGAGAACCTTAGTCTTTGTCTTTCCAAGTCATGGTAATGAAAGTGTTAATGTGAACAATGAGCCTGGTCCCCACTCCTTGCAAGGGTGTCAAAGTCTGGAGTGATCTTTGATGTTGAGATCCTCAGGATAGCTGACAGGTGGCTATTTGTTAAATTGATCTGCGCTGGGATTTGTTGTAGTTCATGACTGAGTAGGTTTGTTCACACACATATGTGGATCAAATAAAACAAGCATTCTTTGTGCAAGCTTTTTTATGTTTGGGAATTTTTTTTCATCCAGTGAGGCAAAACTGGTTAACTGGTGATGTCTGAAACTTCTCCTTCAAAGTACTGTCACACTGGATGTCGATGAGTTCCAGTTGTGTGTCTGGTGGTGCTTTTCACTGTCAAAAGATAGGGGGCATGAAACAAGTTCAAGTTCAGTCTCAATTTTTGCAAAGTCTGCGAAGCGTCGGGAAAATTCTGCATGCAGGTCGATCAAAGTGCTGCTGTACCTCTCAATGCGAGACTGTGTTACTGGTGTGCTTAGTCCGGCCAGTGTAGGAAAATGAGCAAAATCTCGGCTGGATATCTGTCTGGAGAACAATACAAGTTTGGCCTTGAACGCTTTTACGTTGCTGTACAGTTCGTGCACAAAAACGTCCTTTCCCTGAAGTCTCAAATTGAGATCGTTCAGATGCCTCAGTGTGTCCACACCGAACGCGAGGTCAGCCAGCCAGTCTGTGTCTTGTAATTCGGGGAAGTCGCCAGTTTTACCAACCGCATCGAGGAACGTTGCTATCTCTCCTTTAAGTTCCCAGACACGGTGAAACACACTGCCGAGACTTAGCCAGCGCACATTTGAATGGTACAAGAGGTCATGGTGCTCTGCCTCCGTTTCGTTAAGGAGCTGAATAAACTGCGATGGTTAAGCGCTCTTGCCCGTATAAAGTTGACAAGCTTCACAACCACTTTGACAACTTTTTCTAGCTTCAACACACTTTTACACAAGGCTTCCTGATGTATAATACAGTGAAGAAATATTAATTCTTCCGAGTTCGGGCTTTCGTCTTTTACTTTGTCTTGTAACCTTTTAGCAGTCCAGTGTTTTTGCCCGTTAGATTTGGCGATCCATCTGTTGTGACGCTTGTCAGCTTTGTCCACGGCAGGTTATTTTTTTCCAAGCAGACGGACACACTGTCATACAAATCAACGCCCCTGGTCGTTCCCATCATTGATTCCATCCCGAGGAGTTCCTCTGTTATTTCGAAATTTTCGTTTATTCCTCTGACAAAAATCAAAAGTTGAGCAGTGTCTCTGATGTCAGTACTTTCATCAAGTGCGACAGAAAAAAGACTGAAGCTGTCTGCTTTTTTTTTAGTTCCGAGAGCAGCTCCTCGGAAATCACTTCTATGCGCCTGGTAATTGTTCTCCGCGATAAGCTAATTTTCTCAAACTGACTTTTAGAACCAGGACAAAGTATGTCAGCAGTCTCCACCATACAGTCTTTCACAAATTCCCCATCCGAAAAGGCTTGCTGTGCTTTGCAATTTTGTGTGCCAGTACATAACTAGCTTTCGTTACAGATTCTTGAATAGAGCACTGTTTTGTAAATGTATTTTGCTGGGCTTTAAGTTTGTGGCGAGTTTTAAAGCTTTGTTCGCCTTTTCTGCAGATGACAGGTTGGCTGCATAATTCGAATGCTTGCTTGAAAAATGACGACTGATGTTGTAGTCTTTAAAAACTGCAATACTTTCTTGGCATATTAGACATACCGCCTTCTGTCCGATACTGGTGAAGAAGTATTTTGCTGTCCATTCTTCCTTGAACACCCGACATTCGGAGTCCACTTTTCTTTTTTTCGCCACACTCATTTTCATTCATTAACGTCCGAGTTATTACCGAGTGCATTCTAATTCTACAGTAGCTAGGCCCTAACTCTAACTGTACTGCGTGCTATACTGCCATCTATTGGCGTTCACTTGTATTGCATCAAATTAGAAATTCTGAACCAAAACCGTTACTCAAGTGTAATATTTTAAAAACTCCCTCGCGGGCCGGATGAAAGTGTTTGGCGGGCCGTATATGGCCCGCGGGCCGTAGTTTGCCCCCCTCTGGGCTAGTCCATCGCCATACACCGGAGAAAAGTGTTACCAAAAAAATGTTAATATAATGTTATTAACAAAAATAAATAAATAAAAAATCAAAATACCTAAATCATTTGACAACATTATTTAGACTATAAAGAAACAAAATGCATATGCCATGGATAAATAAAATTAAATAGCCTCTGAACAGACAATAAGGAAATGATTTTAATCAAACCATGTGTTGATGACAATAATACGAGAACAATATAAGTGCTATGCATTAAAAATTATGCATTCGTGCTTTTGAAAAAATATGAAACAGTTTTAATATTACAGTAGTAAATATTTTTATTGACTGTTAATCATTGCTGTATGAGCTGCGCACGCTGAAGAGCGTCAAAACCCGTAAACTGAAGGTAAATTAACTCAACGGAACACATCCTACATAAGATAAGATATTTATACAAAATAAAAATAATATTACAACTAGCCTAGTATTTGCACAAAATCATGCACAGATGAACTTCAACAAAGTAACAGTCAATAATCAGGGTTGCCAACTTTGTGACTTTGGCTGGAGTGAGACTCGTGTACACGGAGAAAATGTTTGGTAACCCTAATTTTAAAAATCAATTTCAGTCCATGTTTACTTAGTATAAACCCTGATTTATGCACAAAAACCTGAATATAATGGAAACGCTTTTTCAAAATGTACAATTAATTTATTGATTGCACTATAAAAAAATAAAGATAAAGGTGAACAAAATAAAGGTGATTAAATAACATGTAAAACAACAACATCAGAACAATAAGAAATATCAAAACAAAAGGGACACATAATAGTTACTCCCAGGGGCGTAAATTTCATCTGACAGTAGGGGGGGACAATAAACATAAAATTTCTCAAGAGCAATTTTTGAAGGGGACACAAATAATACAGCCATAATTTTACTTATAAAGGATATATGTAATGTTACACAGAAGAAACCCTTATTACTATTATTAGTGCATATAAATGTGAATGTAAGACAGTCCCAATCATAGTTATCAATGTTTTGTGTTGCTGTTTGAGCACTCAATACACACAATAAAGCTCTTGGTTTATTTACCTTAACAAAACACATCCTTTATGAGATTTATAGGCTACTACATAAATTTAATATTATGAGTTTTATCTCACAAAATGACACAAATGCACAAGTGAAGCCTGTTATGTAGCTAATCAATGTTTAACTCAGTCGACGCGCTCTTCCCACAACAACACGCTGAAACAACAACACAGAGAATTCACAACATTTTATTACAATAGTGTTCTCATTATAATGTTATGACAGTCCCAGCAGTTATCAATGTTGTGCGTTGCTGTTTGGCTGCCAGTGGTGTGGTCCTTTCTGACTGAATCCATTTCTACCGATGATCTAACTCCTTTGGGATCGAATAAAATTGTAGTTCAGGGTTTCTCTGATGACTGTTGAAACGGCTAACAGCATCACATATCCCAGACATATTGTAAACTTTTTGTGAACCTTCTGAGAGTGTTTCGTTGGCCTTCCTCTGGTAGTTGTAGCTGCTGTCACCATAGACTTCAACAGGGCGCGCAGCTGTGACCGGACACAAATATGGCGGCGATAAAATACAGTGACGTCACATGAAACCCATGGATACACACAGAGAAAGAGAGTATACACCGACAATGACAGTAATGAAAACAGACAGTATTTTCAGAATCCTCCAGCACTATATCTGTGACAGGGAGGCAGGGTGACCCTGTCATGTGACTTTGAGGACAGAGAGATTTTGGTCATTAGTTAATCAGTCATCATCAAGGATCTGAGATTGAGTGATGCTGGGAAATACTTTCTGATAGTCCATTACAATAATGATCAGAGAGAACCGAGGCAAGAAATATTGTGTTTCGTCAGCAAATTAATACTAAACTGAATGACAAACCTTTCAATATTCTGTACAGAATCGAAGGGAAATCTGAACAACACAGATCAAGCCAAAACTGAGTCTGAACATCACAGTGAGTGAAACAGGAGCATGAGAGATTTATTACATTCTTACACAGTGAGTAAAAAAAAAAAATAAAATTAAAAAAATAAATATGTGCTCTCTTCACACTTTTTTCTTCCATCTGTAGATAACTGGATGTGGGCAGTTGGACTGACTGTGACTGTGATTCTGATTGCTGTGGTGTTATACGAATATATTCGCAGAGTTCATAATCAGGATGTCAGAAACTAGCCTGTGATCAACAAGCTGCGGAATGTGAAGCGCTGCAGTAACAACAGCAGCAGTGTAGCAGATCTCGTACGCCGAAATCAAGCCATGTAAACTTCATGCCCCATGCCAATAAATGTTGAATTTAATCCATTCTGAGAGTTTTTATGATTGAACTGTAATTCACTACATGACTTTTGAAATCTGTCAAGTACTGCAGTAGTGATTGTGTTTTTGGAATTAGTTTCTCCTTTGAACTTGATGTACTTTTATATAAAAATATGTCTGTTTCTACTTCTGCTGACATGTAATAATGCAAGATCTGCAAAATTCCCTAAAGGGTGTCAAAACAACCCCTATATTTTTTTTTTCATTATTTTTTTTTTTTTTTTTTTTTGACATTTGATCAGTCTAGACATAATAGATAAATCCAGTTGACCAAAACATCAGTTTGAGTGGGATGTAACTTTTCCTGCTTATGGTATAAAATGGACTGAGTCTTTGATAGTTTAGCTTTTCCTTTGCTCTGCTTCTTCTTCTTACACTGTAAAAAAAAAATCCCATAAAAAGACGGTAATTTTCTGGCAGCAGGGGCGCCAGAAAAATACCGTAAAATAACCGTTATTTTATGACATTTAATAAGACATTTATTTTCTGTTATTTTCTGGCGCCCGCTGCCAGAAAATTACCGTCTTTTTACGGGATTTTTTTTTTTTTTTTTACAGTTTATCCATGTTGTTTTTTTTTCTGACAGTTTTTTTCTGTTTTTAAACGGACATTTTTTGGCGCCCCTGCTGCCAGAAAATTACCGTTTTTTTACAGGATTTTTTAATTTAAAAGAACTCATACTGAAGTAACGCAAGGTTTATAATATAAATGTATCAATATCACAACACTATTGTTAGATTCAAATGACATCAGTCCATTTCATAATGCTCACAAAACAATCAACAGACATCACCACCTGACATCATTTTGCTTCAGATTTCTTTATTACTGCAAATGTGTTTAACAAACACACTGTCACAACAGCCAGAAAAGACAAATATATAATAAGAGTTAAGAGCCCAACTAATGGAACAACTATTCACCATTATGGTGACTTCAAATGAAACACATTAGAGTCCTCTGTTAATTCTCAATAACAACCTTTGTTGATGTCTAACATAAATCAAGTCAATCTGGTTAGTAATAAGTGAAGCTGGGGATGCTGTTTGCAGTGGCGTAACTTTGTTTTAAAAAGTGGGTGGGACAGGAATGTGTATGTGCCATTAGTCCCGAGAGTATGTATATATTAGTTAATAAATACGAGGATCTGCATTTGCTATCAGATTATTCTGATGGACTGCTGGCGGCATTTTCGTTTAGCATGCAAGAGGTTCTGGGTTCTAACCCAACCATGTATGATTTTTTTTTCTCATTAAAACCAAAGATGTTCATCAGTGATTGTATATCAAGAACAGGGATACGTTTATGTGTAGCTATTTTGTTTTGTGATTTCAACCTAACAAATAGAGAGTCTCTGCAACAGAGCGATAGATTGAAGCGCTCGTCCGTGTGAACACGGCTCAGTGTGCACGAGCGCCAAGAGAACACTGTTGCGCCTCTGATAGCAGCGACAACGAGCACTCAACATGATTTCAAAAACAACACATTCTAGCGCCAGATCGCCTATTATTAACTCAAATTGATAATCAACTAGGTGTTTCTTTTGTATTAGATATCCGCGCCGCGAGAGGTTTCAAAAAGTGGTCGGTACGGTGGCTGAGAGAGCTCAACGCGCTGCAAATAAAGACAACATCTTCATCGGTTTGACAACACATGCGCTGCAAAGTCCACAACACTTACAAATAGTGAAACGCGCTAGAGAGGCTACTGTGTCAAAATGATTGATGATGACCTTTTGACCTTACATATTTGGCATATTTTTATATGACGTATGATTATCCGGGGTTGGATTGCGGAATGATTGATATTGAACTGTCAGGTTGTATTTAAATAGTTGTTATTTGAACTCTCTCTAACCCGACTGATCTGTTGACCACATGTGTGAAAAAATGGATAATTTATAATCAGGATGATCATAATATGACAAACAATAACCATTATTAGTGCAGAGTTTGGCAGCCACTCTCTGTCTCACACACACACACACACACAACACACACACACACACACACACACACACACACACACACACACACCACAGCCAGCCATCCCACCCCCATGCACAAAAACAGTCTCAGATTTCACACCTCTGGTTGTAAGAAGAGAAACAGAGAGATGGAGTAAAATCAATGATCTATAAAATGGTTTAAACAATTAAAATAATATCTACTTGATCACAAATGAAATAAACAGTGCAAAAGATTTATTATAGTTTTTACCTGAGTGTATAAAATCCTCTTACATTTTCTCGTGGAAAAAGAGACTTCATATACCACAAAATTCCAAAAATTCCATTGTCAAGCAATTTGTTTAAAATAGTAATAAAAAAAATGCTTAAAGTTTAAAGCTCTTAAAGTTCAGCTCTTCTCACAACTTGCTGAAACTGGTTCAGAGTATAGGGAACCATGAACTTTTATAACTTAAATCATTAATGAGATCCAATCAATGTTTGATTGTCTATGACGCAAGTGATTATGCATAAATGTAACTCAAAGTATGAGTTTATTCAATGATACATGTTCAAAAAAAAAAAACCTTTTGCTGTACACTCTTCCCTGGGAAATCAGGCTGAAAACCATTTTATCCACTTCTCACAGCAAGGTGTGAAATGTGAGACTGTCACAGTATTCAGGCTGTGGGGGTCTGTGGACACTTCCATGTTTTATGGGGCTTTCCATAGACATATGATAAAAACATTAATAAAACAAACAGTTTAAGTTGTATCATAAACAAAACACTCCTAGGGATAAATTCCAGTGTGAAACAAATCCTTCAGACCCTCACAGAGACGGGAGGAACCAGACAGATGAGCCTCTGTGTCACAGTCTGCATTCCAGGGCACATTTTTTTGTACTAAATTTATTACAAAGCATAATCTAGATATTTTAAAATGATATGGTTGTTTAAATCCAATCTATAAAGTTTTATTAAAATCATATCTCTATTTATCTTTCTAGAAGACTACTGTATCAGGATAACATCTGATGTCCAATGGTAGAAATGATTTTACTTAAATTTAACCTAAAGTATTATTTTTATTAAACGGCATTTGTTAAAAAAAAAACAACTTTAAAATGTTACATCAAAAACCTCTACTTAGTTTTATTTGATCTTATTTCTCAAAGATTTAAGCAGCATTTCCATCTGGCAAATACCCACCAATGCGATGAAACATATTGACAAAGTTTGTCATAATAATAATAAAAAATAAAAATAAAAAAATAAAAACTGTTTTTAAAAATGAATATTCAATTTTGATTTAAAAAAAAAAAAAAATGTAAAAAATCCAAACGTGAAGGTGTCTGTGTGTTTGATGCCTCAAAACTCCCGTCACCTGAAACGATGACTCAACATTGCTCTTTTTAGTTTAAGTTGTATCTTTAAGAAAATCCCACATTTTCAGAGAGAGAGGGAGAGAGAGAGAGAGAGAGAGACCAGATGTTCCTCTGTGCTGTTCCCCCTGAAAAAAATTGTCTAGAGTGAATATTTAATTTTACTCGTCTTAATTCAAAGTATGATACATTAAAATCAAATGAAAAGTGGTCATATTTTGTCATACTATTATGGTGTGCCTGAACTCAACATCTGACATTCTGCAGTATCTAATATTGCACTTATAAGTTGTATATGGTTTTACTTTTCTTGTAGCTTCTTAACTGGTCTTTATCAATGTGGAAACATACCCTTTACTAAAAATATTGGTTATCTACTCAAAAATACAATGAGTATTTTCAAACGTTACCATATGTTGATGTACTGTTGTCTGTTGGCCTTATGAACAGACTTTAGGGAGCACTGATGACAATGCCCTTTGACTTCCAACGATTTTGCAGGGTTAAAGACCCTACAAGGTAAAAAATAATTTGTGAGTGAATCCGCACATGTGAGGTCTTTCAGAAGACGTGACTTCCAGGGGACAATGGATCTGAGAATATTTAATTGTGCTTAAAACCAAAGATTAGGCCAAATCCCCTACCTGGCATGTCCGCATTAAATATCTTCGCTGTTAAACCTAGTGTATCTGTAAATATGTTTGAGTTTAAAAAACTATACATTTAAGGTGAGGTATGTCTCATAGATTTATATAATTTTACTTTTTTTTTTTTTTTTTCAATAAAGTTTCAATTCCTAGTAAATATAAGGTAAAACTATGGTAAACCAAAGAATAATGTTGACAAATATGTTTGCTGCAGTGTTTTAAACAATAGATATTACCTTGCTCCAAATCAGTTTCTCACACAATGAAACCATTAAAGATAGCCAAAGGTTCAGGACAATGGGTGAAAACACATTACTATGTAAGATAGTTTTAACCCAAAATCAAATACTGTATTACTGTATTAATCTTGCTTTAAAGTTTGAATAAAAATTAGAAGCAAATGTATCTTCATACCGTGTGTTCTGACACAAGGCCATTAATTGTTCTTTTGTTTTATAAAATGTACGTTTCTTGGTCATGCTACTTTTATCAGCCTGATAAATATGAAGTTAGAGTAATACATGATGAAACAAAAGAATCATGCTACCAAATACGTTTGACACAAGGAAAAAGGGGTGATTTTAAAAATACAACATAACCAGACTATTTTTTTCTTTTCACAAACTATTAGGCAAAACTTACTTCCCCCCCCTTGGTATTAGAATAGGTCTTATTTTTTTCAAAGGCATGTTACAATCATGCGATACAAGTATCCAAGTGAAGCTTCATATTAAACAAAGAAAAGAATATATCATTTTCACTTGTGAACATGAATTATACACACTTCCAACATGTATTATACAATATTTGTACTCTAGTATCAAGTGCTCACGCCATTTTTTAAAAAAGGTTTTAGTAATGATTTAGATAAGAATCCAGATTTTAGCATCCAACATGACATTTAAGATTTGCATCGGCTGTCTATTAAAATATTTGACTCAAAAAATAGATATTGAATATAGCTTACTGGCTTTCCTTTTTCCCTACAGATAAAAGTCAAACGTCCTTTGTAGGAATTATCTGAGTACAAAACTCAAATGCGAATTCAAGGGTCTAGTTACTAAGAAAGTAAATTGATAGTTCTTGTAGTGCAATTATCCATCTCTTCGATGTGGGATTGCATGAAGCGTCGACACCAAAACTAAGTCTGGTTGTTTGCACTTGAAACGATTACAACTGAGACATAATCTAACCGTAGCACTAAAAGCTATGCATTCATTAAAGTTTGAGGACGGTAAGATATTACAAACAATATCTGTAATTTATCAACTTGACTGCTATTTTAAGTATTAATGACAAATTACAGTAATTCTCTTTTTATACGGGAAAATTACTGTTTGTGTGTGCACATATATACATATATATATATATATATATATATATAATATATATATTAGTATTTTTTAATTACATTACATAGCCTAAAAATTAATGTAAAATTTATGAATGATCATAATCTGTAATTAACGTGTGGCTCATTATATTAAAGGGTGATATCCCTGTAACATCTGTAACATGTAACATCTTTGTAATTTTAAAGTAAATGTTATTGGTATTTTTACATTCAAACTCTGTATTCTGGATACAAATATAGCGAACTATGCAATCTAATTATCAAACAATGCATAGTCTGTTTTTAAAGTGTACAAAGCTGCACTGCTCACCAGATTTAAACTTTCAGGCCTTTGCCCACGCACCAGTTGATCCAAATGTCTTTACAAATTTTATGTGAATAGAGATGAAAAAAGCACACATGTTCTTTACAAGCTGAAACACCCCAAAATCCACCAATCAACTTTCACAAACACACACATGGCATACATACAGCCATTTTAAAGTATTGGTTTATGTTATTGATCAGAATATGCATTTTTTTTATTTGGAGTAGGTGAGAGAAATCCTATACTGAGACATTTGAAACTAAAAAAAAAAAAAAAAAGCAGAACATGGAGAAAATGGTCTGAAGGTACTGGAATGCATCCCAGCATGCAATGTGTAGAAAACACACATTCAAATATGGAAAAATTATAACCGCTGCAGTCAACATCTTGAAGTATCATGCTGTTAAATTATTTTTAATTAATTTGTTTTCTAAATTCAGAGGAAAAAAATAAAGAATGGTGATGTTAAAAAATGAAGCCTGTGTTTCAGAGAAAAAAAAAAGAAAAAAAATCAAGAAACATAAATTATGTGTGGATAAAGTCAAGATATCTAACTATTGTGAGTCAGGTATTTGAGGTAAACTTACCTGGGATCAGTCTGGCTTGTGAAAGAGTTAGAACCATCATTTGTGTATGTTGTTAGGTTTTGTTTTATTTATTCATAGTCAATATTTGTATGGTTACATTTATTTAATTTTATTTACGAATATACTGTTTTTACTGAGTTTGTCTTAAGCTAAACAAATATTTAAAATTGTAAAAAACATTTAAGAGATGTTAAACATTTTTTGATCGTATGCCACTTACCATAATGGCATCCTGAAAGAAGAACAAATCGAGACATATATGACAACACACTGTCGTGCCTGTTTCCTGGATCAAACCTAAAAGGCTGACACCTAAAAAGACAGTATTGGAGCGGCCTGAATCAACTAACCTTTCACTTAAAATAACTACTCATCAAGTTACTTTTTATTGAAGTCCTGAGTACAAAGAAAATGATTCCATGACTGTAAAGCTGTAACTAAGTGTAATAGATAGACTTGTTTTAAGTCTCAATAGTTGTAAATGTTACACAAAAACAGCAAGACTCACTTTTCATGTTGATGCATTATGTGACTTGTGACCGCTTCATACACAGACCAGAAAAGATGACCTAAAAGAACATTACAGTTTTAGTTTCAACACTCTTGTGTAGTAGGAGCATCATTATTCCCTGCGAGTGTGTGTTTGAACTGTACATAAACTAACAAAAATTGTAAACGGGGTCATCTCTGCGGAAAAATGGCATTTACAAATCACAATCTTCACAATAGATCAGAAGAGAGAGGATTTCTATATGTGTGTATATTATATATATGTTTTCATATAGCTAAATGTCTCTTATATATGGTCATAGTAAATTGTGTACGTATAATACCTGTCTAAAGATTGCCTGAATTTCATCTACAGCTTTCACAAGAGCTTGCAATGTTATACTTCTTAAATGAGCTTGCATTGCAACAGCGTGGCATAGACTCTAACAACATGAAGACACTGTTTTCTTAGTTACTAGGCCTCTTGAATTTAGATGTGAAAATTGATTGCACTCGTAATTCCTACAAAGATCACGGTTGAGATTTATCTGTAGCTTTACTACAGTGTGTAGCTTACCGTCCTCTAACTTTAATGAATGCATAGCTTTTAGTGCTACGTGTTTAGTTATGTCTCAGTTTCATCGTTCAAGTGCAAACAACCAGACTTAGTTTTGGTGTCGACGCAGCATCCACATCGAAGAGATGGATAATTGCACTACAAAGCAATTTACTTTCTTAGTAACTAGACCCTTTAATTCGCATTTGAGTTTTGTACTCAGATAATTCCTACAAAGGACGTTTGACTTTTATCTGTAGGGAAAAAGGAAAGCCAGTAAGCTATATTCAATATCTATTTTTTGAGTCAAATATTTTAATAGACAGCCGATGCAATTCTTAAATGTCATGTTAGATGCTAAAATCTGGATTCTTATCTAAATTATTACTAAAACCTTTTTTAAAAAATGGCGTGAGCACTTGATACTAGAGTACAAATATTGTATAATACATGTTGGAAGTGTGTATAATTCATGTTCACAAGTGAAAATGATATATTCTTTTCTTTGTTTAATATGAAGCTTCACTTGGATACTTGTATCGCATGATTGTAACATGCCTTTGAAAAAAATAAGACCTATTCTAATACCAAGGGGGGGAAGTAAGTTTTGCCTAATAGTTTGTGAAAAGAAAAAAATAGTCTGGTTATGTTGTATTTTTAAAATCACCCCTTTTTCCTTGTGTCAAACGTATTTGGTAGCATGATTCTTTTGTTTCATCATGTATTACTCTAACTTCATATTTATCAGGCTGATAAAAGTAGCATGAGCCAAGAAACGTACATTTTTATAAAACAAAAAGAAACAATTAATGGCCTTGTGTCAGAACACACGGTATGAAGATACATTTGCTTCTAATTTTTATTCAAACTTTAAAGCAAGATTAATACAGTAATACAGTATTTGATTTTGGGGTAAAACTATCTTACATAGTAATGTGTTTTCACCCATTGTCCTGAACCTTTGGCTATCTTTAATGGTTTCATTGTGTGAGAAACTGATTTGGAGCAAGGTAATATCTATTTGTTAAAAACACTGCAGCAAACATATTTGTCAACATTATTCTTTTGGTTTACCATAGTTTTACCTTATATTTACTAGGAATTGAAACTTTATTGAAAAAAAAAAAAAAAGAAAGTAAAATTATATAAATCTATGAGACATACCTCACCTTAAATGTATAGTTTTTTAAACTCAAACATATTTAATAATGAAATCGGAAAATGAAAAACGGCACCTTTTTCGTTTTTCATTTTCTTCAAACAAAACGAAAAACAAGAATTCGGCTTGATTTTTCGTTTTTCGTTCAGGGGTAGAAAATGAATAAACAACTTGAATATTTGATCTCAACATGTGGGCGGGAATGAAACGCCCCTTTCCGCTGATTGGTCAAGCAAACTTTAAACTGTGCCGTCATCAGTTCTTCGCAGTTCAGAGCAGCGAAATAGTCCTTCGCTGCGATGGATTTAACGCGTTTATTGCAACTATATCACTTTTAAATGTACATTTAATCTTAATCTCTATCTCTTGATCTCTATCTCTCAAACAGCCAGACTAACGAATGACTTGAGACACAAATCGAGGCAGAGCCTATAGACAAGGCTTTCTTCTGTGTGTCCATAAAAACGCATGTTTAGCTCAGAAATAGTATTATCTCAGATATAACAATTTACTTCGCACCTGCACTCACAACTACCTAATAGCCAACCTTTTACACACTGCCTGTTTATTATTACTGACACCTATCAAAATCTGTGTGGCAACGCTGCGCGACTCACGCGACAGCACGAGATAGCGGCTGCGCATTCAATAATTGTATGAGCAATGCGCCGGCGCGCGCGCATTTAATTACTTTATTATAGCTTAAATAAAGCACAAAAGAAACTACGAGCAATAACCGTCGTTGTTCTGTTGTAAGTTAAGTCATGAAATTACCAAACATCCCACACAGCAAAAGGACTCCGTGGCGGATCCACCGCAGAGGTACAGTATCGCGCAGAGGTGGAAAGTCCAGGGCTCAAAAGTAAAAGTCCTGACATATTTTTTTCCACCCACTGAAGCATTAATGAGATAAATAAGTGATTAATTGAGTGATGATTGAGCATTATTGAAGACACTGATGATAACAAGCAGAATCACCAAAGGAGAAATCACAATTTTAAGACACCATCACAGAGGTCATGGTTGCTTTAGTTGAGCTCTTGACCCTTGACTTTTTACTATTAGAATTTGTTTGGGCTGTTTTAAATGAGTTATAACAGCCAGACAAGCAGAAAGAAAAGATGATCAGGTTTTGTTGGTTATGTTTCACATGCTTATTACTTGGTCTGAATCACTGAACTCATTTGGAGCCCAATCTCTGAGTTGATTCACATTATTGATTACAGCAGCACTGTGATTCATTCTACACACAAGATCCAGTTTTTTTTTTTTTTTCTCAAAATAATTCAAAGGTTCATCAAAAATTGTTCTTAGAAAAAAAAATAATAGATGCTCGCTCATGTTGTAGACACACAGATTCAAGAATCACCTGTGAATCTCAACAGTGGTGGAATAATAAAGCATGTTGCAGGGCATTCTGGGAGCCACCAATCAATATTCCTCCATGGCTCCCATCATGCATTGCTGCATGAATAAATTATGAGCTGAATGTCTTAGTAATTTCCTTTATTCTCATATTTTATTTTGTTCCGTTTTATGTGACTTTTTAGTAGCTTGTTTTCTCATGTTCAGAGTTGATTGTTGATCAGAATATTGCTTGTCACCGTTGTTGAGATTCACAGGTGATCTTGATGTCTGTGTGTGCCTAAGAGAAAAATTTTTTTTTTGAAGAGAACAACTTTTAAGAAATCCCTCAGATTATATTGATAAAGCTGATCTTGTGCTGTAGAATCACAGTGCTGCTGTAATCAATAATGTGAATCTAATCAGAGATTGGGCTCTAAATGAGTTCAGTGATTCAGATCAAATAATGATTATGTGAAAACATAACCAACACCACCTGACCATCTTTTTTTCTTTGCTGTCTGGCTGTTATAACTCAGTTACAGCAGCCCAAACAAGTTCTAATATTAAAGAGGTGAAGGGTCAAGAGCCCAACTAAAGCAAACCATGACCTCTGTGATGGTGTCTTAAAAATTGTGATTTTCTCCTTTGGTGATTCTGCTTGTTATCATCAGGTGTCTTCAATAATGCTCAATCATCACTCAATTAATCACTTATTTATCTCATTAAACTTTAACACTGCTTCAGTGGGTGGAAAAAAAATATGGCAGGACTTTACTTCGACCCCTGGACTTCCACCTATGATTAATAACTACCGATTGATTTTGCATTTCTATCAGAAATTAAATGTCATTGTAGTGGTGCAAATATCTAAGTATCTAATACTTCAAATCTCAAGGTTAAATCAGATTTTTTTGTAAAAAAATGTTTCTGTAACAGCTGCCAAAAATAGTATATACCCACACAGCAAAAGGACTCCGTGGGGCCCCGCGGAGTATCGCGCAGAGGTGGAAAGTCCAGGGCTCAGAAAGTAAAAGTCCTGCCATATTTTTTTTCCACCCGCTGAACAGTGTTAAAGTTAATGAGATAAATAAGTGATTAATTGAGTGATGATTGGAGCATTATATTATATATCATAAAATAGCATAAAAAGTCAAAATTATGCCATTCAAAGTCATAACTGATATACTAAGTCTAATAATGACAAAAAAGTTGACTGACAAAAACTATTACATATTAAGTCCTAATTCTGAAATTCAGATATTATGACATAAAAATTATGACATACTAAGTCAAAATTTACTAGTTGAAACTGACATTCAAAATCATAATTGACATAATACCAAAATTATGACAAAAAGTAAAAAATTTTGACAATTTATTAAATATGACATTCAACATCTTGAGATTTGCATGACATAAATTTTAATATTACTACTAAACTCATGATTCTGACATTCAAAGTCAAAATTGTGATGTTCAACATCATGACATACTAAGTTAAAATTATGAGATGTTAAATTATAAAAATACTGATGGTGATAATAAATTATGTAGTTCCAGATCTTTTATTCTCTGCAAACAGAAGATATTCTGCGGAACTCTTTTTGTATAATGAAAGTCAATGGGGTCCAAATCCACACTGACTTTCACTGTATGGACAGTCCTGCTGGATGGGAGAGATATGAAAGAGCAGTAAATGATGACAGAAGGCTGATTTGCTGATATTTGTTTATCAATCTCTTTACTGAATAATTACAATTAATATAGATATGAGAGTAAACATGATTTTGGAGAGATTTGACACAAGAGAACATTAGGCCCTGTATGTTAATCAAGAAGTTTTTGTACTGATATCCTACTTTTAAAGGTGCCATAGAATCCTTTTTCACAAGATGTAATATAAGTCTAAGGTGTCCCCTGAATGTGTCGTGAAGTTCAGCTCAAAATACCCCATAGATTTTTTTTAATTCATTTTTTTAACTGCCTATTTTAGGGCATCATTAAATATGCGCAAATTCAGCGCGCTTCCCCTTTAAATGCTCACGCTCCCCGCCCCCAAGCTCGCAACTCTATAATACATTGCATAAACAGAGTTCACACAGCTGATATAACCCTCAAAATGGATCTTTACAAAGTGTTTGTCATGCAGCATATCGGATCATGTGAGTATAGTATTTATTTGGATGTTTACATTTGATTCTGAATGAGTTGATAGTGCTCCGTGGCTAAAGCTAACATACACACTGTTGGGGGAGATTTTAAAAGAATGAAGTTGTTTATGAATTTTACAGACTGCAAGTGTTAATAATGAAAATAGCGACGGCTCTTGTCTCCGTGAATACAGTAAGAAACGATGGTAACTTTAAAGGTGCCCAAGAATGCTTTTTCACAAGATGTAATATAAGTCTAAGGTGTCTCCTGAATGTGTCTGTGAAGTTTAAGCTCAAAATACCCCATAGATTTTTTTAAATAAATTTTTTTAACTCCCTATTTTGGGGCATCATTAACTATACACTGATTTTTTCAGCGCGCCGCCCCTTTAAATCGCGTGCCCCCTGCCTCACAACCTCTCGACTATATTACAGCGCATTTACAAAGTTCACACAGCTAATATAACCCTCAAAGGATCTTTACAAGATGTCGTCATGCATGCTGTATGCATGCTTCGAATTATGTGAGTAAAGTATTTATTTGGATGTTCATATTTGATTCTCTATGAGTTGATAGTGCTCTGTGGCTAAAGCTAAATTACACACTGTTGGAGAGATTATAAAGAATGAAGTTGTGTTTATGAATTATACAGACTGCAAGTGTTTAAAAATTAAAATAGCGACGGCTCTTGTCTCCGTGAATACAGTAAGAAACGATGGTAACTTTAACCACATTTAACAGTACATTAGCAACATGCTAACGAAACATTTAGAAAGACAGTTTACAAATATCACTAAAAATATCATGATATCATGGATCATGTCAGTTATTATTGCTCCATCTGCCATTTTTCGCTGTTGTTCTTGCTTGCTTACTAGTCTGTGCACAGATCCAGCCGTTAATACTGCCTTTCCTTGTCTAATGCTTGAACATGGGCTGGCATATATGCAAATATTGGGGGCGTACACCCGACTGTTACATAATAGTTGGTGTTATGTTGAGATCCGCGTGTTTTCCGGAAGTCTTTTAAACAAATGAGATTTACATAAGAAAGAGGAAGCAATGGGGTTTGAAACTCAATGTATGTCTTTTCCATGTACTGAACTCTTGTTATTCAACTATGCCAAGATAAATTCAATTTTTCATTCGAGGGCACCTTTAACCACATTTAACAGTACATTAGCAACATGCTAACGAAACATTTCGAAAGACAATTTACAAATATCACTAAAATATCATGTTATCATGGATCATGTCAGTTATTATTGCTCCATCTGCCATTTTCACTATTGTTCTTGCTTGCTTACCTAGTCTGATGATTCAGCTGTGCACAGATCCAGACGTCCTGCCCTTGTGTAATGCCTCGATCATGGGCTGGCATATGCAAATATTGGGGTCGTACATATTAATGATCCCGACTTTTGCATCACAGTAAGTGTTATGTTGAGATTCGCCTGTTCTTCGGAGGTCTTTACACAAAGAGATTTACATAAGAGGAGGAAACAATGGTGTTTGAGGACTTTCCATGTACTGAACTCTTATTCAACTATGCCAAGATAAATTAATTTTTGATTCTAGGCACCTTTAATGGATCTTGAGAGAAGAAATGTCATTGCTCAGGCCTCACTGAGCCATCAGATTTGATCAAAAATATCTTAATCTGTGTTCTGAAGATGAATGAAGGTCTTACAGGTGTGGAACAACATGAGGGTGAGTAATTAATGACAGAATTTTCATTTTTGGGTGAACTAAACCCTTTAAGTAGTGATTTATATACTAGTAGTAGAAGTATAGGAATGTTTAATATAGTAGCAGAGTAGTAAAAATGTTTTTTATTATAGTAAAGGTGTAGTAACTTTTATTATAGTAACAGTGTAGTAACCATGGTATATTGTAGTAAGAGTGTAGTAACTATGTTTTATTATTGTAAAAGTGTACTGTTTTATAATGAAAGTACAGTAACCATGTTTAGTGTAGCAAACGATGGTTAATTTGATGTCACCATGGTTTAACTATTTTTTTTTTATTATAATTTGTAAATAAAACCATGGTTAATTTTCACAAGACTGCTTTAAACTCTTTTTCTTCTTCATAATCGCTTCATCTGAACACAGAATCAAAACCTCAATGAAAAAAAAAACGCATTTCATTTACACTTTTTTTTGGTCTCTATTGATTAAAACATCCAATTCATACAGTGACTTGAACACAGGTCTATGAACGTATTCAGCTTACAAATAATTTTTTTACATTTTGGTGATAAATTATATTTGAATATGTTCAGTGAAACGGGACATGATGTGTGTTTGTTTCCTCTGGCGGACAATGGCGCTTTAATGATGATTATCCATACTTTAAAGTTGGAACCACCAAAAAAGTTAAATTTTAAAGCAAAAGTTTTAGCATTTGTCATTGAACTCGGTTGCACACATGCATGAACCAAGATGTGAAAACTTTAATTTGAAATTAATCTGCTAAAATGTAAACAACTACTAATTTAAAACTGAACCATATTTTTATTTCTTGCAATGAATATTTTCCTCATCTTGATTGAACAGGACAAAACTTTATTAATCCCAAACAACATTCACCTTCCATTACAGACAATAACAATGAGCTTCGTCTTTAGAAATTGTTCAAAATAAAGTGCACAGATTAAGCGGTCTGCTGTATCAAAGATAAGTGACAGAAAAAATGCTAAAAATGTCAGACAAATTAAAGGTGCTGCAATGTAAACAAGACAAGAGTTGTGATTTAATAGCTGTAGGTGTAAATTGATTAGTAAGAAAGAAGTTTGTTTGGTTTCTTTATAGAACTGCATAGGCAATAACTGAATACACCAGAGCTGATTTTTAATGTGATCCAGCGGTGTTGGGGACGTCTCGTGTTCCTCACAGGTCCTTCAGCGTGTCCTGACCAACAGGATCTTCAAGCCATTCTAGAGGCCAGCTGGCTTTAATACTGGGACGATCCTTCAGCATTTCGTAATACTCCATCAGTCGAGGACATTTCTCTTTAGGGCAGCTGCCAAACAGAAACAGATCAAACATTAAACCAGCCTCTGATCCGAACCTTAACCTGACATTATGATCAAACATGCCGTCATGGAGAAGGATTGATTATTAATCCACTCACTGAAGTCGTGGGAAATATGCGATGACGGGGAAACAAACCACGTCCGCCATGGTGAAGTTCTTGCCGGCGAGGTACGACCCTTTACCCATCTACAAATGAGGAAAACAGAGGAAGGTTCAATGATGTAGCCATTCATAATCCATTTGACTTTTCTAATGCAATTAAACACAAGTTAATCGTGTAAATGCAAATGGAAAATAAAATAAAGGATGATATTTTATGCTTTACAGCTGAATTTGTCTCATATTTGATGAAGTTTGCATCACTGATTCTGTTACTGTCCAGTTTATTACTGAAACAATCTGTACTGTATAAAGTGCTACAGAGATAAAGCTGACTTGACTTAAAACACGACCTTCTCCAAGTATCCGTCCCACAGTTTCAGCTCAGTAACTAAATTCTCTTTATTCCTCTTCAGGGCCGATTCGTGTCGCTCTTCTTCAGGAACGTAATACCCATAGAAGGCTACGTCATCTGCACACACAAGAATCAACACAAAATAAAAAGTTTTTGGATAAAAATGCTACCATGGTTCTAAATGCCATAACTTTTGATTTGAGATATCAACACAAACTGTGGCACAGATGCAGTTAACATGACTGTGAACAAGCCCAAACTTGATTTTATGACCTGTCATATATACCGTCTAGTCATCATGACAAGCAAGAATAGTAACAAAATAAATCAATTAATTGCATCACTTTTTGGGGTTTGTGTTGTAACATACAAACCTCCAAACATGATCAAAATCTATTTCCTTTAACAACAGTTTTCTATCAAATGAGACAAAGTACTTGATACCTTGTTTTTGTTTTGTTTTGAGTTATGAAGTATGCCACTTGAAATCACATGAAATCATTAAAGGTGCCCAAGAATGCTTTTTCACAAGATGTAATATAAATCTAAGGTGTCTCCTGAATGTGTCTGTGAAGTTTCAGCTCAAAATACCCCATAGATTTTTTTAAATTAATTTTTTTAACTGCCTATTTTGGGGCATCATTAACAATGCACTGATTTACACTCGACGCCGCCCCTTTAAATGCTCACGCTCCCTGCCAAACGAGCTCTCGACTATATTACAGCGCATTTACAAAGTTCACACAGCTAATATAACCCTCAAATGGATCTTTACAAGATGTTCGTCATGCATGCTGTATGCATGCTTCGAATTATGTGAGTAAGTATTTATTTTGATGTTATATTTGATTCTCTATGAGTTTGAGGCTGTGCTCTGTGGCTAACGGCTAATGCTACACTGTTGGAGAGATTTATAAAGAATGAAGTTGTGTTTATGAATTATACAGACTGCAAGTGTTTAAAAATGAAAATAGCGACGGCTCTTGTCTCCATGAATACAGTAAGAAACGATGGTAACTTTAACCACATTTAACAGTATATTAGCAACATGCTAATGAACATTTAGAAAGACAATTTACAAATATCAGTAAAAATATCATGATATCATGGATCATGTCAGTTATTATTGCTCCATCTGCCATTTTTCGCTGTTGTTCTTGCTTGCTTACCTAGTCTGATGATTCAGCTGTGCAGATCCAGACGTTACTGGCTTGTGTAATCCCTTAAACATGGGCTGGCATTATGCAAATATTGGGGCGTACACCCCGACTGTTACGTAACAGTCGGTGTTATGTTGAGATTCGCCTGTTCTTCGGAGGTCGTTTAAACAAATGAGATTTATAAAAGAAGGAGGAAACAATGGAGTTTGAGACTCACTGTATGTCATTTCCATGTACTGAACTCTTGTTATTTAACTATGCCAAGATAAATTCAATTTTTGAATCTAGGGCACCTTTAAAAATGCCTTCAGGGTGTAAGGGGTTAACAGTGACAGTCAACAGAGAGATTAAATATCACTTATATAAAGCTTGAATGATCAGGATCGGCCAAAAAAGAATCAGTAGTTCGTCTCAGCAGCAAAAATCCTGATTGGAGCATCCCTAGTTATAATGTTACATGTTCATTTATAACATGTTACTTTGTCTTTTTATCAAATACAGAACGAATCCTGTTATTTTAATGTTTCACATGCAAGAGACATAACGGTTGCAAACATCAGGCTGTCCATTAATAAACACTTGTTGTCATTAACTTATTTTTTTGTCTTTTTTTAAATAGTAACATAAACCACAAGTGCTCGAGTAACTTGTTCTGACAAGCAACAGACTAGGAGAAATCAGCTTTAAATGTTGATGATTTAAATCTCTTACACATTTTCTGCTGCAGGTTGTTGGTCTCAAACATCCGCTGGTAGACGAGCGCCTGTTCAGCTGGATCATCTGGGATCAGACGGGTTCCTTGAGACTTGAACACACTCTAGAAACCACAAACATTTATCAGCCTGTGACGCTCAAAAAAATCTATTATTATTACTATTACTCTCCCTTGAAATTCATGGATTCAATTTGAAAAGTCGTTTTGATATTTTTCTTGGAGTTAAAGGTGATAGAGAGGATTTTTTCATCGACTGAGAATCCAAAGACTGTTAGTGAGTTTTTGAAATGAGCGCATGCATAAGAACAACCCCCCTCCTTCACAGCTCATTTTAAAGGAACGCCTCCCAAAATTCGTGCACGAGTATCTGAACACGAGTGTTTACCACCGGCATTCACTGTGTCGTGTTAGTGGATTCATTATGTCGGACTCACCGCAGGTGACTCATAATCTGCAGTTGTTACTCCTGTCTCCTGACAAAAACATTGCATGCGGCGCCTGTGGAGTGTGGAAAGTTACTGGAGCGCGCAGCCGCGCTCGTCTCTCACAAGGAACGTCACGGCAGTGATTGACAAGCCAGAGGGCCAATCGTTTATGCGATGATCGCGTAAACGATTGGCTGATGTTTTTAAGGCCCTACCTCGTGCACAGATGATGTATATTAATATTATTCCTTTCAGTGCACCTAATAAATAGTCTTTTATCAGTTAGTAAAGACAGTTTCAAGTAATATTGCAAAAATGTATAAAACAAAACATCCTCTTTAGCACCTTTAAGAAAAAAATATCCATGTATAACCATTCTAAGACTGTAATGAAGAAAAGCACATCAAGACATCGAAGCACACACACACAAAAATAAAACCTTCCCATCAAGCAATATAAACTCTTAATGCATTTCAGTCATGACAACTCTGAGATTTAAGAATGCATGCAAAAACACTGAAATATATATTTTTGTATATTATTGTTAACAAATGTTGATATGTTTGGCAGAATAGATCTGCTATGACTCTGCTGCTATTGGTCATTGTTGCTACTGTTGCTTATTTCGGCTACTGTTATTGCTATTGCTGCTGTTTTTGTTGCTGCTGTTGCTTATATATTGCTGCTGCTGCTGTTATTGCTGTATATAACTAATACAGAAAATGCTAACCAAGTATTTGAAGGTTGAGCACGCACGCTGACTGGCTTACTGATACAGCAGGAACCAATCAGCTGTGCCCTATAGAGAATGATGTGATTACAAGCAGGTTGAGTTCAGGACCTATCAGCCTGCGCCATCTAGAGTTTCATGACAGAACCTTGTATAACATATACATGCAATGTAAGCATAACATGGAAATTCTACAATGGAATGGATAAAATTCAATATGAACTCTGAACCGGAATAAAATATAATTTAATTTGATGCACTTAGCTTTTCTTAAACCCTTGAAAATGAGTACAAAGTGATTATTTTTAACTCACCTATCCCAGTTTGATAGACAATATTAATATTATTGTTTATTTGGACTGTAATCCATTGGGTTGCTGTGAGATGTTGCTGACCGAAGAGAAACCGAGAGAAACAAATTAATCACTGATGTTTTCGTCAATATTTTGTTTTTGGTATAGAGCCCCTAAACCAGGTGTGGTCAATCTCTGTCCTGGAGGGCCACTGCCCTGCATAGTTTAGCTCCAACCCTGATAAAACTCACCTTCCTGTAGTTTTCTAGTAATCCTGAAGACATTGATTAGCTGGTTCAGGTGTGTTTGATTAGGGTTGGAGCTAAACTCTGCAGGGCAGTGGCCCTCCAGGACCGAATTTTGCCCACCCCTGCCCTAAACTGACATAGTGATGAAAAAAAAAAATGTTTTTGAGTTCTCGTACGCAAAACCTTTGGGTTGTTTTGCGAGCGAACTCATGCTAAAGTTTCTGGGGGAAACACACAAGATTTGAGAATGCATGCAAAAACATTGAATTACATATTTTATACTTTTTGTTAATGGCCCTTAACATAAAAAGTTGAAATTATGACATATTCAAAATTATGACAAAATGATGAAATCATAATTTCGACTTTTTGTCAATTTCGATTTTTAAATCTCATTATGACTTTGCATGTTATGCATGCATTTTTACTTTTCATCTTATGATTTCGTATGTCATAATTATGACTTTCTGTCAATTTCTACTTATTGTATCATGATATTGACTTATGTATGGCATCATATGTCATAATTTCGACTTTTATATCATAACTTTGACTTTTTTTGTCATTAAGATTTACCAAAGAGTAATGGATTCTTATGTGGTGGGAATGAGTTGACAGTCAGGCTTAATGTCCCCGCATGGATTGTGTGAGTTAAAATTAGGCACAGATTTATTTCTACGAACAGATTCTCGCCACGCCTTTCTGTAATGAAATAGTTTTACCTCCAGATACAGACACGCGGCGAAAGACTCGTTCACGATGAGGTCTCCGTGCTTGAAAGTTGGAACCTGCAAATAAATAAAAGTGCAATATTAAAACAAAAGTTTGGTAAATGTTTTGTCGATTCATTAAAGTTGCATATGTATAAAACACTTAATGCAATCATAGGAAATCACATAATTCAAACACGCGTTTGTAAAGCAGCTGAACGCACCTGAACTCTGGGATTGAGAGCCTTCACTTCTGCACACTGGTGCTCTTTCTTGTCAAACGACAGATGTTTGTGTTTGTATCCCTGCAGCAGCTTCTCCTCTAGCGCGATCATGACCCTCCAGCACGGCGGAGAGCCCGAGCACCAGTAAAGCATCATATTCTGCGCCATGACTGTTAATGTCGAGTGTATTCAGGAAATGTGGCTGTAACTGTGTGAGGACGCCAGATTTTGCTCGGTCATACATACGTCATGGACGGCTGTGACTAAAATTCGCCATCTGCTGGCCGGAGATAGAACTGCTGCTCACGAAATAAAATAACGAATAATGATAATGCTAATAATAAATAAAAGTAAACAAATACTAATAATGATCTATTGTGCACCTTTGACATAGTTACTGACAAACACCATGACAAAGTAAGAAAGATGAATTAATCAAAGAGCTTTTCCACCAGCTGAGGCTAGAAAACTAGAAGGCGTGAAATGTCATAAAACACACGGCACTAAAATAATGCAATAAACATTGATTTAACATTCACAGCACGAAGAGAAACACAAATCTACACTGCAGATAAAGAAAATATCGAGTTTAAAGCGAAAATAAAACTGGAATAATGCTCTTCTTAAGTAGACAAAACCATATTAATTTATGACGTTAATGATTCCTGAGTTACATTACTGTTTAATGATACTAGACACACTAAAAGTTAAGTACCACTTAAATTCTATCTTTCACCAGTTAATGAGGGGAGAGCGCGAACGCAGTCCCCCACTAACACAAATTATGCAGTCGAGATTCCCACATTTGGAGAATTCGTTGAGGTCAAACCAGTCTAAGTGCAATGACTGATCCTCACTCAAGGCGAACCACTTCGTGATCATGGTGTCACCCCTGCCAGGTAAGTATGAAACTACAGCGATCCGATCAGAGACTCATTCTGCGCGCGACCGTTCACATCCACGGTGACTAACGAACATCAACACGTGGAACACGAGGAACACGGTCGAGTTATAACGATTTCAGTTACACCGAGAATCAGATTAATGTTAGGAACGATACAAGGCTTTGTAAAAGTCATTCGTGATAGAATATGTGTTCGTAGTTGGTTTAGGTTCACAAAGCCTTCAGTATAATGCATTCACTCAATAGAGGGTATGCACGTGACGTCACCATCGACCGTTATGATTGCGGTCACGCCCACTGAGCGGCAGCATTAGTTTTGAAATCAGGCACATATAAATGTCAGGAAACACGACTCCAGGCTGCATGCCAATATCCACGGATTAGGTTTCTCATAAGGAACATTTTCGAGCCCAACCTTTAGTGTAATCGTTTGTTTTACTCATAGACTGTAAAAAAATATGGACGTAGTGTCCGTGACGTCACCCATAGAGTTCAGAAGAGCAATTTTGAAGCGAAAATGAGGCCGCTGCCATCCTAGCAGCGCGTCACCGCACGTCACTCCCGGATACCTGAAAATGGGCAGAGGCGGGACGTGGTAGTAGCCCATGTGACTGGTTGCTGAAACCACGCCCGCCTAGCTCGACGTGACCATGTTAGCAGGAGCTATCTATCTTACTATCTAAAATATTAATAAAGATAAAAGTTAATAAAGAAAGTTCTAAAGGTTTACTGTCAATCTACGGTGTTTTTATTTATTTATTTATTTATTTTAATAAGATATAGATGCTCCAACACCAGTAATTAATTTGTGTGGGGTGTGCAAATAAAAACACGAAAAATCAAACGGAACTTCATACCTTTATATCCAATCCGTGGCACTTGGGTAAAATGTCCATTGCAAAACAAAAAACAGTACTTTTTGTCCACGAAAGTGTTAAATCCATGAAATATATTATCCATTGTTTGCATCACATTTCTTCTGAATGATCTGCTCTCCATCATCGTTCTTCAAGAAATAATGCAATCTGAGCAGCGTTTATGTTGTAAAACTGTCTGTGATCGTATATATCTCACAAACAAATGAGCTCATGTCCAAAGTATAATTTTTCAAAATAGTGCAGCAGTTTATAATATCTAAGCAGTGCTGTCGGAGTTTTATAAAACTCCGACAGCACTGCTTAGATATTATAAATTAGATATAACTGCTGCACTATTTATCCTCCTGCTACTGTCATTGTAGTAAATCTAAGGAACTTTTAGCCAATGCTACAATCCAACGTGTGTTCTGTTTATCTACCGCATGCGAGCACATCTACACAGACGCACATCGCTGTCTCGAGTCTCGATCATTAACACAGCAAGCCATATTATTTTAGAATTGTATAAAAAAAGAGAGAAAAAAAGCACAAATACGGCTGAGATGCCAAATTCAGCGGCTTAAATTAGCTGCTGAGGTGACATGATGGCTCGCAGACAGCAGCGGCAACCTGTCACTCAAGTGACCACGCTCTTAATTATGCAGAACTTTAAGGCTTAGTATAATTTAAACGGATGAGTTATAAAAAAAATTCACCCCCTCTGAGTTGTCATGAAGGGCAAAATTAGCAGTATAGACCAAAACACAATTTGAACCAGACTGTAAACATGTTTTTTTCTGCTGTAAACTTGGCCTTTTTAACATGGTACTCAACTGCTCCCTTTTGCAGCCTGTCCCTAGCGGCTAGTTGATGAATCGCAGTTTCAGTCACTTCCGTATTGGCTTCACGAGAAACTGGGGGAGTTTGCCGCTTGGTTTTACTCGCGTTTCCTCTATTAAATCCAGTCACGCAGCAGGTTCTTTTGACACTCAGTCCAGCTGAGGGAGCGCGTTCCGGCGGGAAAGTGACGTCAGTGCATACCCTCTATATTTACTGTGACGCAGCAAAAATCTGGTGTCCTCACACACAGTTACAGCCACATTTCCTGAATAAACTCGACATTAACAGTCATGGCGCAGAATATGATGCTTTACTGGGCTTCGGGCTCTCCTCCGTGCTGGAGGGTCATGATCGCGCTGGAGGAGAAGAAGCTGCAGGGATACAAACACAAACTTCTGTCGTTTGACAAGAAAGAGCACCAGTGTGCAGAAGTGAAGGCTCTCAATCCCAGAGCTCAGGTGCGTTCAGCTGCTTTACAAACACGCGTTGTGTGTGATTTCCTATGATTGCATTACGTGTTTTATACATATGCAACTTTAATGAAGCGACAAAACATTTGCCAAATTTTTGTTTTAATATTGCACTTTAATTCTATTTATTTTATTTTTATTTTTGCAGCTTCCAACTTTCAAGCACGGAGATCTCATCGTGAACGAGTCTTTTGCCGCGTGTCTGTATCTGGAGGTAAAACTGTTTCATTACAGAAAAACGTGGCGAGAATCTAATGTTCGTAGAAATAAATCTGTGCCAATTTTTAACTCACACAATCCGAAAGTGTTATAATTCTTATAAATAAGCATTAAGATGCTCAGCAAAAACTCAGTTGACAATGAGAGTCCATTCCTGCCACATAATACTCACAGTCTGGTAAATCTTAATAACAAAAAAAGTCAAAGTTGTGATATAAAAGTAGAAATTATGACACACTAGCCATACAAAAGTCGAAAATCAAATTATGACAGAAAGTCATCATAATTATGACATACTAAATCATATCTGAGATAAAAAGTAGAAGTCATAACATTAAGTCGTAAAACCGAAATTGACAAAGTCAAAATTATGACGCAATAATAATCATTATGACATCATAACTTCCTTTTTATGTCGTTATTATGAAAAAGTCAAAGTTTTGACCATCTCATAATTATGAATTAGCATCTCATCATTTTGGCTTATGTCATAATTATGATTTACAAAAGCATGTTTTTTTCTTGTGTGGTAAAAATGATAGTTAACTTAAAGGTGCCCTATGTAAGAATGACGGCTAGTGGTTGAAATGCGTACTGCAGGCCTAATTCAAAATATTGTTTGCCCCTCCCCTCCTGCTCAGACTCGACGCTCTCGCGGGTTGCCAGTTTGAGGACACGCAACAGGAGCGAGCTCAATTGATATTGGAAGGCGAGGAGACTTACACACTGTAAGATAATTCGTTGATTTATTGATTTATGATGAGTTGATATCGTGTTTTAATATGCCCCATTCATAGAGATTTTTAGATGGATGCTGAGCTTTTTAGGTCGAGTAGAATCTGTGATCTCTGACCCAGTTTGTTCGCTGGCTTCCACGGCTGCAATTCACTGCATGTGTTTTCCACCAACTGGCAACCCGGGGTGGAGAAATACTATTGGGTAAATTGATAACGTGCGGTCTTGCCCAGACGGAAACAAAAACAGAAATTCCGACACGGAACGCAAATTTCAAAGTAAAATAACTGGATGTAGCAATGGTTTTCAGAGAAACGAGTATGTGAACTCAGCATGTTTAATACATATCTGCAAGCATATTATGGTATTTTTATGCTTTAGTACAGTCAAAAACTTACATAGAGCACCTTTAAGTACTTGACAGTTAAGGGCTGTTCACAAAAATAAAAAATATTAGTTAGTAGTATACGTTTCCCAAAGAAACTTTAGCAAGTATTCGCTCGCAGAAGAATGCAAAGTTTTTGTGAGCGAATGCAAATTGTCTCGCAGCATATTTTTCCGTCACTATGTCAGTTTAGGGGCTCTATAACAAAATCAAAATATGATGAAAAAAATGAGCAATTAATTTGTTTCACTTGGTTTTATACAAACACTACATTTGAGTCAGCGACATCTCACAGCAACCCAATGGATTACAGTCCAAATGAACCACAATAATATCAATATTGTCTATCAAACTGGGATAGGTGAGTTACAAATAATCACTTTGTACTAGTTTTCAAGGGTTTAAGACAAGCTAATGGCATCAAATTAAATGATTTTATTCCAATTCAGAGTAGATATTGAATTTCATCCTTTCCAATGTAGACTTTCCATGTTTATGACCATTACCATGCCAAACACTCAGAGAGTTGTCATGACAGAAATGTATTAAGAGGTTATATTGCTTGATGGGAAAGTTTTTGTGCTTCAATGTCTCTCAATGTGCTTTTCTTCATTATCATCTTACACATGGATATTTTTTACTTAAAACTCCAAGAAAAATATCAAAACAACTTTTGGAATTGAAATTAAATCCATGCTTTTCAAGGGAGAGTAGTAATAATAATAGATTTTTTTGTAATAAATGAACAGATCCAAACTTAAGATCACACGTAAATGTTGTGGTTTCTAGAGTGCGTTCAAGTCTCAAGGAACCCGTCTGATCCCAGATGATCCAGCTGAACAGGCGCTCGTCTACCAGCGGATGTTTGAGACCAACAACCTGCAGCAGAAAATGTGTAAGAGATTTAAATCATGAACAGTGCAGTTGAGAATATCAGCGCTGGCTTTAAACTAGTTTAAATCACAGAGACGTTCATGTTCTTCGCTGAATTCAAGCGTTTCTCACAGCGTTCACTAGCGGATAAATGGCCGTGTGGCGAACATTTATCAAACTTCTGTTATAATTGTATTGAGGAAAATTATGGGGGACCATGATCAGCCAGATAAACCAGTTATTTTGTGTTGAATTCTTGTGTGTGCAGATGACGTGGCCTTCTATGGGTATTACATTCCTGAAGAAGAGCGACACGAATCGGCCCTGAAGAGGAATAAAGAGAATTTAGTTACTGAGCTGAAACTGTGGGACGGATACTTGGAGAAGGTCGTGTTTTAAGTCAAGTCAGCTTTATCTCTGTAGCACTTTATACAGTACAGATTGTTTCAGTAATAAACTGGACAGTAACAGAATCAGTGATGCAAACTTCATCAAATATGAGACAAATTCAGCTGTAAATCAGATCAATTCAGTTGTAGTTTTATTCTCATCTGATAGTGTCAGTGCAGTCAAATCAATATTACTGAATGTCATTTGTTCGTCAGATGGGTAAAGGGTCATACCTCGCTGGCAAGAACTTCACCATGGCGGACGTGGTTTGTTTCCCCGTCATCGCATTTTTCCCACGACTTCAGTGAGTGGATTAATAATCAATCCTTCTCCATGACGGCATGTTTGATCATAACGTCAGGTTAAGGTTCGGATCAGAGGCTGGTTTAATGTTTGATCTGTTTCTGTTTGGCAGCTGCCCTAAAGAGAAATGTCCTCGACTGATGGAGTATTACGAAATGCTGAAGGATCGTCCTAGTATTAAAGCCAGCTGGCCTCCACACTGGCTGGACAATCTTGAGGGTCCAGACCTGCTGAAGAACCTGTGAGGAACACGAGACATCTCCAGTAATCAGCTCTGATGTATTCAGTTATTGCCTATGCAGTTTCCTAATGAAGAAACCAACACAAACTTCTTGCTTACAAGTCAATTTACACCTACAGCTATTAAATCACAACTCTTGTCTTGTTTACACTGTGGCACCTTTAATTTGTCTGACGTTTCTAGCATTTTATCTGTCACTTATCTTTGATACAGCAGACCGCTTAATCTGTGCACTTTATTTTGAACAGTTTCTTAAGATGAAGCTCATTGTTATTGTCTGTAATGGAAGAATAACATGTTGTTTGGGATTAATAAAGTTTTGTCCTGTTCAATCAAGATAAGGAAATTATTTACCATCATTACAAGAAATAAAAATATGGTTCAGTTTTAAATTATTAGCACAAAATAGTAGTATTTTATTTGTTTACATTTTAGCGGATTCAATTGAAATTAAATTAAAGGTTACGTTTCACATATTCAGTGTTTTAAAAAAGCAAGCATTGGTTCATGCATGTGTGCAACTTTGAATTAAAATGACAAATGTCAAACATTTGCTTTAAAATAATAAAAAAAAATTCTTGCTGGTTCCAACTTTGTATGGAGAAGTCATCATGAAACAAATACAAAACCGAAATGTACATAAATGTTAACAAAAACTAAAAATGAACAATTATTACAATTAAAAACATAAAATGTGAAGTGTCACAGAATTGTGGTAATGTCAGTTTCCGGCTTTCACTGTAAATTATAAGGTGATTTGTCGTTTTTTACTTCCAAAAACGGTACATTAAAAACAGTTGCAATAAAAATTCGCGCTAAGGATGGGCGCATGGGCTGCTGTTGCCTACCAAATAAGCTTTTCAACGCCATTTGAGCATAAGAAATAAAATTTATGGGACATTTTATGTCCGATTTTGTTGCTGATTTGAAATATATTAAATGCAAATTAGTCAAGCAGTTTTTAAGATTTCAGGATTCCCCCATTTAAGTAGATAAGACTTGTTCAAAGGGACTTTGATAGTACTTACTGTTTACCAATTAACAGGTTTTTACTGCAGTATTTTTTACAGTTTAGAACAGTAACAATTACAATCATTTCTTAAAGTGAACAAATAAATAAACAAAAATATATATACATACAAAGATGGTTATATGTATTGAAGGGCAAGATCTCAATAAGTTTTTCCACCCTCTTCAGGTGTCAGAAACAGACAGACACAGACAGCGTCTTACTTCAGAAAGGGTTTATTGCCAGCTGTGAACGCATGCGGATCAAAGTGGAAAAATGTTACAGTACAAGGCTTTCAATTCTGCAAAATGAGTTCCCTACTAAACATTACAGGCTTTAACAAGGTAAAACAGATGGTGTGGATCGTGCAAGTCTGTGTTTTGTGTTCTGAAAAACTCAAGTTTCTGTTCAAACACTGTAAACTAAAAACTAGGTTTTTATTGCTAACAACATCTGAGCACGTCCTCTAACACTGTGTGGCGTTCATGGCTTCAGTTGTCTTTCTTAAATTAACATGTACAGGAAAAACTATCAGACAGCAATCTACAAAATAACAAAAAGGGCATTAACATTTATACAGTCTTGTTCATCATCAAAAACAGTTTGACCGTTCTGTACATTTAGAATAATTTTTGGAGATAGAATGCATCTGCTGTAGATTTCATAAAAATCTTTAGTTATTTATATAAGTCTTGTTTTCTCATAAAAACCCCATATTAATGGATGTTAAGGTGCAACATGATGGTTCTCATTACAGCTTGAACCAACAAAAACTCCTCGCAAACACAGACAATCAGAAGCTGGACCTGGAGAATGTGAGAATATACCATAGAGCTGCGCGATTCTGGATGAATTGAGAATCATGATTTTTTTTGTTCCAAATAGAGATCACGATTCTGAACAAACAGCTAAATAAAATAACGTATAAATTACTAGAGGTTCTGATAAAATATTAATTGCTGCAGTCTATTTAAAAATGTTTACTTAATTAGAATGAATATTTTAAAATATCGGTTTGAATGAATGATTCAATCCTTCACTTGTTTCATTACTGGATGAATCAGCGTTTCTGAATAAATCTCTTGAGTGAATGATTCCTGACTCCTCATAAGACCACTTATTTTTTACTGAAAGAATCAGTGTTTTTGACAAATCTCTTGAGTGAAAGGCTCATTAGATTACTGAATGAATCAGCGTTTTTTGAACAATCTCTTGCGTGAATGATTCACTGACTCACTCATAAACTTGTTTCACTACTGAAAGAATCAGCGTTTTTTAAAATCTCTTGTGTGATGATTCATAACTCACTCATAAATTTTCATTACTAAAAGAATCAGTTTTTTGAAAGAATCTCAAATGAATGAAAATCTGTTTCATTACTGATGAATCAGCGTTTTTGAATAAATCTCTTGAGTGAATGATTCAATGACTCACTCATATAGACTTCACTTGTTTCATTACTGAAAGAATCAGCGTTTTTGAAGGAATCTCTTGAGTGAATGATTCAATGACTCACTCATAAAGCCACTTATTTTATTACTGAAAGAATCCGTGTTTTTGAAGGAATCTCTTGACTTTTTTCCTCTGATTGAGATCCGTCTTTTACAAACTTGAGTGAATGATTCAATGACTAACTTACTTTCATTACTGAATCCAACAAATCAAATATTTTCTGGAAAGAATCAGTGTTTTTTAATGAGTGAATGATTCACTGACTCACATCATAAACTTCACTTGTTTTCATTACTGAAAGATCAGTGTTTTGAAAGAATCTGAATGATTCGATGACTCACTCATAAATACTTACTTGTTTCACTACTGAAAGAATCAGCGTTTTTAACAAATCTCTTGAGTGAATGATTCAATGACTCACTCATAAATACTCACTGTGTTCATTACTGAAAGAATCAGTGTTTTTGAAAGATCTCGAGTGAATGATTCGATGACTCACTCATAAATACTTAACTTGTTTCACTACTGAAATATCAGCGTTTTTACCATCTCTTGGTGAATGATTCAATGACTCATAAATACTTCACTTGTTTCATTACAGAATCAGCATTTTTAAACAAATATCTTGAATTATGATTCAATGACTCACTCATAATACATCTTATTTCACAGCAGAATCACTGTCATTTAGGAATTAGATTGCATGGGTGTTTGAATCAAGATCGCCATCTTTTAATTATTAATCGTGCAGCTCTACCGTACGATGCAACGAATCCTTAGGTTTGGCCAAACCACATGAATGAGTTTATTATTCTAGTTCCTTCTGTGTCAAAGGCACATTGAAATCTACTATAACACACTCTCAACAGAAAGACGCCTACAGAAACCAGGAGACCAAAACAAGAAACGCCAGCAGTGGATTCGCAGCATTTTGCCGTCATAAAACGGGTCGTTTTTCAAAAAGCACAGACCCACGTCATTTAAAACATACCAGAATATGGCAAAATATGGCAAAAGATATAAAACTCAACAATATTTTTATAAACTCCAATGGTGGAAACGTCCGAGTCTGTGTGTGTTTGAAAGCTGTTTCACAGTCCGAAACCGGAAAAATAAACATATTTAATGCTCTTATCTTATACATTTTACAATAAATAAACCAAAGTATCAGACCACAGCCTGATTAAAACAATTTTACTGATCTGACTGATGCAAACAAAGTGATTTCATTTCATCACTCCTCTGTTTTCTATTTGAGACGAGATTTAAATAAAAATAATTAAAATGAAGAATACAGTCAAAACCCTGAGTTAGTGTTCAGTCGGGGGTAAAAACATATTCTCACCTTTTGTTTGACAGCTTTTTAAAGGGATTTTAAAAAGTCACAGTGCAGGCCTGTGATTGGCTGGTGAGGTGCGATGTAATGAGAGGGCGTGGCTTAAAATGAAACACATATAAAGGAGGCGGAGCAGAGGGAGCGTAGCTCAATATATGATCAGCCGTTTCATTAGACAGTTTTTACTCTGGTATCTTGGGTATTCTGTTGTCCTGAGGTGAGTTCTGCTGAAGGCAAAAGCGTCAGTGTGGTTCAGTCGGGACGTCCCGTTACACCGGCATCTCCGACGTGTCGAATCCCAGCGCCTGGGCTTCTTCTGGGGTCAGACCGCCCTTCAGAGTCCTTCTCACTGAGACACAAGAACAACCACTGTTAGTTTTAGTTAATAACAGTTGCTCCAGTAATTAAGAGATTAACCTACATGATTTTCGGTTTGCGCGTGAGCGTCGTCGTTCACGGGGTTGCGCTCTTTCTCTGGGACATTGAGTGGCTGAACGCACAATCCTCTCCATGATCTCGTCGGCAGCGTCGTCCGTCGCACACTGGGACTCTTCGTTCGCAGCTGCTAATGGGGCTCGACCTTCAGAGAGAGAGGGAGACTCACATGAGGATGCAGGTCTGTTTTATCTGAGCGTGTTAATGCTGATGTGAATCCTCCGTGTGCCGCTCACCTCTGCTGGCTCGTGTGCGTAAGCGCGTCCGCAGGCCCGGCACCACGGTGCTGTCGCTGTCGCTGCTCTGCAGGCTGGTCTTCAGCACGGCCTTCATCTGCTCGTGTTCGGCCGCTTCTTCAGCGTGACTCAAACTCTGCGGCTCCGTCTGCGGCCCTACGGGAGGAGCGCTGCTGCTGCTCACACACACACGACCCGCCTGAACACACACACACACACACATCAGTCAGACACACTGACCCCAGTGAAGAACATATTTAGACATGATTACAGCTGCCTGATCTTTTGGAAAAATGAGAATCTTTTCTGTAATATTTAAAAGCGTTTCCCAAACTAGGGTTTGTAAGGTTATGAAAATAGTTAATTAATAAAATCATAAAAATGTTAGGTTAAAAATAAACAATTTTAAAATAAAAAGCAATCAAAACACTTGGAAAAAATTGATAAAATCATGAAAAATTTAAATACATAAAGATAAAATTTTAAAAAATTATCATAATAAAACAAAACAAAACAATTAGTAAAATGAATAAAATCATAAAAAATGTCAAGATAAAATAAATAAATGCAATCAAAATAAAACACTTTGAAAAAATAATAAAATCATAATGTAAAATTAAAATAGTATTAAAATAAAAACAATCAAAATAAAACACTTACTAAAAAATAATATCATAAACAAATTAAAAATAAATAAATAATTGTAAAATTGAATAAATAAATAAATCATTTTAAATTAAAAACAACCAAAATAAAAACCTTAGTAAAATGAATAAAATCATAAAAATGTCAAGTTAAAATAATTAATTTAAAATAAAAGCAATCAAAATAAAACACTTACTAAAAATTAATTACATCATAATAATATTATAATAAATAAACAATAAAGGTAAATTAATAATTTTAAAAACAAAAACAATCCAAATAAAACACTAAAAACTATACATTTTATGTTTACTTACATGTCATGTGACCATTAACTAACATCAGAAAACCATGGACAAGTGATTGATATATGTATTTATTTGTGCTGATAAATATTTACTTAAAATCTTAGCATGACTTCAAGAAAATATTATAGCTCAAAGGGGTTTGGCTGACAAAAAAGTTTGGGAATTTCCGATGTAAAGACTCATTTGCACAGACAGACTATAGTTTACAATCTGTAATCTACACAACAGACAGAGGTTTTGTCATAAACCTGAAACTCTCAAGATAACACACACACACACACACACGGCAGACCAAATCAAGACTAAAACACTGCCGAGCATTTCCAGGTTAGCAAATCTGTAGAGGGTTATACAGTGAGACTCAATCAGTGACGCTGTGAGCTTTAACAAGCATCAAGTTATTAAGACATTAATGGTTAATATCTGCCAGACAGAGAGCAGAACAAACACACCCTCATACCTCACTGTCCTCTTCATCATCTGTCTGTGTGAGAAAGAGAGAAATGAAGAATGAACAGACGCCTTCCCAGAACATTAGCTCCACCCACACCGATAATCAGAACATTAGCTCCACCCACACCACACCTTTAATCAGAACATTAGCTCCACCCACACCGATAATCAGAAAATTAGCTCCACCCATATCAGAACATTAGCTCCACCCACACCGATAATCAGAACATTAACCCCACCCACACCAATAATCAGAACATTAGCTCCACCCACACGATAATCAGAACATTAGCTCCACCCACATCATAATCAATCCACCCATAATCTCTCCACCCACATAATCAGAACATTAGCTCCACCCACACATTAGCTCCACCCACGATAATCAGAACATTAGCTCCACCCACATCATAATCAGAACATTAGCTCCACCCACACCAATAATCAGAACATTAGCTCCACCCACACGAATCAGAACATTAGCTCCACCCACAGCAATAATAAGAACCCACCCACATCAGAACATTAGCTCCACCCACACCAATAATCAGAACGCTAGCTCCACCCACATTGCTAAATAATATGAATTCTAGCCTCGCCCACCTCATGAATAGTCAGAACTCTAGCCCCGCCCACATAACGGAATAATAAGAACTATAGCCCCACCCACATCACTGAATAATCAGAAATCTATAGCCCCGCCCACATCACTGAATAATCAGAACTCTAGCCCCACCCACCTCACTGAATAGTCAGAACTCTAGCCCCACCCATATCACTGAATATTCAGAACTCTAGCCCCACCCATATCAATATTCAGAACTCTAGCCCCACCCATATCACTGAATAATCAGAACTCGCCCAGCCCACAATTAAATGATCAGAATAATGAGACTCAGTCTCACATCAGTGAATAATTAAAACCTTAGTCATGCACCCACAACACTGACAGCTCTCAAACAGGTCCTGTACGTGAGCTGTCACATGATTCGGAGCTCATTCTACAGCACAGCACCTCTGTCTCTCTCTCTCATCACAATCAGCATTTGTTCCTAATTATTTCAGGGACCTGTAACTCGCTGAAGTGAAGCAAACGCAGGGGTTAAACTGAAAGGAGCTGCTCAGAGACACCGAACACAGCGCTGTTCCTCCATGTGACACGTGATTGTTATTTCAGTGGCGATGTGTCCGTGTTTAAACAGCTGTGAACTCGCTCAAGTGAAGCCGGGTTAAGCCGTATCTCATCTGGGATCTGAGCCCACGAGCCTGCGGTTAAACCATCAGCGTCTCCAGCGCTAGAAAACACTGAAACGTCAAAGTGTGAATGGAGCGGCGAGTGAATGATGAGCTGAAGAGGCCCAGAATAAACGCAGTGAATAATCACTGTACGGCTTCCTCAGGCCTGCAGGGAACAAACAGTAACTGACAGGAGAAGTGTGAGCTGGTACACACACATTATATTCCTCTTTCACAGGCGGATCAGGATGACCGCTCCTGCTATCGACACTTAACACACTTCTAAACTGAAGTGACAGAGGGTGGGGTTTTGAAGAGGGTTCGTGAGCTGATGAAATGCTAATAATCAATTACATCATAAAAACGTAAAATTACAATAAAAACAATCAAAATAGAGAACTTAATAAAATGGATTAAAATCATAAAAATAAAATTAATAATTATTAAAAAATTAAAATTAATAATTAAAAAAATAAAAATAAATTAAAACTCTTACTAAAATTAATTAAAATCATAAGAATGTAAATAAAAAATAAATTATTTGAAATTAAACACAATCAAAATAGCACAATTACAAAAAATAATTAAAATCATATTAAAATAAATCATGTTAAAATAAACAACCAAAATAAAAAAACTTACTGAAATGTAAAACCAACATGTAAATTAAAAATAAATGATTTCAAATTAAAAACAATAAAAACAGAACAATTACTAAAAATAATTAAATCATATTAATAAAATAAATCCTTTTAAAATAAAACAATCAAAATTAAACACTTACTAAATTAATTAAAATCATAAGGATGTAAATTAAAAATTAATGATTTTAAATTAAAAACAATCAAAATAGAAAAATTACTAAAATATAATTGAAATCATATTAATAAAAATAAATCATTTTAAAATAAAATAAAAAAACACTTACTAAAACTATTAAATTAATCTGAATGTAAATAAAAGAAAAACCTTTTAAATTAAGAAATATCAAAATAGAACAATTACTAAAAAATAATTAAAATCATAAATAAAAATAATCCTTTTAAAATTAAAAACAACCAAAAAACATGTACTAAAATTAATTAAAATCATAAGAATATAAATTAAAAAGAAAATTAAAAACATAAAAATAGAACATTACAAAAAAATTTAAAATATAAATAAAAAATAAATCCTACTAAATTAAAACAACCAAAATAAAACAATTAAAAAAAATAATTAAAATCATATATATATAAAAATAAATCATTTTAAATTATAAACACCCAATAAAATTAATTAAAAGTACAGAATGTAAAAAAAATAACTAAAACAACTACTTGCTAAAATTAATACAACTAAAATAAAACTAATTAATTAACATTAACAAAACACTTGATGAAATATTTCCCTGCATGTCATGTGACCATTAACTGCCATCATGTGAATGTGTTGATAAATGACTGAAGTCTGCAGGTAAACCCGTGGTCTGACGCTCACCTGTGTGTTGATGTCCGTGATCATCTTGCCGCGCGTCTTGTTCCTCTCTCTGTGGTCGGCCCGCTTCTGTTTCTGCTGCAGGACGCGGTCGCGTGTGGTCCGGTACTCCAGCGCGAACTCGCTGATGATCTTGCTGAAGCGAGTCACGCTGATCTCCCGAACGCTGTAGGCCGGATGACCCAGGAACAGCAGGAACGAATGAAACCTGGTGCGGAAACAACAGCGTTCAGAATCACTGTGGTTCAGATCGTTATTTACTCCGGTGACCTACGACCTCTCACAGTTCACCTGTTCATGATTCTGCGGTGGACTATTTTGAGGATGATGATCCTCTCGGCGCAGTCCTTCAGGAAGTCCGACATCTTCTGCTTCAGCACCGGCTTCATCTCGTGCTTTGCGATGACTTTCAGGTGGTCCCATGATGCTTTGCAGCGCCACTCCATCTGAGTCAGGCTCTCCTGCAGCTGCTCAAAATCCACCTGCAGACAAACACACATCAATCAACACATCAAACACACATTTCTCTCTTAGTTCGGTTCGTTTAGGCATAAATGAGGTTCGGATGAGGTTCGGACCTCATTTTTTCGGATGAGGTTTGGTTGAGGTTCGGATGAGGTTCGGATGAGGTTCGGTTGAGGTTCGGATGAGGTTCGGACCTCATTTTTTTTGGATGAGGTTCGGATGAGGTTCGGAGGAGGTTCGGTTGAGGTTCGGTTGAGGTTCGGACCTCATTTTTGGATGAGGTTTGGTTGAGGTTCGGATGAGGTTCGGATTGAGGTTCGGACCTCATTTTTTTTGGATGAGGTTCGGTTGAGGTTCGGTTGAGGTTCGGACCTCATTTTTTTTGGATGAGGTCGGTTGAGGGGAGGTTCGACCTCATTTTTTTTCGGTTGAGGTTTGAGGTTCGGTTGAGACCTCATTTTTTTTGGATGAGGTTCGGTTGAGGTACGGTTGAGGTTCGGACGTGAGGTTCGTTGTCGGTTTCCGTATATATTTTTTATTATTTATTTTAATTCAGTTTTAGTTTTTTTAGTACTTCAATTTAACCCAGTGTTATTTATTTACTATCATTGATTATTATTAATTAATTATCATTAATATTTTGGAATTGTTTATATATATATTTTCTGTGTCATTTAATTTTTGTTAAGAATTTTTTTGTAATTTTGTTGTCAATTTTATTACTTTTTATTACTTAATTCGTATTAATTTTTATTTCAGTTTTAGTTATTTTAGTACATCAACAAACTAAACGAAAATGAGAAATGTTAAATCATTTTTTAAAAATATTTTATTTTATATTTTAATTAGGGTGTATTTTATTTCAAATGGCAGGTTTTTATTATGGTTTTAGTTTCAGTTAAGTATAACAACCCTGACAAACACTTTACACAACAAAATTTTGTAAATATTATTTTTCTTTTAATGTTTATTTTATTTCAAGTCACTATATATATATATATATAATATATATATATATATATAGGTTTTGTTTAGTTATGGATAATAATCCTGCATGGCCTGATCTGACGTCAACAATCTTCCTCTAAACCTGTTCATGCATCAGACAGCAGGACGTTCATCACAGGATAATAAACGCATGTTAAACTGTCAGTAAAACACGTCTGAATGAGGCGGAGCATGTTAGATCTGAAATCCCGCTGTCCTCGTACCTTGGCGGAGCGTGTGACGGCTCCGATCTCCGAGTACAGGTCCGTGCTCTCGGGGAAGTTCTCCACCACGAGACTGCAGACGTGATGCAGGAGAGACTGTTTATGGACCGTGTCCTTCACTTCAGGAACCTTCTCCAGATAGCTCAGATCGAAGCCTTTAGCCTGCGCAAACATGCGTTCATCATCATCACGTCTGTATATCAAAACACCCAGATAACAGGGAACGATCTGCCATTATGTTATGAGCAAACGTTCTTCCAGTAACATTAGTAATATAATGATATATTTTTAAAATTTAAACCCAACTGATTGAAATATTTCAGTCTGTGTCGTGATAAAATTACGTTTGTGCCGTTCAGGAAGTTTCCAATCGCCAGCAGAGTGGACAGGATAAACCGCAGAGTTTTGTTTTTCTCCAGCTGATCCATGCCCTCCTTCAGGTCCTGTAGTGGCTCAGCCACTTCCTGTCAAAGCGGAAACATCACATCATTATTTAATTGACCTATTAAATGCCTGCTCCTCTGACAGAGCATGATTGAACGACAGGAGGAGATCGAGACGCAGGTGACTGAACCAGTTTTCTGTGTCTGCAAAACAAATGTGCTTCTCGTTATTGGATTCTTTTGTTTGAAGCACAGGATGTTCCCCTTCATTAGCACAACTGAAAACATCTCCTGCGTCAGAGGAGAGATAAAACACAGAAAACCTGAGGAATGCTGTAAACTTTAATGGAAAAAGACAGAGAGAGAGAGACGGGGAATGTTATTTGTTAAAGGTGTTTGGCAGTCGTCACTAACACCTGAAAACGTTTTCTACCTTTGTAGGTAAAAGAGCGGATGTAAAGATGATGCATAAGTTGATTTCCCTGAAACATTGATCTGTTTGTTTGATTATTTCAACTGGGGTCGCGCTCTGAAAACTTTTAACCAGTGTTATTTTACTGTCATGATTTCTGAAGGATCATGTGACACTGAAGACTGGAGTAATGATGCTGAAAATTCAGCTTTGATCACAGGAATAAATTACACTTTACTATATATTCACATAGAAAACAGCTGATTTACATTGGAATAATATTTCACTGTTTTCACTGTGTTTTTGATCAAATAAATGCAGCCTTGGTGTGCAGGAGAATCTTATCGACCCCAAACTTTTGAACCTGATATACTGGTGCCATTTTATTGCGATCAGTTTCCTGTGACGTTCTGACGTTGACACACGAGCGATCGCTCACCTTCTCCGTGGCTTCATAATCGAGTTTGAAGGCCCAGAGCTGCAGACGCGCCGAGAGCTCGCTGATGGAGGACAGCGTCAGGAGGAACTGCTCTGCGCTGCCCAGCGGAATGTCAGGATTCGCCAGCTGAGCTTCCTGGATCTTCTGCGTCTCTTCTTCTGTGGGAATCATTGTCAGGATTTTCTACAGCAGAGAGAGAGAGAGAGAGAGAGAGAGAGAGAGAGAGAGCTTTTACAAGCATATTTTTGTGTTTCAAAATCAGATTAGAATGAGTTAAATGTTTCCCACACAATATTGTTTCACTCAGAATTGTAACATTCTAACTTTTAAATATTTAGTTTCACTCAGAAATGTAACATTCTAATATTCTAAATATTCTAACATTGTAAATCTGCTTCACTGAAATTTTACATTTTAACATCCTAAATATCCTGTTTCACTCAGAAATGTAACATTCCAACATTCTATATATTCTGTTTCACTCAGAAATGTAACATCCTAAATATCCTGTTTCACTCAGAAATGTAAATTCTAAATATTCTGTCACTCAGAAATGTAACATCCTAAATATCCTGTTTCACTCAGAAATGTAACATTCTAAATATTCTGTTTCACTCAGAAATGTAACATTCTAAATATCCTGTTTCACTCAGAAATGTAACATTCTAAATATCTGTTTCACTCAGAAATGTAACATTCTAAATTCCTGTTTCACTCAGAAATGTAAAATTCTATTCTGTTTCACTCAGAAATGTAACATTCTAAATATTCCGTTTCAGAAATGTAACATTCTAAATATCCCGTTTCACTCAGAAATGTAACATTCAAATTTGTTTCACTAAATGTAACACTCTAAATATGTTTCACTCAGAAATGTAACAGTTCACTCAGAAATGTAACACTAAGAAATGTCATTGTTTCACTCAGAAATGTAACATTCTAAATATTCTGTTTCACTCAGAAATGTAACATTCTAAATATTCTGTTTCACTCAGAAATGTAACATTCTAAATATTCTGTTTCACTCAGAAAAATATACTTAGTTTCAATCAGAAATGTAACTTCTAAATATTCTGTTTCACTCAGAAATGTAACATTCTAAATATCCTGTTTCACTCAGAAATGTAACATTCTAAATATCCGTTTCACTCAGAAATGTAACATTCTAAATATTCTGTTTCACTCAGAAATGTAACATTCTAAATATTCTGTTTCTTTCTAATATTCTGTTTCACTCAGAAATGTAAGAAATGTAACTAAATATCACTCAGAATGTTTCACTCAGAAATGTAACATTCTAAATATTCCGTTTCTCTTAGAAATGTAACATTCTAAATATCCTGTTTCACTCAGAAATGTAACATTCTAAATATTCTGTTTCACTTAGAAATGTAACATCTAACCTGTTTCACTCAGAAATGTAACATTCTAAATATTCTGTTTCACTCAGAAATGTAAAGAAGAACACTGTTTCATCACAGTTTCACTCAGAAATGTAACAGTTTTGTTTTTAACATTCTAACATTGTAAAATGTACGATGTAACAAGCGTATCAGTTTCTGCACCTCGATGCCCTCTTTGTTGAGCGCATACTCGTCAAAGTTCAGTATGGCGGTTTTGATGGTGCGCGGCGGCGGAAGAACCGTCAGGCCGATGTTGATGGAGTTGCTGCGCTTGGAATCCAGAACAATAATCTCCTGGCGCTTCCCATCTGCTGCGGTTTTCTGTTCAAGACACAAATATCATCATCTGAAATATTACAGCTCAACAAATGAGAGTCAAACACCTGTGAATAATAAGAAAATCATATATAAGGTTATATAAGGTTTAACAAAGTAAAATTGTAAAAAAAGGAACAAAAAAGTAACTTGAGCAAAACTTCATTTGTTTCATTGAATGTATTGTGATGGGGCTATTACTGCTCACCTTAGCCGCGGGCATCTCCTTGGATTTGCTCTCAAACAGATGCTCAAGTTTAGAGGTGTCAAGTTTGACAGGTTCAAGTCTGGACCAGAGCGACTCTTGGCTCCGTTTGTGGTTGCGGAAGATCCAGTCGGCGGGCCGGACTTCGCTCCAGAACAGCCTGATGGTCTTCTTCTTCTTCTGGAAGAGCGGCGGTTGCTCCGCCTGCTGCTGAGGAGGGGGCGGAGCCTGGTTGGAGAAGCACGGAGGGGGCGGAGGCATGCGGATGCTGAAGACGGGAGGGGGCGGAGGGCAGGCGAACATTGGGGGCGGGGCCGGGAGGTTAAATGGACAGGGTGGAGGAGGGGGCGGAGCCAGCAGATCTCCAGAGCTCAATAAACTTCCAGAGTCCAGGACGTCCTGATCGTCCTCGTCTCCGAGATCGGTGAAGTCGATGTCACCGATGCGCAGATCCCGCGGACTTGCCATCAGCTGGTCCCATATGCAGTCCGACTCCTTTTTCGGAGGTGGCGGAGGAGGTTGTGGAGGAGGTTCCTGCGTTTCTATTGGTGGAGAAGTGAGACCCTTGACCAGATCTCCAAAGCGCTCGGCGAACGCCCGCACGTTGCTCTGGTTCTCCACTTTCTTGTCTCCTTCAGTCGTACAGACGTTCTCTTCCTGTGCCGTCGTGTCCTGCGTCGACACGGACGAATCCTCAGCCTGCTCTTTCTCCCTTCCATCTCGCTCTTTGTCCTCGCCCAGCTCCTCTTCTTCCTCGTCTTCCTCCGAGGGTTTTTTGCTCTGTGAGTAGAGCATGTCCAGCATGAAGAGTTTGCTGTCGAGGATCTTGTTTCGCTGGTCATTCACAGGCCACTGACCTGCTGCAAACACACCCACAGACGGACATCAGACACACGTGAGTTATGACACAGAGACTGAATGCATCTCTGACCCTTGTTTATTCAATATTTCTGTTAATTTGATCGTGATTTCAGCAACCAATAAGAGTGCGGTGCTCACATTTTATCATGTTTAAATACATTTAGCCAGTAGAAATGGTGAAAAATGTCAATTGGTTGTTATAATTTAGCATTTTCAAATGTATTCTTTTGTAATATCTTTTAATATTATATTTAATAATAAATATAATACATTTTAATATTTATGTATTTTATCACATTTAATATTTATTATTTTAACTTTTTTAATATTTAATATTTTTTATGTACTTTAGACTTTAATTTAGTTGAAGCAATAATTTTTATAGTTTAACATTTTCAAATATCTTTTTATTTAAATATATAAATTTTTCATATTTAATTTATATTTAATATATATTTAATGGTTACATTAATATTTATTTCTTATTTAATTTATATATACATATAATTTTTACATTTAATGATATTTAATATTTAAATTTTACATTTATGTATACAGTAAATATAATTCAAAATGTTACATTTAACATTTAACATAATATTTAATCATATTTAATATTTTTTTTACTTTAATATTTTAATATTTCAGATTTTTAATTAACTTTAAATTATATTTAAATATTATTTATTTGTATATTTTTTATTGAATATTTTACATTTATATTATTTTTATATAAATAAAATTATGTTATATATATATATATATATATATGTATAATATTAAAAAATACTATTTTATATTTTATTTTAATATTAAAAGATAAAAAAATTATATTAAAATAAAATATAATTTTTAAAATATATTTAATATTATACATTATGTTTATTTAGTAGTATATTAAATATAATACCTTTTTTTACATATATATATATATATATAATATATATATATATATTATTTTTTTTTTTTTTTTTTTTTTTTTTATGAACTCTAAAGTTTTAGAGCAGCAATTTTTATTACTTACAATTCAGATTTTATTTCAAGGACACATTTCCAAAATGTTATACATAAAATCAGCATAAAAATATTCTCATTATTTTTAGATATAGTAATGTACAACAGTCTCACCTGTCTCTGCACCTGCACTGAGTCGATCTTCCCTTTCTAGTGTGCTGCTGGCTGAAGATATGCTGGAGGCAGAGCAGTTATCCTTCTCATTCACTTCTTCGTTCTGTCGTTCTTTATCACTCAAGATCCCGCTGTCCTCCGCCTCTCCATCCGGCGCTTCCCGTTCAGACCCCTCCTCTTCCCTCTTCCTCTTCCTCTGCAACCTGCTCCTCGGCTCCACCCACTTCCTGTTCGGCACTAATCTCCTCCACTTCCTCTTCCGGTTCTTCTCTGGGTTCTGTAAGCTTCTCCTCCGGTTCTAGACTCGCCTCCACGTCCGGTTCTAGATCATTGGTATCTGTGTAATAGAGACTTAAAATCGGCTGCGTTCGGAATAACACACTACTGCTGCAGTATATACTGTACACTAGTGTTCGGAATAATTAAGATTTCTTTTTTTTTTTCTTTCAAAGTATCTTCTGCTCACCAAGTCTGCATTTTATTGGATCAAAAATACAGTAAAAACAGTGCTCAAAAGCAGCAAATCATCATATCAGAATGATTTCTGAAGGATCATGTGACACTGAAGACTGGAGTAATGATGCTGAAAATTCAGCTTTGATCACAGGAATAAATTACACTTTACTATATATTCACATAGAAAACAGCTGATTTACATTGGAATTATATTTCAGATTTTTACTGTATTTTTGATCAAATAAATGCAGCTTTAGGAGCAGAAGAGACTTTAAAAACATTAAAAAATCATAATTATTCCACACTTTTGATCGGTAAGTGTGGTGTATATAGTGTTTCTGTGTGGCTCTCAGTCACGGATATGAACAGGAAACACACCTGTTTGTGTCAACACACACAAACACACACACCTCCTCTGAGAATTAACACACTGTCTGTTCAGAGCGAGTGTGTGTGTGTGTGTGTGTGTGTGTGAGGTGATAGAGAGGTTACAGTATCAGCACTCATGACTGACTCCTTTTAAACCAGTTAAACAAAGACACACTGACTTCAGAACAGTTGTTTTCGCTTTGCTTTTTCCAAACATGTTCTCTCACGCGAACACGCAGACACCACCCGCCACCTTATTACACATGTCTCTGTGTGTGTGTATAAATATATATATATATATATATATGAGTCTTTCACCACTAAAAAGTTAATAAAGTAAATGTGCAACAAAAAATATAATTTGTTCTTACACCGTTACTTGAAATAAAAATGTGATATAAACTCAAAGCAACACAGAATAACTCCAAAGTGACTGTTTCTCACAGCGAAACACTGTAGAAGAATGAACCGTCACGCGTGGCACATGTTTAAATCATTTGGTGTTGCACATGTGCAAAATTCATGTTACTGTGAAACACATCAGCAGCTGCTGCAACGATTCTGGATGACAGAAAACATCCTGAAAACATTTACCTGCTTCTAATGCTTGACGAGAATCCAAACTCTCTTCTAGTGATTAAATCAAGACAGACGGGTCAGCGGTTACCCATTTGTGTATTTATTGATATTCACTGCACATTTTTTGCTCTAAAATTATAAATTAATCTAGCTTGAAGCATGCAAGATTTAATATCTGTACAATATTTCACTGACATTCATTGATTGAGTCAGTGTCTGTCAGGTGGATTTACCTGGTTCAGAGGGCGGGTACGACGTGACAGGTGTGTCCTGCTCATCCTGTGATGTCACAGGGGAGGGCGTGTCGCTGCGGGATGATTGACAGGTGTCCGTCGGGCTCAGAGTGAGGCTGAGACCTCGAGGTGCTGAACGCAGTCGCTCTCGCTCGAACTCCTCCGCGGCCAGTCGCTCCGCCGTCTTAAACCTGAGACACACACACATCCGTCAGAGAAAACTCTGAGGAAACACGGCAAACTCCGGACTCTCCTCTCTTCTCTGCTAATGGACACATTCTCATGCTGCGTGTGTTCAGTAAAACAGGAGGGGAGTGTTTGGAAGCGAGAGGAGGAGGAAAAATGTGTTTGGATTTGAGGGAAAGTGGGTTAAAAAAAGGCTGAGGAGGGAAATCAGTCTAAACCTGTTCAAGATGTGACATCAGTCACCACACACACACACTTACACACACATATATATATAATTTTAAAATACAATAATATTATACTAAAATAATATAAAATATAGCTGCAAGCAGCTATTAAGGGAGCTATTAAGGGGTCAAGCACAAAGAAAGCACAGTCTGAAGATGATCTGACTTGAATTTGGTGAAAATCGGACAGACAGTCTAGGAGGAGTTGGAAAAAGTATGTTTTCAAAGAAAATCTAAATGGTGGAGAGGAAGCTTGGCCAACTGTGGCAACATTGGAATCAATGTTCACGCTATGACCCAAGGAATCTTGACCAGTCTCATTAAAATATGATTAAATTAATCAAAAGCTATTAGCATTTTTAAAAAAAATGTATTATAAATTTTGACCACAAGGTGGCGCTATCTTGAAACTTTTGGCACATACAGAGTTTCGTAATGATACACCAATGCATTCGTAAAATATAGCAATTTATATCATAATACTACGGAGCCCCGCACATGACATGCAAGAAAAAAATTAAATCGTGCGAACTAATTACTAAATCGTGCACACGATTTAGCCTACAATTTTTTTCCTGCATGTCATGTCCCGGGCTCCGTATAATACTGTATTGTAGTTACTGGCAATTTCATGTTTTGTTCAATTATAGCGCCACCAAGTGACACAATCCCACCGATTTTTTATGTGTCCTCAGAGTGAGCCCATACATGTGTGTGTCAATTTTGGTGAAAATATGTCATTTTGTTTAGGAGTTATAGACATTTATATTTATGAGCACATAAAAAAAATGACCCATGCGTGACGTTTATTGCATTCTTTTGCCACTTATTATCAATATTTTGACATTTGGCCATTAGCGCATAGTTAACGACCTATGTTTCTGATTTTGCTACGGTGGTTTCATCTTGATCGGTTTCGAAGATATTCGTGAAAGTTCTTTAAACGCTAAATCACAACGTTGCACAAAACATAAGGCAAAACCTAGCATGTTTGGTATTGTTGGACTCGGCAAGGGTTCAGGAATCTAAGGAGGTGTGAAAATAAGTCAACCACATCCATAGTTATAAGCATGTGAATATTTGATTTTACCACTAGGTGGCGCTGGCTTGAAACTTCTAAGGCACCTTTAGGGCATTGTGCCGATGATCCATAACGAGTTTCGTAATGATATGCTAATGCATTCATATAATATAGTTTTTACTACAAAATTCAAAATGGCCGATGCCCAAGATGGCCGACATGGGGAAAATTGTATATCATTGGACTCAGCATGCCTCCCCGAATCTAACCACTTTTATGATTTTTGGGCAAAGCGTTCAGAAGTTATGAGCAAAAATAGGCATTTTTCGTATCTCCGGACCAGTAGGGGGCGCTGCGCCAAAACGCAGCATGTAGCCTCAGGTCATGCTTGTGATGACATGTACCAAGTTTGGTCTGAATACGATAAAGCGTTACGGAGATACAGCTTTGCATCTATTTTCGCAAACGCTACGTAAAATTTGTTCGCGCGTTATTCAAGAACACTTTTACGAATCAACTTGAATTCCATTTTAATTCCAACTTTTTGCCAGCATGGTCTGAAGATGATCTCATTCAATTTTCATGAAAATCGGAGCAACGGCCTAAGAGGAGTTAGAAAAAGTAGGTTTTTCGGAAAATCCAAAATGGCAGAAATTTTCATGACAGAAAATGACGTCTATAGGGTGCAACTGAATCGTCTTAAGTCAAGGAATCAGAGGAAAAAATTTGAAACAAGAATTTTGTTTCTAGCCCCCCATACAGCAAAAGAACTCCATGGCGGATCGGCCGCGGAGGTATCGCGGCTTCCGGAACGTATCCGCGAACGGACCCGTATCGGCGTCCACTTGCTCGCAGTGATGGATCTGCAACGAAGGCGGATCGCGGACCCGCCGTGGCTCCGCGCTGCATCCGCTCCGCATCCGCGCTTAAAACCTTACCTCCGCGGCGGGTCCGATTGGGACCCGCGAATTGATCCAACGGTTACAGTAAAGGCGCATGCGCGTCCGCAGATTCGACATGGGTTCGCTCAGGATCTGCTGATTGACAGTAGAATTTACGGCGCCGCCCGGAGGCGGACCTGATCCTCTGGGCGGCGCCAAAACGAATGTGACAGTCACGCGGGTTTGGCGACTTGAATGCGGATCCGCCTAGGAGTCTCCTGCTGTGTGGGCCTTATGGTTCAAAAGTCATTAGCATAAACGTGAGTGCAATTTTGGACAGCTGGTGGCGCTAGAGGGATTGAGTTAGAGACTCCAAATTTGCTATAGTGATATTTCGCACTGTCCTCTATCTGTGTGCCAAATTTCATAACTTTTCCGCAGCGGTTCTATGGGCGGCCATAGACTTAAGTGGAAGAAGACCTTCAGTGCTTGGCCCCTAAATATATTAAGTGAATAAACTCACCTCTCCTCTCGAGCGTGTCTGGCCTCCTCCATGTTCGACACATAGTCCCGACTGCAAACACACACACACAAACACACAGTGAAGAACAGGTCATTCGCATGTATAAGTGAGGAGAGAGGGTGTTGAGCTGAACCTCTGTCGATTGCGCTCCTCTCTCTCGATCCTCTGCAGTCGCTCCTCTCGCTCCACACGCCGTCTCTCTCTCTCCGCGGCCAGAGACTCCTGATGCTGCCGGTACGAGGAGGAGATGAGGCCGCCGAGAGCAGGCCTGACACACACACACACACACACACACACACACGAGTATTACTATTCTGCATTGTGCACTTGTTTATTTCATTTCAAAATATGTACTTGAGATTTTAAGATAATATTTCAATAACTGTGAACTCACCGTTCATTCTGTTGTTTGTTTGGTGTAGATGGAGAACTCACAGCAGAAAATGACCTGAGAGACACAGACAGATGAAGTCATTTGAGCTTATAAACGCCGTGCAAATTGCCGTCAGACTTCAGCTGCTTCACGACTGATGTGACACTGTTCACCTGAAGCGTCAACATCAACATGATTCCACAGCGAACAGGGAACGTTCTCAGAACGTTCTGTCAAAGATCTGATCAAACGTTCTTCCAGTAACATTAAAGGTGCCCTATGTAAGAATGACAGCTAGTGGTTGAAATGGGTACTACAGTCCAAATTCAAAATATATTGTTTGCCCCTCCCCTCCTGCTCAGATTCGACACTCTCGCGGGTTGCCAGTTTGAGGACACGCAACAGGAGCGAGCTCAATTGATATTGGAAGGCGAGGAGACTTACACACTGTAAGATAATTTGTTGATTTATTGATTTATAATGAGTTGATATCGCATTTTAATATGCTCCCATTTATAGAGATTTTTAGATGGATGCTGAGGCTTTTTAGGTCGAGTAGAATCTGCGATCTCTGACCCAGTTTGTTCACTGGCTTCCATGGCTGCAATTCGCTGCATGTGTTTTCCACCAACTGGCAACCCGGGGTGGAGAAATACTGTTGGGTAAATTGACAACGTGCGGTCTTGAAGCAAAAACGCATAAATACGTGCAAATTTCAAAGTAAAATAACTCCATGTAGCAATGGTTTTCAGAGAAACTAGTATGTGAACTCAGCATGTTTAATACATATCTAAAAACATATTATGGTATTTTATGCTTTAGTACCGTCAAAAACTTACATAGAGCACCTTTAATCTGGTCTTTAAAAACGTTCTGAAAAACATTATTGATGGAACATTTTGTTGGATGTTCGTTTAACGTTTTTTAAAGGCACACTATGTAGATTTTCACCACTAGAGGTCGCCTATTCTGAAAAGAATCGGGGCAGGACTCACGGTACTCGCAGTAAATCAAGAAAACGTAGGGCGATGCAGAAAACGCGGATGGAATCACAGAATCCAGTCATCAAAATGGAATGTAGTATATAACATGGAATGTCACGGAATTTTTCAAATTTTTGATGAATGAATAAAAAGCAGGTCAGTACATTAAATTGAATGGTATGTGTTTATTTGATTGTTGGAAAAATGAAAATACGGAACAGAATTTCTGAAAAGAAAAAAAAAAAAAAAAGTTTTTTATTAATAAATTTTGTTGTTTTTAAGAATTCAATTACTTAGACATGCTTTTTGATTATTAAAATGTAATTAAACCATTAAAATGGAATCCAGAAAAGGTAAAACAGAAAACAGATTTGGTAAAAATAAAACAAACTTTGAGAGGAAAGATAAACATTTAACATTGGGTCCTAAAAAATTTATTTTTTTGTTAAAGTTTTAATAAATTGTTGGTAAATTAGATAAGTTTCATTATTTCCATTGATTAGGCATGCTTTTTGATTACTAAAATTTAATTTAACTATTAAAATGGAGTCAAAAAAAAATAAAAAAAAAAATCCAGAAAAATTAAAACCGAAAAAAGGAATTTGGGAAAAAATAAAACGGAATTTAGGAAAAAATTAAACTGATTTCATAGGGCCCTAAAAACGAGACACGCTCCGAGTCCTGGTTAAAATTGCTTATTTTTCTGGATTTAAACATTCTCAGAAACATTTATGTAAGGGATCAACAAAATATAAAACTGTTCTAGTGGTTTTTGGATATTTTAATCTAAAAAACTTATGTAGTGTGCCTTTAAATGTTACTGATTGTTTCAGAACGTTTAGAAAACATTCAAAAGAAACGTTCCCATAATGTTTGAAGAATGATGAAATGGAATGTTTCCTTAACGTTCACATAACCAAAAAACATTTTAAACATTTAAAAAATGGACGTTCAGAGAACATTCAGAAATAAAGTTTTTTTAACTTAATGAGAACATTTGCAAAACGTTCTCAGAACATGTTTTTGTTTCCTGGGACGACATTCACAACCCGTATCACTGCACATTCACAAGTGAAACAGAAGAACACTGCAATAAAAATGATGTTCTTCCTCAGTGTTTCTTGATTTCGAGCACAAACATCTAAACATTCTCAAGAACAAATATCTGTAAGCCAGGTCAGAAAAATAAACTGAAACTTTTCTGACTCCATTGGCAGATATTTGCTCTTGTTTTAACTCGCTTCATTTTGATGCATTTTTCAGTAAACACTTAATATCTTCTCCAGTAACTGTTGTTGATTTCAGGATGTTCAGATGTTTGCACTGGAAACACAAACATCATGTTTTCGCAGTGAAGTGACAGTATCAGGCAGAGGAGGAAGAGTTTGGTGAATCTGTGAGAAGTGAATCAGTCAGAACTCGGGTTCAGAGACACGCGTGAGCAGGTGCAGGAGGAGGTGATGTAGTTATAGACCGTTGCATCATGGGACACGTGGCTGAAGCCGTCTACCTGCTGTTCTTCTCTGCTGGTTTCTCCTCCTCTACATCGTAGGAGAAGAGGAAGAACGGCGAGTGCGGCAGGTACGGCAGATGGGCGGAGCCTCGCAGCGGAGGGCTGATCTCATTGGACGCCGGCACGCTGACGGACGACTTGCGGTGTGCGAGCAGACTGGCCAGGAGAGACGGCTGGGCGGAGTCAGGAGGGGGCGTGGCCTTCCTCTCCTCCTCTTCCTCAGGTGTGTGTTTGTCACACTGCTCTGATTTACTGTCGGCGGCGCTGAAGACGGGCAGCATGGGTAAAATACAGTGACTAGTGTTTATACTGGTAATATACGCTCCGGGAAACAGTGTTAAAACACATCCAACCCCACCACAAACACGTTAATAACCTCTGATTAAAAAGCGTTTTTTGTTATCCTGTTGGTTAATCAGGTAAATAATACTGATTATATAATAATATATATGTAAACAAATGTACGTAAACATAATACTGATAATATATAAGAAATTATAATATATATGTAAATAAATGTATGTAAATTATTCATAATACTGATAATATAATAAAATAGTATATATAAAATAAAATAATATATAATATAGTAATATAATACATAATACTGATAATATATAAAATTATAATATAAATAATAAAAATAATATATATTTAAGGAAATAATACATAATACTGATTATATACAAATATAATATATAAATAATGATAAAATATTTATGTAAATATAAAAATATTGATAATATATTAAATTATAAAATTAAAAATAATACTATGTAAATAAATGTATGTAATTTATGCAAATTATTCATAATACTGATAATATATAAAACAGTAATTAATAAACAGTAATATATATTTATGCAAATAATACATAATACTGATAATAATTTGTATAAAAAATTTATAATATAATAACATAATATATATTTATTAAATAATACATATATTGATAATATATTACTTTATAAAATATAATAATAATATATGTAAATAAATGTATGTAAATAATACATATTACTGACAATAAATAATAATAATATGTAAATTATTAATTTAACTGATATAATACTGATAATATATATATATATATATATATGTATGCAAATAATACATAATACTGATAATACTAATGTATATAAATATAATAAATAAACAATAATATATTTTATTTAAATAATACATAATATCGATAATATATTAAATTTTAAAATATAATAATAATATTATTATATGTAAATAATGCAATAAATAAAACAATATAATATAATATAATATAATATAATATAATATAATATAATATAATATAATTAATATAATATTGGTCTGAAAACACAAGGACAGAGAAACTGAATTTGACCTGATATAAAAGACATAAATCATTAAAACGACATATATCAGCAGGAAATACAGGATTTATAATTAGGCTCTTAGTAGGCATCAGAGTCGTTTAGGATCCTGAGGAGGATTAATGGTGGAGGACGAGTTTCCTTGTCAGCGGTATTCATCGGTTAGTATTCAGCGGTGTGTGACAGAGACCGTGTTTAAGGGTGTGTGTGACACAGAGGTCGAGTTTAAGGGTTTCAGGACTCGAGGTCAGAGGTGAAGGACATTACAAGATTCACAGGTAAAGTTGTGCGGTGTGAAATCTGACTGTAGAATGAACACACGTGGAAACCTCCCTCTCTGCACTAAAATACCTGATGATACTGTGATTAGAAGGGTTAATTTCCCCCTCCTCATCATCATCATCATCACCCGACTCTGTGACGGGAGTTTCCTCCTCATCCTCCTCTCTGCAGCCGGACACACAGAGAGAAAGAGCAATCATGCACAACAAAGCAGAGGGAAAGAAACGATGAGACGGAGAACGCATCTGTGCATGTGTGTGACATCATCATCATCATCATCATCATCATCATCGCAGGCCGCTTCAGTATGAAAGCATGTGACTCGGCTGGTTACGACAGCAGCTCAAAGTGCTGAGCATGAGCAACACACACGTGAAATGAGTCTGATAGCGTCTGCTAAATAATAATTACAAATAAAATGAATAAAAACCATGAATGATACTAAATAAGACTGATCTGAGGTGACCTGAAGTCACATGTCCAGTGAAGAACACAGGTGATCAGTTTGTGTTGTTAGTGATAATAACCACAGCAGAGTTCAGAGACTGAACCACAGACGCCCCGAATAACACCACAAACAACCCGCAGTAATGAGTATATATATCATTTATTAATATAATTTGTTTATTTATAGACTCTCATTTTACTCTGGTGCGTAGGTTCAAAAATCCCTCATCTAACTTTAAAAATATATAAAAAATACTGGTAATAAAATACTGATAATAAATAAAATAAAAATATAATAAATCATAATATATATGCAAATAAATAATATATATAATAATATAATATATAATAAATATAATATAATATAATATAATATAATATATTAATATAATATAATAATACTGAGAATATATAAAATAATAATATAGTATAAAATACTATAAAATACTGTATAAATACTGATCAAAATTAAAAAATATATAATAATATAATAATAGAATAAATATAATATAAATAAGATAGTATAAATACTATAAAATACTGGTAATAAAATACTGATCATAAATTAAAAAAAAAAAAAAATAATAATAAATATATGCAAATAAATATAATATAATATAATATATATAATAAATATAATATAATATAATAAATAATAATACTGAAAATATAAAATAACATATAGTATAAAATACTATAAAAATACTGGTAATAAAATACTGATCATAATTTAAAAAATATAATAAATAATAAATATATGCAAATAAATATAAACAAATAATTCCCATATACTTTCATAATAAATATAATACTGATAATATAATATAATAATACTGACATATATAAATAACAATATAGTATAAATACTATAAAATACTGGTAATAAAATACTGATAATAAATAAAATAAAAATATAATAAATAATAATAATATATATGTGAATAAATATAATATTTATCCCATATTACTCTGATATGTATGCTCTGAAAATTCTTAATTTACTACGAAACCATTAAAATGGCAAAAGTGCTGAGTGCAAAATCAAAACATTTTCAGTCTCTAAATAATAAATCGACTGCTTTTCTAATGTATATAAAGCATAATACTAAATATATATATAAAACATTTAATGTAACTAATATATGAATAAAATAGGGTTGACTGATTGGGACACATTCTGCCATTGAGACGACTAGGAAAAAGTGTCCCAATCAACCTGAAATCCCCCCTATTTTCCCACAGGATGTTCTGTGCAACAGCTGTTGTTAGGGGCGTCTGATGGACTCACACAGACTTACATCACCGGGAGACATTCACGAGTCACATGAGCTCTGGAGCAAAAACATCAGGAAATATTGAGAATATCCCGTCACACTCTGAAATCATGTGACTTTCTAAACCCTAGTGAACTGCACCACTGTCTACACACGCAGCTCCCTTCTTAGGGAACATCCTCACTGAAAAGAAACGTCATAAATCACTGATCCGAAACACTTTTTCACATTAACACTCACTCATGTAGGGCCCTATGAAATCCATTATGTTTTTTCCCAAAATTACTGTATTCTTAATTTTTTCCAGAATTCTGTGTTTTTTCTAAATTCTGTTTTATCTGATTAATAAAAAGTGCAATCAAAATCAAATAATCATGCCTAAACATTTAAATTCTAACTTTTTTAATTGATAATAAATGTAAAATATTCAACTGTAGAATTTTTATCTTGTATAATTATCATAATTTTATATAATTTGCATAATTTTGATGTCTTGAAGTGTTGGTGTTGATGCGTCAGGTGTCTCTCACCTCTCGTTGATCTCCTGTCCGTTAAACTTTGAGCGGTGTGGGGAGGCGGGGCTAAGCGGGGAGGCGTGTCCTGACTTGCCCAATGAATGCCTGCGACTGCGGCGTCTCTCCAAGCCCCGCCTCTCTCCTGGGCCGACGCTGGACCGCCGTCTGTCCCGCCGAGCGCAGGTCGGAGGCAGACCGTCCTCATCACCGTCCTCGTGACGAAGAGTCGCCTGCGGGTCAGTCAGAGGACCGTGTCAATCCGTATAATAACTGTAATAATCACAGTAATTAATAACTATGCTGTCAGACCTCATAGATGTTGAGCTGCTCCAGCAGGTCCAGGTCGGTTCCCTTGCGGCCCAGATAGCGCTGGGACACGCTCTCCATGCCCTGCTCCTCCAGAACATCCACCATGTCATAGAAGGAGTCCTGATCGGGCAGCGCCGCCAGCGTCTGACACACACAACAACGTTATTTCTGAACGCTCTGAAACGTTAGACAAACATCCAACTAAATTCCATGAATGATGCATAAATAATAATTTCACTGCAAAATGCAAATATCGCCACAATTTTTTAGAAAAACAGAAGCAAATTTTCATTTTAAGCCACAAAAATAATCATGTGGTTTATTTACCTTGTTGATGAGGGTCATCACATACACCAGCAGCTCTGTGTCCACACCGTCCTTCTCCGCTAAAATCTCCATCGCGTTTGACCACTGCTTACAGCCTGACCATCACACACACACACACACACACACACGCCTCATAATTTAGCAAAATCATTCAAAACTCACAACCTGGTGTAGTGCAGCTGTCATCAGTGTGAAATGAAGCAGAAACTGTAAGATTAACCGTATCAAGAACATGCAATAACTATAATTCACCCCAAAATCAAAGACATAAATACGAAATTATATTTTGGATAAAGGAATTATTGCATTGTGACATTATTTCCAATACAATTAAAAATCTTCATTACTATAACACAAAAAAAGATAATAATAATAATTAAAATTAATTAAAATATAATTAAATTAATTAAAATATAAAATAAAATTAAAAATTAAAATAATTATTAAAATGATAATTATTTATTGATTTTTATCATAATAATGTATATAATAAATATAATTATAAAATTAACATTAAAAAAAATGCTTTATAAAAGTATTATTAATTAATTATTTATCATTTTAAAATGCATGCATTATGGTAGTATTTTGCATGCTTTAAAATGATTAATAATTCTTAATTTTATTTATAAATAAGTATTAATTATAATTCTAAATTATTAAACCATTCGTAATTAACTTTTAATTTAATTATTTATTAATTGTTCATTTATTATTTAAGAATCATGCATCATGGTAGTATCTGGTGTGGCTAATTTAAATGAAAAATAATTATATTACAGTAATGTTAATCATTTTTATTATAATTTTAAAATAATTCTACAACGCCAAAACAAATCACAAAATAATTCTAGTAATGAGAATTTTAGAATTACAGTGAATTTGCTTTATTAAAAAGCTGCAGTTTGAAAATACACATTTCGTGAGGACAGGGCCTAATTTCATTAGACATGTTTTCAATGGTTCCTATTGATTTATTTGCATTGCATTGTGGGATACAGTACTCCTGTGTAGTTTGCTCTTATATACTGCTCAGGTCATGTGCAGAGACCGTGTGGTACCATGTGACCTCTCTCACACACCTCTCTGAGTGTCCACCGCGCTGATGGCCTGGATGAGCAGCGCAGCGTTGGACTCTGAATACTCCACAAACACCAGCAGCAGCTTCAGACACGTCTTCACCACCAGACGAAACTGAACCAACAAACACTCTCGTTCTGATCATCATCATCATCATCATCATCATCATCACTGATCTACAGCAGAAGAGCAGGTTACCTTTTAGCCGATGAGCAGTAGCCCACTCGATGGTCTCGGGGTGACCTATGACCCCATTCATCCCGTCCACATACAGCATGATCTGACCGAGCGCTAGAGAGAGATGGTAATTAGCATAAAATTTAAGTTTCTGAAAGTGGGTGGAGCTCAGCAGCCTGGACAGTCTCTGATTGGTCAGATATAACAGATTATTCAGACACTCTTCAATGTGTGTTTGTATTTTAATGTCTGTTGAAGTCGCTGTCACATGATGCATGTTACTTTTCTCAGCGCTGCTTTGGATGGACCAATCACAGTCATTTACTGGAGAGGGATTTTAAAACTCGCGCACATTTAATTTAATCTTGTAAAAACAACAAACTAACAAACAAAACAAAAAACAACACAACTTATTTTTAAATGATTACAGTCTTAAAGTACTGAAACTTCCCCTGGATGTAATAAAAAATACAAAAAAAATAAATAAATAAAATATTATAATATATATATATATATATAGATATATATAATAATAAAAAACATAAAAATAAAAAAAAAATAAAGTAGAAAAAACAAAAAACAAAACAAAAAACAACTGATATTTAATGTTACAGTCTTTAAAGTACTGAACTCCCCCTGGTTAAAAACAATAATAAAAAAAATAAAATAAATAAATAAATAAAAAATAATTTATGGAAGCTTGTTTCCACTGTCAAATAAAAATAAAATGGTAATTGCCACTTTTTATATCTCACAATTCTGATCAAATTTGGACTTCATCACTAGCAGTTTATAACTGAAAGTGATATAAGATACAAAAGAGATAAAATTTTTTAAATTGTCAAATTGCAAGTTTATATCTGATAATTCTGGCCTTTTATTCTTAGAGTTGTAAGATATATACTCACATTACCTTTTTTATTCCATTTATTGCAATTTTTTTATATTATTTTTTTTATTCCATTTATAGCAAGAAACATTTATCAAAATTATTTAAGACAGTTAATTACAAAAAGTGTACAGTAAAACAACTTGTTTTCTACAATAAAAATGGCAACCAAAAGATGGCGCTGTTCTTCCTCAAACACAAAAGCTGTGGTCAGCAAACGCCATATAGTGATGAAAAAACCATAACAGACAATTATCATCTACAAAACATCAAATACTTCATGTTTCTGTGACTCTCAGAAGTTAAAATGAGCGAGAAATCTGTTATTTGTGTTCATATCTGCTAAATTCAACAATAATTCACTGAGATATTAAGATGATATAAATTATGATTTTCTGTAAAGCTGCTTTTCATGTGTAACGTGAAACTTGAAACACACACACACAGATCTTTTTATATCTAAACCCATTCAAGCCATTTAAACTTACAATATCACTCATTTTGCATGCAAAAATGTTAGCCAGTCATTTGCATAAGGAAGTCTTAAAGGTACAGTAGCAAAAAGTATCAGCTGAATATAAGATCAGAATATGAACATAAGTAACATTATCATTTCAGAAAAAAAAAGTTCAGAGTATGCAAATAAATGACTGATTCTGTTCTGAAAATACAGATTCACTTTGCCGAACCTCTGAGGATGTAGTTCTGATAGTTCTGATCCGCTTCAGCGCCGACTTTGATCAAACACGTGAGACCTTCAGCCATCACGAACTCATGCACCAGGTCCTTATCGTCCTGCACACACACAAACACACACACACACACACACACACACACACACACACACAGTCCACACACCACACATCATGACAGTCTGCGCTACCTAGTTATTTATAAAGAAGTTTTTTTACCTGAATATCTCTTTAGGAAAACGCCCCCTCAGTCACGGCCATTTGAGTTATACAGCTTCTCTGGAGAGAGAGAGGAGAGAGAGAGAGAGAGTTTCAGGGTCTGTATGTCATGGAAACACAACAGGAACTGCTGGAATGTTCTGATGAAGATGCCAGAAGAACGAAACCCCTCAGAATAAACATCCATCATCATCCACAGCAGATTATTCAGATCTTCTGATCTTTGATTCACACGGCCTTAATGTGGGATGAGCTGCGGAAAAATAACGCTGGACGAAAACATGAGGAGTGACGGCACATCAGTCAGACGCTAATTAAAGTCACTCGTGCTGAAAAATGAACGTTTTCAGACCGCGAATCTCTTCAGATGATCTATAAAAGAGAAGAAAGAACTGCAGCCGAGAGAGAAGAAGAAAACTGAGTGAGTGTGAGGTCACAAACGGGTTGAGTCTGATCTGGATGAGTTCAGTGTCCTGATCACCTTCCCACAGGCCCATCACTGATCAATCCACCGATCGATCGCCAACATCAGCTCATTAATCCTGAGAACATGATGATGAGTTCATACACTCGTTATTAACCTGATGATTGACTTCCGTCCGTCACACTGCTGCTTTCATCAATAACACACACACACGTTCAATACAAGCTCAAATACAGTTCAGTAACACAACACACACACACACACACACACACCACACACAATGACCTGCCAAATATTTCCATACTGTAATCACATGAAATTGTTTGACATAATTAATGGAAAAGAAAGCACAGGTTTCTTTTTAAATGAAACTAAAATTGTGAATTGAAATAAAATAAAATAAAAATAAAATAAATAAAAAAATAAAATAAATAATAATAAATAAGTTATATATATATATCTTAATATATATATTATTTATATAACTACCTAAACGAAAAATTAGAAATGTTGCTGAAATAATGTTTTTAAGTGATTCAATAGTTTAATTAACTAAAATAAACTAAAACTAAAACTAAATAAGAAATATAAATATTAAAAATATAAAAATGACCAAAGCACATAACAAAATTACTAAAACACAACTAAAATTAAAATGAAACTGAAAATAAAAAAAGTGAATTCAAAATAGTATAGTGTATTTTATTATATTATTTAATATAGTTTATTTTAAATTATGATTATATTTTTTAACGGAAGAGGATTAGGGCCAAGTAAAATAAAAAAAATAAAACCATCTCAAAATTAAAGTTGTTAATTTTCAGAAAACTCGTTAAATTTTCAAGAAAAGTCGAGATAAATGTTGAGGAATAAAACCCTCGCTATATTACGAAAAAAACTCGTTAAATTTCGAGAAAAAAGTCGAGATAAAATTTGGAATAACTTGCTATATTACGAGAAAAAACTCGTTAATTTGAGAAAAGTTAAAATTTAAATAAACTCGTTATATTACGGAAAAAACTCGTTAACTTTTGAGAAAAGGTCGAGATAAAATGTTGAGAATAACCGTTATCGTACGAGAAAAATCGTAAATTTTGAGCAAAAGGTCGAGATAAAATTTGAGATAACTCGTATATTACGAGAAAAAATCGTTCGAGAAAAAAAGCCGAGATAAATGTTGAGATAAACTCGTTATATACGAGAAAAACCTCGGTTAATTTCGAGGAAAAAGTCGAGATAAAATTTGAGAATAAACTCGTTATAATTACGAGAAAAAAACTCGTTAAATTTCGGAGAAAAAGTTGAAATAAAATGTTGAGAATAACTCGTTAATTTTCAAGAAAAAGGTTCGAGATAAAATTGTGAGAAAACTCGTTATATTACAGAAAAAACTCATTAATGTTTGAGAAAAAAGTCGAGATAAAAATGTTGAGAATAAAGTCATTAAATTACGAAGAAAAAAGTTGTTAAATTACGCGAACAAATTAGTTAATATAAAAATGTTGTTAAATTTTCAAGAAAAAGCCAAGATAAAAAATGGTTTTCCTCGTATGTAAGAGTTTATTCTCAACATTTTATTTCGACTTTTTTCTCGAATTTAACAACTTTTAATCTTGAGATGGTTTTATTTTTTTATTATTGCTTGGCCCTAATCCTCTCCGTATTTTTATTATTAGTTGTTTATATTATATTCTATATTTTTTACATTATATTACAAAATAATTTACATTAGTATCATATATTTAGTACGGATTATATTATCGTATATTAGTTTAGCATTAGTAAAATTCTATATTAAATACGGTATAAATATAGTGTCATACTGTATAGGTATGACATTATTTTTTTTATTATATAATAAATAAAATAATATTTTATATTCTATGTATAGTATATGTATATTATATTTTTTATTATATATTTTTTATATTACCATTTTTTATATTATATTTTTTACATAAAATTTTGTTTATTATAATATATTATTATATTTTAACAGTGTATATGTATTTATTTTTCTGCATTTCTTTTCAGTTCATTTTTTAGCTTGTATCATCAATAAAACCTCCTCTTTGTGTTTTTCTGTTCTTTTACAATGTTTGTGATGGACGTCTGACTGACCTGACACTGACCACCTTCAGCTGAACTGTAGTTTCACTCTGTTTCCTGTCTCTAACAGACCCACTTCCTGTGAGAGCCATTAACCTCAGCTTTCCTTCTGTACAGAGCGTCTGTAATTAAAGTCCTGCTGCGTCTGACTGACCGGCACTGTCCCCGCCGCAGCTGCAATCATACTCCACGTGTGTGTTCACTACATGATCGTGTGTGTTTCACTGTCCTTCCTGTGTGTTTCTACGCATGTAATCCAGCAGGTCTCTGTCCAGATCCAAATCAGATTATGTGTGACCCCCGCGGTCAATAATCTCAGCAGAGTAATCTGGACACACCACAGAGACCAGTTCATTCAGACACAAACACTCAAACATTTCTTTACTCTAAAAATCTGAAAAGAAAAAAAAAGTCATTAGCAGATTTACAACAATATAATTATTATTTCAGTTTATGATTGCTTATCATTGCAATATTACATGCTTTAAAAATTGAAAAATAAAAATAATTAAATGAAAATGTTAAAGTTATATTTTTATTATTACAAATGATTACAGTTGTTGTTATTATAATAAATTATTATTGTTTCAATTTATAAAACACTTTGCCTTTGCCCTCTTAAAGTCTTTATAAATGGGAAAAAAATAATAAAAATAAAAATAATAAATAATTATTATTATTGAATAATAAAAATATAAAAATCTATATTTTTATGTATTAATAAAAATTAATCATATATACAATTTAAATTTATAAAGTGCTATCATTGCAAATCTTAAATGCTTTTTATAAATTGAAAAAAAAACATTATTAGAAAAAATAATAATTTTTTATTATTACAAATAGTATTATTGTTGTTTTTTATAATAATTATTAATATATTTAATAATTGGGTGTGATCATAATAAATAATTAAAATACTTTAAAATTATAATTATTTCCATTTTAAAATTTCATTGCAAATCTTAAGCCTTATAATTAAAAACATGAAAATAAAATTAATAATTAATGAATAATAAAAATAAAAGAAAAACTTCTACATTTTTATTTTATTAATAATAAAAACTAATAATAATAATAAATAACTATTTTTTCAATTTATAAGGTGCTTGTCATTGCAAATCTAAAAATGCTGAATTGAGTAATAATAATAAATTATTATTATTATTATTGAATAAAACAGAACCTAAAAAACTTTATTATAATAAAATATAATAATAAAAAGAAGTATTAATAAATGCTTATGGCAATCTTATAGTGCTTTATAAATTTAAATAATTATTATTATTTGTTATTATTATAAATTATTATTTTAATTTTTAAAATCAAATCACTCTCAAGGCGCTGTTCAATACATCCAGTACTGTAACTCTTATTACAGAAGGTCTGCAGCAAGCTGCGGTTTAGTGACCTCTGACCTCGTATGCAGTTGCTGTCCGTCAGACAGGGTCACAGAGGTCACGACTAACGACCACAGCACAGTCTCATGTTCACCGATATCAATGCTGTGTGGCTCCAGAAGTGCCTGCTAGGGGGTTTCTAGGTATTTTTGGGTGGTTGCTAGGGTGCTCTGATTGAAGCATATCATGAACGTCCCATGCTGTTTATCATCATGACTGTACTATGGTGTTAGTTAGTCTGAAGCAGGTCACGGCTCAGCGAGCGGCTCACATGTGGTTTGACAAGCAGAGGACAGACTCTCATTTAGTCTGGCTGACCTGAAACATTGCAGTGAACTTTCACTGGCTCTGCTGGGCTCTGCTTACTCACGGTGCTCACGATGAAACGCTCCAGAACAAAAAAAAAGAATCTGAAATTATAGAATGAACCCAGAGGAGCCGCTGACGAGAGCCTGCAAACAGAGAAAACCAAACAGTCAAAAATAGTGGACAGACTTGTACAGTTTATGAGTCCAAGTGAGCAGAGCTGAGGTATGACTGGCGGTCTGCATTGAAACAATGTTCAGTGAAAAATCCCACATGAGGCACTGAAGGATGACCTGAGAAATATTTTAACTCTCTTTATACTTGGACTATAACAAACAGCTAGAGAGCACCTATAACACCTAGCATGGAAGGCAATGCCAGTAAAAACACATCGAAACCTTTAACATCCACGTAGTGACACCCTAACAACACCCCCAACACGCTACTAAGAGCATTTCAGTAACAACCACTTCTGACACCCTTAACACACATAGCACAACCTTAGCCACCACCCCCCACCCTCCTAACCAAATTAGCATGCATAAAAACACACTGAAACTTTAACATCCACCATAGCAACACCCTAGCCAACCACCCAAACCTAACGAATACATTCATTAAAACCCTCCTGAAAACCCTTACACTACATGCACACCCTATCAACCACCCACAACACTCTAACAATAGGCCTGCAGAAAAAACATGCTAAAACCTTAACCTATCCACATAGCAAACACCCTACACCCACCCACAACACTTCTAACGAAAAGCAATGCCATTAAAAAACCACTCGAAAACCCTTACAACTACATAGCAAACAACCCTAGCAAACTACCCCAAACACCTCCTAACCAATACCAATGCAGTAAAGCACTCTGAACCTTTAACACCACATAGCAAACACCCTAGCAACCCACCCCACACTCTAACCAAATAGCAATAACAGAAAACAGGCTAAACTTTACTCCACATAGCAACACCTAGCAACCACCCACAACACTCTAACTAAATGCATGCAAAACCACTCAGAAAACCCTTACAACTACATAGCAACACCCTACAACTACCCACCACACTCTAACCAAACCAATGCAGTAAAGCACTCTGAAACCTTTAACATCCCACATAGCAACACCCTAGCACCACCACACCTCTAACCAAATTAGCTGCAGTAAAAACTTTCTGAACCTTTAACATCCACATAGCACACCCTACAAAACCACCCACACACTCGTAACTAAATAGCAACCAGTAAAACACTATGAAATCTTTTAATATCCACATAGCCCACCCTGTCAACCATTCAACCTCAAATCAATAGCAATGCAATAAAACACTTTAAAAAAACCTTTAACATCCACATAGCAACACCCTAGCAACCACCCACAACACTCTAACCAAATAACAATGCAGTAAACACTCTGAAACCTTTAACATCCACAAAGCAACACCCTATCAACCACCCACAACACTGTAACCAAATAGCAATGCAGTAAAATCCACCTTACAACTATAGCAAACACCTAGCAACCACCCACAACCTCTAACTAATAGCAATGCAGTAAAAACACTCTGAAACCTTAACATACACATAGTAACACCTGTCAACCATTCAACACTTGAATCAAATGCAATGCAATAAACCCCACAGAGCAACACCCTAGCAACCACCCACAACACTCTAACCAAACAACAATGCAGTAAAACTCTTTGAAACCTTTAACAAAATCCACATAGTAACACCCTAGCAGCACCACCCACAACACTCTAACTCAATAGCAATGCAGTAAACACTCTGAAACCTTTAACATACACATAGCAACACCCTATCAACCACCCACAACACCGTAACCCAACAATGCAGTAAACATCCCTAACACTGCATAGCCAAGAACTTGGCACCACCCACAACACTCTAAAAACAATGCAGTAACACTCTAAACCTTTAACAACATCACCCCACAACACTCTAGCAGTAGAACCTATACAAGCAACAAGCACCCACAACACTCTAACCAAATAGCAATGCAGTAAAAACACTCTGAAACCTTAAACAACCACACAGCAACACCCTAGCAAGCACCACACACTCCCACAACACAGAATAGTCAGCAGTAGCAATGCAGTAAACAATCTGAAAACCTTTGACATCCACATAGCAACACCCTAGCAACCATTCACAACATTCTAACCAAATAGCAATGCAATAAAAACAATCTGAAACCTTTTCAAACTGCATAGCAACACCCTAGCAACCACCCACAATGCTCTAGAATCTCTGGGGCAGGTTTTGTGCAGGCAAACACAACACACACTGTCTTTAAATAAATGTTAAGAGAGTTCAAATCTTCCTTCTGACCTCCTTCAGAATTGACAAATGTTTTGGGATGATATGGAAGTAATACTACAATAACTCTAAAAAAAGATGTGGAAATGAAGTCCAGAGCATGAAGAAAACAGATGGTGAACTGCAGCTCAAACATTTATGAACTCAAAGGGCCAAAAGCAAAACAGGGAAATAATAAGTTGAGTGCAGAAACACCCAAAATAAGCTGCTGAATGTGATCCAGCACACGCGGCGTCGGCGTCCGGCAGCAGCTGTAGGTCTGTGGTCGAGTTAAATGTGTCTGGGAATGAGATGTTACACGACTTTCTCCAGTTGTGTCCAGAGAAAAACAAGCATAAATCCACAGAGAGCCGAACATACTGCGTTATTAGTGTAATATATATCACATGACACAATCAAAACTCACTTTCTACAATGCATTACAGGCTTAACTTGCTACTGGTATTAGAATCATAAATCATAATGTGGATTATAAGGCATTATGAATACATGTACAGTGCATAGTTTAATAAAAGCGGCTTCTGAGTCAGGAAAGTAAGTGCTGTTGGTTTGATCAGGCTGATATCTGACCCTCGGCCGGAGAGTATTTATATCTGCAGCTCCTGTGTCTGAAACCGATGCAGTCCATGACATGCTTCACACCGCTTTAATAGCGCAAACTTCTTCCTGTTTCCAACAGTGACATCACCATGTCCGAATGCTACTGTTTCTGTGGCGACAGCAATTTGTAAAAGTCTGACCTCACGCGTCAGGGGTCACTTAAACACACATACACTAAGAATCTGCACTGATTTGACGGGAAAATCTGCAGAATTGCTGAGAGAAAGTGATTCTGTGCAGAATCTGTAAATGTGAGATTTATACATATGCAAAAGATAATGCAAGAATGTGTGCAACACATTCTGATCATTTACAAGCCTTAGAAGTTCAAGTATCACATATGATACAGTGGGCTTTATAGGCTTGATATTGTAACATCCCATAAGGCACTTCATGTGCTGATGATGTGGCGTCACATGCCTCTGGAGCGGTAAAAATAACATGTATAGATAACGAGCTCCCACACACACACACACACACACACACACACACACACACCACACACTCATCTCTGTTCTGCTGTAGATCAACCACTAAAGATCCCAGACTTCACACCTTGAAGCCCAGAATGCTGCGGCAGTGATGTCATCATATCCCACAATGCCCAGTAAATGGCAGCTCTATCCAACTGAGAACAAACACACACACACACACACACTGTATGCTAATGATCAGGTGGTTCCTGTGGAAGTGTCACTTCCATTAGTAACTAAACTATATAATGTAAAGCCACTGTGAGATGATGGTCGTCACGTAACTATGACAACCTGATGCTGAAAGAAAAACCACCTCTAAAAGTGTGGCGATTTAAACACAAAGAGGGTCATAAACTGATTAACACAAGACAGAAACACAAGGGTGGAGTGAAACAATCAGCTCATAAAAGAGTGTAGACTACATTTAATATGAAACCCTAACCCTAACTATACATAAAAATTAAAAATAAATGTATTAAATATATAAAATACAACTGTAAATATGTCAAAAATAAAAAATATAAATATTATATATATATATATTATATATATATATATCTATAAATAATTTATTGTATATAAAATTGTTTTTGTAGTGTAAATATATAAAATATAAACTATATAATCACTTATTATATATAACATTTGTAGTGTATACTACAAAATTTACCATAAAATTATATATAAAAATACAAATTAATATACGAAATAAAAAATAAAAACCAATGTAAAAATATAAAAATAATTGTATTGTAGTGTAAACTACAACATTTAAAATTATTTGTGACACAGGACCACAAAACCAGTCTTAAGGGTCAGTTTTTAAATTACCCTCATCTGAAAGTTGAATAATAATCTTTCCGTTGATGTGTGGTTTGTTATGATAGGACATTATTGGTTGATACAACTATTTTGAAAATCTGGAATCTGAGGGGCAAAAAAAAAATCAAAATATTGAGAAAATCGCCTTTAAAGTTGTTCAAATAAAGTCCTTAGCAATGCATATCCACTCACAAAAATACTTTTTGATATATTTACAAAATATCTTCATGGAACATGATCTTTACTTAATATCCTAATGATTTTTTTGGCATAAAAGAAAATTGATAATTTGACCCATACAATTATTGTGGCTATTGCTACAAATATACCCATGTGACTTATGACTGGTTTTGTTGCCCAGGGTCACATATATAAAAATAAATACACAAATATATATACTGGCAGACATTTGTGTGCGTTTGTGTAGATTTACTGGCATTTACGTGTTTTTTTCAGCCACACTGGCAGGTGTGTGTGTGTGTGTGTGTGTGTGTTTGAGGTTATGAGTTTAACATCAGTGTGTTTCTGCTCACAGACTGTAAGCCATCAGCCTCTGTTTACAACACAACACACACACACACGTTGGGTTTTCATGTTGTACTTGGACTCTCCATAGACATAATGATTTTTTACTGTACAACTGTATTCTGTCCCTAAACCTACCCATCACAGAGAACGTTCTGTAATTTTACATGTTCAAAAAAATCACTTAGAATGATTTACTAAATTACACACACACACACACACACACACACACACATCAATGAACTTGAGATCTGAACGATGATGAAACACTGCTGCTGTTTCAAGAACATTATTGGACTCACAGCGTCTGACGTTTGCTGGTTCTTTATTGTTTTAAGAAAAACCTCAGTACATTTTGTTAGATATTTTTTGTAGTGTAAACATGAATACAGACAATAATAATATTTAGTTTGATATTTGAATCCTAAATCTATCTTGAATTTAACGTTTTAGTTTTCAGAGTCTCTTTTGTACATGAATCACTGAAACAGTCTTGTGTAATCTGGGTAATTAGACTTTATCTTTTCTCGACCTCTCTCTCGACCTGCAGTGTCTCTTTCACATGTTTCTGTCTTGTCAACGCTTTCTAAAGATATCGCAGTGACGCTGGTGTTTCTCTGGGCTCATGGCATCCAAAACATCAACGTCCTGCTAAAATTAACCCAGCGCTCCTCAAGCTATATCAGTTTACAGACCCACATCAGCTCTGATATCAGAGCACCTGATTTCATTACAGCCCTGAACACTACAGCCAGAGCCTCATCACACGTCACAATAGAGTTATTTTGGCTAGAAATTCAACAAAAAGTGTAAATTTATTCAATAATCTTGTGATGCATGGCAATTTAAATAAAGGATGTTTTATTTTCTCTTTTTATCTGAATCTTTTTATCAAATGAATGAATCAGTGTGAAAACAGAGTCACTTGAGTTCAAAACTAGAGACTCAAAACTCTGAAACTGGTGTTAGAAACAGATTCTAATTGGATGAACAGTGACGGCATTAATGTAGAGAAACTCATATTAGAGACGTTACATAATCAACTCCTGTGAAAACACTTCTCTCAAATATCGCTGTCACAACGGAGTCTATCAATCACAACTAGACATCTCTCAAAACTCAGCGTCATCATAATGCTTTGATGTGTATTTTTAAATGCATTTCTGCATCCAATCATCATTTGGCATCTGTGACCAATGTCCATTCCTGACCAATCAGAGATCAGACAATGGCTGCATCCTAATTCTTTATCATACTAGTTTATAACGTACTATGATTCTAATTCTAATTTTGAATATTATATCAGCGATTACCAACTTTTTTGTCAACCAAACCATTTAGAGCTAAAGTAGTTACTTCATAAGTATAAGTTAAAATTTCAATAATTGGTAACAGTTTACTACAAGGCTCTATTAGTTAACATTAGTTCAATCATGACAACTCTCAAAATAGTTTTAGCATGTTGATGAATATGACAATCTTAATGTATTTGGTCTTGGTGGACTAGATCTGCTACTACTGCTGATTATTGCTGCTGCTGCTGCAGTTTATTATTGCTGCTGATGATGATTCCTTCTACTGTTGATTGCTGCTGCCGCTGTTGATTATTGCTGCTGCTGCTACGGCTAATTATTGCTGCTGCTGATTATTGCTGCTGATGATGATGATTCCTTCTACTGTTGATTGCTGCTGCTGTTGTTGATTATTGCTGCTGCTGATTATTGCTGATGATGATTATTACTGTTGCTGCTGATGCTTATTGCTGCTGCTGATTATTGCTGCTGCTGTTTATTGCTGCTGCTGTTGATTAATGCTTCTGCTGTTGTGATTATTGCTGCTTATATTATTGCTGATTATTGCTGCTGTTGATTATTGCTTCTGCTATGGTATTGATTATTGCTGCTGCTACTACTGTGCTGATTATTGCTGCTGCTGCTGCTTATTGCTGCTGTTGATTATTGATGTGCTATTGCTGTTGATTGTTGCTGCTGCTGCTCTTCTGTGATTGTTGCTGCTGCTGCTTCTGTGTGATTTTTGCTGCTGATTGATTTTATTGCTGCTGTCACTGCTTCTTGCTGCTGCTGATTATTGCTTTTGCTGCTGATTATGCTTTTGCTGCTGATTATTGCTTTGCTGCTTATTTGCTGCTCTGGTTATTGCTGCAGCTGCAGTTTATTTTGCTGCTGCTGCTGATGATGATTCCTTATATTGATTGCTGCTGCTGCTGATTATTATTGCTGATGATTATTACTGTTGCTGCTGTGCTTATTGCTACTGTTGATTATGCTTGTTGATTATTGCTTCTGCTACTGGTATTGATTATTGCGCTGCTGCTACTGCTGATTATTGCTGCTGATTGCTGATGCTGTGCTGTTGTGATTATTGCTGCTGCTGTCTGTGCTGCTTGCTGCTTGCTTATTGTGCTGCTGTTGCTGCTGCTGCTGCTGCTGTTGTTGATTATTGCTGCTGCTGCTGCTGCTGCTGTATGCTGCTGCTGCTGCTGCTGTGATTATGCTGCGGCTGCTGTGTTGATTATTGCTGCTGCTGCTGCTGCTTGTGATTATTGCTGCTGCTGCTGCTGCTGATGCTGCTGCTGCTGTTGTTGATTATTGCTGCTGCTACTGCTGATTATTGCTGCTGCTGCTGCTGCTGTTGCTTATTGCTCTGCTGCTGCTGCTGCTGCAGTTTATATTGCTGCTGCTGATGATTGCTGCTGATGATGATGATTCCTTCTACTGTTGATTGCTGCTGCTGTTGTGATTATTGATGTGCTGCTGATTATTGCTGTGCTGCTGATGTAGATTATTGCTGCTGATGATGATTATTGCTGATGATTATTATTACTGTTGTTGCTGCTGTTGCTTATTACCACTGCTGATTATTGCTGCTGCTGTTGATTAATGCGTCTGCTGCTTCTGCTGTTGATTATTGCTGCTTATATTACTGTTGATTGCTGCTGCTGTTGATTATGCTTCTGCTACTGGTATGATTATTGCTGCTGCTACTACTGCTGATTATTGCTGCTGCTGATTATTGATGTGTTACTGCTGTTGATTGTTGCTGCTGCTGTTGATTAATGCTTTTGCACAGATACACAGACATGCTGCTGTGAGCATGTAAGATATGCTGCTGCTCCACAAATATATATATATAAATGCCATAGCAGATATAGGCAGGTGGAGCTGAGGGAGGTGGAGGGTTTCAGAGGAGCTCTAATAGTGTGCTACAGGACAGATAACAGCAAACACTGAACCAGACTATTTAAATGTTGAGCAAGCAATCTCACTGGCTGCAGGATCAGCAGAGCCAATCAGCTTGTGTCATGCGGTAATGATGTGATTGCTTGCAGACTGCATGCAAATGACTTCTATTGTTTGACTATTTAACTAATTTACCAAATAAAATATAACATTTATTGATCTTACTTAATTTCAACATTTACTAATACGTTATTAAAATCAAAAGTTGCATGAACTAACAATGCATTGTTAGTTCATGCAAATTTTGATTTTAATTCTAACCCATGCAGGTAAACAAAATATTTCATCTTATTTAATAAGTGCTTATTTTGATTGTTTTTGTTTAAATTTTTTTATGATTTAATGAATTATTATTTTTCATCAACTCCCTGCAGGAATCACTGCCATATATGTAGGATAGCCTCTGAATTTAATTCAACAAATATCTACAAAATAAATTGTAAAAGTCTACATTCACAATTACTGATTAATTCTAAACCAACTCCAGTCAGATTCTGCAATGATTCTTTAACTGAAGAGAACAGAAAGGCATTAATATAATCTGGTTTATACAGTAAACACGGTCATTCTGACATGGTATAAGTTACCGTCCCACATGTCATTAAGGCCATTGCCATGGAAACCAGACAATCACAGCCTCAAAATCTGCTATTTCGACACAGATCACAGTAAATCTGCAGTCTTACGCTGTTTAATTTGGAGATTTATCCACACACACTGAAGCAGATCTCATCGGGTCCGGTGAGGATTAAGACATTCCTGACAATGAAATTAGTACAGCTTAGAGGAATAAAACGGCTCCTTCCTGACGCTTAAGAAATAAAAGCCACAATCACACTGGATTTGATCCTCCAAGGAACATTTCATGCAATTCAAAACACTAGTAAACAGCACACAGAATTTCTTAAAAATACTTAAAGCTGTTCAAGTTTTATGAATTCAATCGATAAGACATTTTTTTTATTATTAAAATTTAATTAAACCATTAAAATGCAGTTCAGAAAAATTTTAAACGGATTTCAAAAGTCTCTAGTATAGTCATATACTGCATGTGCACACAAAACACAGCAATAAAGACCGTGTTTCAGTGATTTTAACAACAGAGCACACAGTAAATCCAAGGGTTTGGGGGGATTCGAGGCGGAAGCAGGTGGTTGGAGACTTAAAACTCATCATCTGTCCACTTAAAGCCTTACACACACACACACACACACAAACCATCAAGCTACCAAATGTCCTGCTGTGCTGACACAGGAAATGCCGACTACATACAAAGGCATTCTGGGAAGTCAAGTGTGAATTTTAATGAACCTGATGAAAGCCCCACCCCTGATCTCTAACGACAACAGCCAATGGGACACTTGACCCGCAATCCAGGAATAGACACGTTATCAGTGCAACAGACCAACACAAGCATGACGGAGAGAGACACAGACGCTAATTTAAGGGGTGGAGATCCGTCTGTGACTCACTCAAACCAGAGTCTGACGGCAACAAAAACTTTTTTGCACACAATATTTCAGCATAATAACCCGATTTACTGCTTCATTTGTACACTGCGGTTCATACGTTTTCGGGGTCAGTCACTCGTGTTTGATCACATGTTTGTTCTGAGACTCACCGATACACGCGTGAACACGGACGCTCAGCTGAGTCCGTAAAATCACACTGTGCTTCTTCCCCCTCCTAGAGACAAACAGAAAATGAAGCAATAATGTTTATTACAGAAGTTAATAGCAATAAAACAGAGATGTCATAGACTGACCAGTAATCACACACACACACACACACACACACACACACATGCTCCAGCTCTCCTGCTATCAGTGTTAAAGCTCTTCTGGGAAACGGCGCTCAATATTAACATGCCATCGATAAGAACATGATTCTGCTGCCCTCATTTCATTCCTCCATTCAGACTTTCCTCCATCATGATCTTTTTATCCTTTACTTGTTTACTTACAAAATGAATGAAATGCATTTTGACAAGTTAGAAGAAATCCAAGATAGAAGAATATTAAAAATATATTACAGTCAATGACGTGATGGGTCATTTTTTTTGTCCAAAGGCCTTGATAATAATAAAAAACAAAGATATGACATCCAAAGTATGTGAGGTAGTACAACTAGATCTCTTTTATTGAATCCAAAAGGTTTAAATTATATTTCTCTCCATATAAAGGTATTTTAAAGATTTTGAAGTGTCAAAAGGTCATTTAACCATCCAACCGTTCATTTGTTATTAAAATATCTTAAAATGTAATAAATGAATATATTTTTTATTCTGGCATGATTTTATAACATCATATATCATCATAGTGCAAAATGATATTAAAATTATGTGTAGAAGTCGTTGCTTTGTTATGAGAAAGAATGAACAAAAAAATGAATTTCATTGATGTCATTCGGAGTAACCAATATAAAGGGACCATTTTAGATCAAGTCATGTGATCAATATCATGTGACAGGATGTGACATCATTAAGACCACATGGTCGTGAAGCAAAGTAACTAACTCTCTCTTAACTATTTGATAAATTCATGTTTTCTCTTGATCATACGCATGTCCCGAAACATCAGGTCATTCGGTGCAACCGCTATAAAACATGGAAAATGTTGCAATATTTTAAAAACTTGTACTAAATATAAAATGTTTGAATGTCCTTTTGCTAGATATCACCTGTTAGCATTGTTTGAAAATATCAAAAATTCAAAAATTTGGTTAAACTGAATGACTTTTTGGTGACAAATTTTGCCCATATTGTAAATAATGACAAAATCAGTGTTAATTGATTATAAAAAACTCATAATCTCATTGTTAACACTTAATAAAACTTTAAATTAATTATATCTCCATTATGTTTTTTACACATTTGAAAACCTTATTTGTCAATGACCCAGATACTGTTCAAAAGTTTGGATTTTACTCATCAAAGCTGTGTTTATTTGATCAAAAATGCAGTAAAAGTAGTGAAATATTATTCCAATGTAAATCAGCTGTTTTCTATGTGAATATATAGTAAAGTGTAATTTATTCCTGTGATCAAAGCTGAATTTTCAGCATCATTACTCCAGTCTTCAGTGTCACATGATCCTTCAGAAATCATTCTAATATGATGATTTGCTGCTCAAGAAACATTTATGATTATTATCAATATTGAAAACAGTATTTTTGTGGATATATTTTATTTTTCAGGTTTCTTTGATGAACAGAAAGTTCAAAAGAACAGCATTTATTTGAAATAATGTTATAATTGCCTCTTTGACTTATTTGAGATCACTTTCCCATGATTCCTGAAATGCACATCATGTGTACGATTATCAGTCCCTGAATATAAACGTTTACGAATCTTCTCTCTTTTGATATGAACCACAGGAGGTACGGACTTACACCGGCGCTGACCTCTGACCCCTCAATGCAAACAATAATAAATACAGGAGAGACGGAGGATAAACTCATTCAGCCGCTCGCCGTCTCTGCCACTTCATCACCATGAAGTTTTTTGGGTGTCAGCCATTTGTTTACAGTAACCAGTTAGCCAACATCTGACAGTCCAGCTAAAACACACACACACACACACACTGAGAAGAAGGTCTGTTTGACAGCAGAGATATTCACATGTCAATCAGCTGTCAGACGGACGTCAGAACACACACACAGAACAAACAGAAGCTTGTTCGTCTGCTGTCAATCACAGCATGAGCGACAGACCGTTCCCCAAACACAAACACAACAGAGCGACAGCGGCTCTCTGAACACGCGGAGAACTCAAACCATGAGCACCGTTACTGAGAGACTGACCGACACACAAACAGACCGTCTTATTGTGTGGAGATGCTTTAATCGCTGCCAGGAGATTCTCAATGTCCAAAATCTAGAACAGGGGTTCCCTAACTGGGGTTTATGGGTCGATGAACTGAAAATAATTCATTAAATCATGTCAAATTAAAATAAATCATTTTAGAGTAAAAACAATCCAAATAAAATCAGTACCAAAAATGTACTAAATCATAAAAATGTTAAAATAAAAATTAAATTAAAATTAAAATAAATAATTTTAATTAAACAATTAATTAAAACATATTAAATCATACAAATGTAAAATGAAAATAATTTAAAAACTAAAAACCTAAAAATTGATTAAAACACAAAAATGTAAAATTAAAATAATTTAATAATAAAAAACAATCACAATTAAACTTAATAAATATTATTTAATCATACAACTGTAAAAAATTCAATTGAATAATTTTAAATGAAAAAAACAAACAAAATTAAATTAAAAAATGCATTTTATTAAATTAAAATAAATTACTTTAAATAAAACCAATAAACATAAACAATACTCAAAATATAGGCTATTAAATCATAAATAATGTACAATTCAAATAAATAATTTTGAAATAAAACCAATAAAAATAAAACAATTACTAAAAACATTTTATTTGTTTAGCTGCATGTCATGTGACATTATTGAAATTTAAAATATTTACTTGAAGTCCCTGATATTTTAACTCACAGGGGTTCGGCTGACAAATTGTGAGTAACAAAGCAGAAATCGGGTCACTTTCTGACATGAATTCACCCTATAGATGAAACGTCTGATATATCAGTCGTTCACTATATGATTTACGAATAGAAGAAAGAAACTGTGACAGAGTTCGTGTGTGTGTTGAGTACCACAGATGGAGGGCAACAGGAGCGTCACAAACTGATATAGACCATCACACACACACACACACACATATGCCGCATCTGAATCATTCAAACGAATTTAACTCAGTGACGTATGGAAAATAGCTCACGGATCACAGGACATCCCGCAAATCCGCCAACACGGGATCTGATGTTCGTCCAGAACATCTACTGTCAGTAAACCGCAGGAATCGTCAAAGACTCAAAGAGCTCATTAATATACATGAGCGCCTGCATTTACATATCAACACCTCATCAACTACACCGGCAGATCAGCCAATCAGAGGCCATTAACACAGAGTCTGTGTAAAAAACTTAAACCTAAAAGAGTGATTCTTTCACATCATGCAGTTAATGTCAGATCCGAGCTCTCGTCCGGGGCCGTATTTACTGACCCTCCAACAGATACGAGGATATTTGAGTCTGTTGGTTTCCCAGACTCCTCATTCTTTCCATGAACTCACCTTTCCTAGAATCACGGATACGAGAAAGACAAAAAACAAGACACAAGGGAGAGAAGCAATGAGCAGCGCAGCTTACAAACCTTCCAGAAACTTCCAGAGATCCCATAATAAACTCCAGCTTTAAATGGGGAAATAATCACCGTTTCCCTTCTGAAAACTGATCACAACAACATCCAATCAACATTCGACAGAGAGAAGCAAGTCCCGCCCTACATTTCTTCTATTTCGATAATCAATTACACTCAGATGTTCACTACTGATCAACAGTTTAGAATATTATCATTTTTTAATGTTAAAAATACAATAAAAACAGTGAAATATTATTATAATTTAAAATAAATGTTTTCTATTGAAATATATTGTAAAATGTAATTTATTTCTGCAATGCAAAGCTGAATTTTCAGCATTCAAAAGACAAAAAAATAAAGAAGTCAATGTTTATATTCATCAAGGATGAATTAAATTAATAAAAAATGACATTTCAAATAAATGCTGAACATTCTATTCATCAAAGAATTCTGAAAAATAAAATTAAAAAATCATCATATCAGAATGATTTCTGAAGGATCACTGAAGTGGAGTAATGATGCTGAAAATTCAGCTTTGATCACAGGAATAAATTACAATTTACTATATATTCACATAGAAAACAGCTGATTTACATTGTAAAAATATTTATCTATTTTTACTATATTTTTGATCAAATAAATGCAGCCTTGGTGAGCGGAAGAGACTTTTTACAAAACATTAAAAAATCATAATTATTCCACACAGTTGACCAGTCGTGTACATCACAGTATGGAAGAAACATTTGGAGAAAAGACTTTTAAATTATTTTGAGTCTCTAACATTTTGAAAAAAAACACATTTTCATATCACATGATCTGTAACATTATTTCTCTGCTATCTTCGCAGGTGCAGTGAGGAGAGCAGCTATTCCACACGGAGAGACGATAAATCACACTGAGTGCACTTAGAATACTGCATACAAGTCGCTCGCTCTCTCGCTCTCTCTCTCAGGAAATCTGTTAAGGTGATTTGTGTGAGAGCTGCTGTCACTGCAGTGAGGAGATCTGCTCATATCACACACACACACACACACACACACACACACACACACAGTGCAGTATGTACTCCGTGTGGCTCACCCTCCGCAGTCGTCCTGCTGAAATCCCTCCAGTTCATCTCTCTGCTCGTCCAGCGTCGACTCCAGATCCAGATACACACCGGTGTGTGAGAGCTGCAGAGCGCAGTCATCGAGCTGCACACACACACACACACACACACATTACCAACAGTGGCACTAGATTTCTTTCATATTTTCAATTTATATTATGTTTTCATTTTTCAAGTTTTTAGTATTTTTTTGTGTTTTTGTCATTTTTATTATTATTTTATTTTAAATGTCTATTTAGCCCTCTGGTGCTCTTCGTTCATTTTTGACCGAAAAATTTTACGTTTTTTTTTTTTTTTTTTTAAGCATTTTTTACTTCATCGCAATGGTATGAAACTTGGTAAAAGTTTTGGCACTTCCTATGTGAACACACACACACACACACACACACATAAAAAAATCATGGACATGATTTGAAAAGGTAATAAAAATAATCAAAAATGAGCGCATTGGAAATGAATGGGAGACGAATTTCATTTAGTGGAAACTTTTGGTACTGCGGCCAAACAAAATCTTACTGAAAGCTCATTTTTTGAGATATGAACCTCAAATTTGGAACACAAATTGCATTTGCAATTCTGTAACTTTTTTTAAGTTAACTTTTTAAAACTTTTTTCACTCCAGCAATAATCTGTCAAGTGTCTTCTTTGAAAGGAGATCAACATTAAGTCTGTGCTCTAAAGCATTCAAGATTTATGACAGTTTAAGTTGGAATAAATGGATTATAGCTACAGCGTAAATATAATTTAGTATCATAAAATCCCCTAAAAATCCAAAATATTAAATAAAAAACATCAAACTAAAAAACAGTACATTCATTTCAGTGAAATAAAAAAAAAATCAGTAATTTTTGACTGACACTCAAATTTTTAGTTAATTTAGTACAGCAAGTGAAACTAAATGGAAATGAGAAATGTTGCATTTTAACTGTTTTGAAATGTTTCGAAATGTCAGTGGTTCTCGTTCAACCCATGAACCAGTGTCTGTATGGTTTTTACCTGATCTCAGATCAGTTTTATAGACATTTAATGACACATTTCCATAATAAAAAGTAAGAGTTGTAGTTAAAAGTCTCTCACTGGTCTGATTATCCAGCTCTCCATTAAACAAACAAAACAAGATTTAAAATAACACATATTATACAGACACTTCGTAATTAACATTTAATAGACATTTTCAACAAAACTTTTGATATTGTTTTATAAAAGGTGTTTTTATGCATGTTTGAGTTGAGATTTTTCTGCATTTACACCATTTTGACCAGCATGTGGCGTTATGAACGCTTTGAAACAGTGCATCATTTTTGCGAATCAATTCTCTGTTACAGAGACACATCAAAGGTAACCAGCAGGGGATTGTGGGTAACTGACCACCCTTTCAAACGACTGACAGTGCTGAAATAAAAATAATTTTGTGAGGATCAGCAATAAAACAAATGACTGTAAGAGACGTGTCATGTTAGAGCAGCGTTTCTCTGCTTCAGACATTACAGAGCAGTAAATGCAATTACTGCTGGTCATAAAGCACAGGAACACGCGCCACACGCCACATTCACACACACACACTCACTCAAACACACTCACACACACACATGTGCTTTCACTTCAACTTCACTGCGCTCCTGGGAAACAGACGCCAGTATGAACTACATTCAGGGCGCGTGGCGATGGATTTGTAGCTTTGATCAACAATCACACGGCGGTCGGTCGTCAGGCTAATTTGGCAGATTCGACCTGCAGCTTCCAGCGTCTGCTGTAACAGACATCGACCTCCACACACACGTCACACACACGTGCTGAAGGGTTCACACGCTAAAATGTTAGTATGCATGACCAAAGAGTGTGAAGACCAGCTGCTCGTGTCAAACACAGGTGTGCATATAAATTAAACCATAATGTGCACAGACACACGAAACCTTTACTTCTATTTTCATTATATGTTATTTACACCATTCACAAGTCTGGGGTCAGTAAAAAAATGTTTGCACATGCGATCCCATGACCTTGGTGAATATGACTATAAATATTATAACCTGAGAAATTTGGTAAAATGCTCTAAAATGTGCATCAGAGTCATATGGAAGCTTGTTTCCGCCTCTAAATAAAACAATTAAAAAGGTAATTGCTACTTTTATCATGCAATTCTGACTTTATATCTCGCAATTCCGACTTTATAACTCACAATTCTGACTTTATAACTTGCTGTGGCGAGGGGGGCGTGGTTCAGCGAGGTCTGCGTGGACTACCGCAAGGTGAACGCAGTGTCGAAATTCGACGCGTATCCAATGCCTCGGGTGGACGAGTTGCTTGACCGGCTAGGTACGGCTCGATTTTATTCGACACTGGACTTAACGAAAGGGTATTGGCAGATCCCCTTGTCGCCATTATCCAAAGAAAAGACAGCTTTCACGACGCTGTTTGGATTACACCAATTCGTCACCCTTCCGTTCGGGCTGTTCGGGGCACCGGCTACCTTTCAGCGGCTCATGGATAAAATTTTGCGGCCCCATGGTGCATATGCTGCTGCCTATCTGGACGATATTATTATCTTCAGTAATGACTGGCAGTGGTGGCATATGCAGCATTTGAGGGCCGTCCTGAGATCGCTGAGGGGAGCCGGGCTCACGGCCAACCCGAAGAAGTGTGCAATTGGGCGCGTGGAAGTAAGGTATCTGGGCTTCCACTTGGGGCATGGACAGGTGCGTCCCCAAATTGATAAGACGATTGCGATTGTCCGCGCCCCAAGACCAAAAGGAGGTTAGACAGTTCCTCGGGCTGGCAGGATATTATAGGAGGTTTGTTCCTAATTATTCGGCCCTCACCAGCTCGTTGACTGATCTAACTAAAAAGGATGCGCCAGATACGGTCCAGTGGACGGAGCTGTGCCAGCAGGCCTTCACCCAGGTGAAGGCTGCTCTATGTGGCGGGCCATTGCTTCACTCTCCTGATTTTTCTCTCCCTTTTCTGTTGCAGACTGACGTGTCGGACAGGGGGCTGGGTGTCCTGTCCCAGGAGATAGAGGGAGAGGAACGGCCGGTGCTGTACATTAGCCGTAAGCTCTCAAAGAGGGAAGCTAAGTACAGCACCGTTGAGAAAGAGTGTTTGGCTATTAGGTGGGCCGTCCTCACCCTCCGCTATTATCTCCTGGGACGGGAATTCACTCTGTTCGGACCACGCTCCCCTGCAGTGGCTCCACCGCATGAAGGAAACCAACGCGCGGATCACTCGTTGGTATCTGGCTTTACAGCCCTTTAAGTTCAAGGTGGTCCACAGGCCGGGTGTTCAGATGGCTGTGGCCGATTTCCTCTCCAGAAATGGGGGGGGGGGGGGGGCTGCAGGCCGGACGGCTCCCCGGCCTGAGTCGGGCGGTGGGGGTATGTGGCGAGGGGGGCGTGGTTCAGCGAGGTCTGCAGCGGGAGAGAGCATCGGGAGATCTTTGGTGAGTGAGCGAGTTAAATGTAAATCACGAACACCTGTTTCTCATTTCAGTAATTGGCGCGGAGACAGGTTAAAACGCCGCGAGTCGGTGAGAGAGAGGGGAACTGCTGACTGAGCCGCTGGTGCACGACAAACTGGAGTGAAGCCCTTTGTGGATTGTACATGCCGTACTGGAGTGAAGCCCTTTGTGGATTATTTGTTTTGCTGTTGTGCCTTGCACAGTTTTTGTTGGACATTTCTGAATCTTGAAATAAAGCTCAGTCAGCAGTTGATCGCCGACCCTGTCCCCTTCCTTCCTAGACTTAAGAACATTATTTATACTACACTTGCATTTCTGACTTTATATCTCGCAATTCTGACTTTATATCTCGCAATTCTGACTTTATAACTCGCAATTCTGACTTTATATCTCGCAATTCCGACTTCATAGTCGCACTGACTTCATAACTTGCAATCCGACTTTATAACTCGCAATTCCGACTTTATAACTTGCAATTCTGACTTCATAACTCGCAATTCTGACTTTATAACTTGCAATTCTGACTTCATAACTCGCAATTCCGACTTTATGCTTGCAATTCTGACTTTATAACTTTCCGACTTCTATAGCATTCCGACTTTATAACGCACCGACTTTATAACTCTTTATAACTCAATACTTCATAAGTCGCAATTCCGACTTTATAACTCGCAACGCAATTTGACATTCGCAATTCTGACTTATATCTCGCAATTCTGACTTTATAACTTGCAATTCCGACTTATATCTCGCAATTGACTTTAAACTCGCAATTCTGATTTATATCACAAAATTCTGACTTTATATCTCACAATTCAATTCTGATTTATATCTCGCAATTATTTTATATCTCGCAAATTCTGACATAACTTCCGCAATTCTGACTTTATAACTGGCAATTCTGATTTATATCTCGCAATTCCGACTTCATAACTCGCAATTCCGAATCTTGCAATTCTGACTTTATAACTTGCAATTCCGCACTTCTGCAATTCCGAACTCGCAATTCACTTTATAACTTGCAATTCGACTTTAACTCGCAATACTTTATATCCGCAACTCTAACTCGCAATTCTGACTTTATAACTCGCAATTCCGACTTCATAACTCGCAATTCCGACTTTATAACTCGCAATTCCGACTTTATATCTCGCAATCTTTCATAACTTGCAATTCCGACTTTATATCTCGCAATCCCGACTTTATAACTTGCAATTCCGATTTATAACTCGCAATTGACTTTATCTCGCAATTCCGACTTCATAACTTGCAATTCCGACTTTATACTCGCAATCCCGACTTTATAACCGCAATTCTGCAATTCGACTTATAACTTGCAATTCGACTTTATATCTCGCAATCCCGACTTTATAACTCGCAATTCTGACTTCATAACTCGCAATTCTGACTTTATAACTCGCAATTCTTTATAACTTGCAATTTGACTTTATAACTCGCAATCGACTTTATAACTCGCAATTCTTTTATATAATCGCAATTCGACTTCATAACTCGCAATTCCGACTTTATAACTGCAATTCTGACTTTGCAATTTATTCTCGCAATTCGACTTCATCGCAATTCCGACTTTATAACTTGCAATTCTGACTTATATCGCAATTCCGACTTCATAACTCGCAATTCGACTTTATAACTTGCAATTCTGACTTTATAATCGACTCTCGCAATTCCGACTTTTTATAATCTTATAACGCAATCGACTTTAACAATTTTATAACTCGCAATTCTGACTTTATAACTCGCAATTCCGACTTTATAACTCGCAATTCGACTTTATATCTCGCAATTCGACTTTAAACTCGCAATTCTGATTTTTATAACGCAATTCCGACTTTATAACTCGCCTCGTAATCTCGCAATTCTGACTTTATATCTTGCAATTCCGACTTTATAACTCGCAATTCCGACTTTATAACTCTCAATTCTGATCTTATATCTTGCAATTCCGACTTTATAACTCGCAATTCCGACTTTCAAAATCAGTACAATGTATAATGTTAATTATCATCAGCTCATATGTAGTATGTGTAAAGGCACAGAACATTTTAACTAACATTTGCACAGCGTGAAGAGTGAGAGAGAGAAGGAGTGCTGACGTTCATTGGGTTTGGCTTCTCCGAGGTCGTAACACCTGCGTCTCCATCGAGTCTGAACTCAGCCAAACCCTAATCAAACACTCGCTTTCCAGCTCAAGACTTCAGCTGTGATTTAGGGTCAACAAACTCATCGCATCCAAGAATGTGTCGCGCAACTGGCTGACGGATGGACAAACGGATGAATCATACACTACACCTGCTGAAAGAAGAGAGACGGCATGAGTGAGATCTGCCTGTTTCTATGTACAATCAATAGTAATATGATGCACCATTAAATCAATGATCAAATGATGCTTTGAGAGGATCTACAGCAAACCATAGATCAGAGGAAACATCTAGAACTGACAGCACACTGATGAGTCAGATGCAAAGTTTAATCAACCGATCACTACAACAACACAAACAAACACTCCACCTGCTAACAACAGCATCTCTCTCTTTCACACACACACACACACACACACACACACACACACCACTGATCTGAGCTCTTAAATGTGGACTAGAGCTGCATGATTCTGGATAAATTGAGAATCATGATTTTGTTTGTTTAAAAACAGAGATCAAGATTCTCTCATGATTCTGAATAGACAACTAAACAAAATAACATGTAATTTACTAGAGGTTCTGACAAAATGTTAATTGCTGCAGTTTGCAATTTGATTTTTTTAATCTCTTGAGTGATTGATTCAATGACTCACTCATTAAGACCTGACTTGTTTCATAACTGAAAGAATCATCGTTTTTGAACAAATCTCTTGAGTGAATGATTCAATGACTCACTCATTAAGACTTGACTTGTTTCATAACTGAAAGAATTGTCGTTTTTGAACAAATCTCTTGAGTGAATGATTCAATGACTCACTCATTAAGACTTGACTTGTTTTCATAACTGAAAGAATTGTCGTTTTTGAACAAATCTCTTGAGTGAATGATTCAATGACTCACTCATTAAGACTTGACTTGTTTCATAACTGAAAGAATTGTCGTTTTTGAACAAATCTCTTGAGTGAATGATTCAATGACTCACTCATTAAGACTTGACTTGTTTCATAACTGAAAGAATTGTCGTTTTTGAACAAATCTCTTGAGTGAATGATTCAATGACTCACTCATTAAGACTGACTTGTTTCATAACTGAAAGAATCATCGTTTTTGAAAAAATCTCTTGAGTGAATGATTCAATGACTCACTCATTAAGACTTGACTTGTTTCATAACTGAAAGAATTGTCGTTTTTGAACAAATCTTTTGAGTGAATGATTCAATGACCCACTCATTAAGACTGACTTGACTGAAAAATTGTCGTTTTGAACAAATCTCTTGACTTCAATGACTCACTCATTAAGACTTGACTTGTTTCAACTGAAAGACTTGTCGTTTTGAACAAATTTTGAGTGAATGATTCAATGACTCACTCATTAAGACCTGACTTGTTTCATAACTGAAAGAATCGTCGTTTTTGAAAAAATCTCTTGAGTGAATGAGATCACTCATTAAGACTGACTTGTTTCACATCGTTTTTGAAAAAATCTTGAGTGAGATCAATGACTCACTCATTAAGACTTGACTTGTTTCATAACTGGATGAATGAGCGTTTTTGAACAAATCTTTTGAGTGAATGATTCAATGACAAAATTATGTAATTGATACAATCTTTATTTGAAGTGGCAAGTTACTTTCAAAAGGTCATTTTGATCGCTACCATAGACATCAGTGTTTATATTAAAAAACTATAAACTTTTATCTCAGTACTTCTGTGTTAATATGAATTATTATAACTCAGAAATAATGATACTGTGTGTTTGAAAAGGCTGTTTGTGAAGCTGTTTCATACCTATACATGACAACAGCTCTCTCTGGATCAGAACACAGATCTGAATGTTCGCTGTGATCAGACTTGTCAAAGGTTTAATAGACATAGAGCCAAATCGCTGTTGGATAAATCTGGAATATCACATAAAACATTTGCAAATAAAGCAGTGTTTCCATCCCATGTGTTCAAGAGAACATAATTGTGACACTTCCTGGGAAACTGACACAAAATATCAGTAATAAAAATGGAAGTTGCTGCAATCGGGGAAGAAGCTGCTCTTTTCTCCTCCATCATAAATGGGATCTTTTGAAGTTTCCTATGTTTAATTACGTTTGTTCAGTATTGCTAAATATGTTTCCCAGTCAAGTCAAATTTATATATAACCATTACATTTAGTTATTATGAATATATAAATAATAATGCTTATTATTAACATATAAATATAAATGTTACGGAAATAATAGATTTTTTTAATGCAGACTTGAATCTTTGCAAATCTGAGCAGCGTTTTGAGACACTGTTGAGATGTAAGACTTTCCCTCAGGAAATACTATACTACAGAGATCTCAGTGGTGATTTGTCTTTCCGTTGGGAAGCACGTGGCGTTAGGGTTAAGTGTTTTGCGCTGCAGTAAAGGACAGTCGGACAGTCGCTGGAACTTCACTAACTACCACTTACACTGTGGATGAGATTCAGCCCATCTATTTATAACCCAGAATGTGAGACAGACGCTGGAGTCCATGCAGAAGATCTTGGACTGGAGTTCAGCTCTCCGTATTACAGGAATGAGCTTCACTGGGCTCCATGGAAACATATTTAGTCATATTTATCATCAATGAATCCAATTTGTTTCAACTAATATTAATTGTTTCACAGTTAGTCATTTTAACCATGTTCATACTTTTCAACTGAATAAATGTCATTGTTTTCACAATAAACACATTTATGCTGATTCTAAGCAATTTGAATAAATGCATTTTGAAAATATAATTATTTAAATACAAGTAAATAGATGCAAATAGTTAATAATGATAAACTATGCCTTGATATTTAAGTGCAGACAAAGTGCTGACAAATATTCATCACATTAAGTTTATTAGTTTATGTTAAAACTGCGTGACACAAATGGATGGGAATTTTATATGCAAATACATAAATCTTAAATTTAGGCCTAATTATTTTTTTATTTTAAAAATGTAATATTTATGTAATATTTAATACTTTAATATTTACAGCGCTACACTCTTACTGACTGAGAGTGTCGATGCAGTGTTGAACAGGTAATAATAAGTAGGAAAAAGAAGAATTTGGGTGTTTTGAGGAAAGACCTCACAATATTTTGAGGCAGATACATCATCAGCATCATCATCATCATCACGTGTGTTTGTGAGTATGAGTAATTTGATGGGAACCCACTGCGGCAATCTGGGAGCAGCCCTGACCTCTATTTTATTTCACAGATTCGACCGAAACCGCCAATTACTGCCCATGACTTTCCCTCCAATGACAGACTGACACAGAAAAACACAATGTCACAAGAAAACAGAGAGAAACCAGAAGTAGATATACACATCTATCAAACTAATGAAGAAAAACACATGATTTAAATCAGTGTTTACAATCCAGTATTGCCAAATTTAATATAAAAATGTGTGATTTCAACAGCTGAAACAGAATGTATAATAATATTCATAAACAATAACATTATGTTATTGTGCTGCTGACCCAGTTTTGCTGTATTGCCTTTTATTTACATTTGTTTAAGCTGGTCTTTTGTTTCTGCATGTTCTTTCTCATTATGAATAAAAAGACTGTGTTTTGCATCCGGCAGTGTTACCATCACTGATGCACAGATGAGATCTGACAAACATGCAAAGTCATGTAAATATGGCCTGGGAAACACTGTAAGGCACATAAAGATTGAAATAAAGACGTAACTGAGCTCATCTGAGCGCAAGATCCTCAGAGAACATGTGATTAAAGAGTGTTTTCATCTGCAGTATTTACTGATCAGACACGCTACACGATGAAGTGCACTATAATCTCTGTGTGTGACATTAAATGTCCTTTAAGACCTCATAATCTGTGGCTTTAACCCTTTACATCCACAAACGCTCAACATCTTGATGTGCTGAAAAATGTTTTGTGCACAAACATAAAACATGAATTTCTAAGGACTGTAAATGATCAAATCTCCTGCAGTCCTTCTGTCTCTGATTGATAGTTTAGACTGTTTTATCCAGTAAAAGTCTTTTAGTATAACTGTACAAACGTCCTTCAGCTCGTGCTTCACGTGTCTTTCTGCTGTCAAATCTGCGCTGATATTATTAGGGATGCACGATATATCAGCCACCTATCCGTATCGGCCAATATATGTTCATTTTTAATGTTATCATTATCGGCCATTTTGACCGATATATAAAGTGATAAATAATGGATTATTTCCTTCAGATGTGCACTGTTCACCATGATGGTTTTGAATTGCTTGAAATATGATTGAAAATCACTTCAAAAGGAAATACAGTTAAGTTCACATGGAGTGCAAGTCTGTCGTATCGGCTACATAATATTATAATGAAAACATTATAATTGTGTGTTTGGGACATGCTTTTAATGGTGAGACTTTGTCTTGGAATCGACTCTCAAAAATTATATAAAAATTTTGATTTAGATGGCCAATATATCGGTTATCGGCCTTCAATATAAAGAATTATCGGTTATCTATGGCTGATATTTCTTCGTTTTTAAGTTATTGTTATCGGCCTGATAAGAAAATTTGGCAAGATATTAAAGCTAATAAAATAATGGATATTTCCTTCAGATGCACACTGTCACCATGATGGTTTTAAATTGCTTGAAATATGATTAAAATCAATTCAAAAAGGAAAATATGTCATATCGGTACCTAATATTATAATGAACATTATAATTGTGTGTTTGGGACTGGCTTTTAATGTGGACTTTGTTTTTGTAATCAGGCTCCCAAAATTTCTAAAATTTGGATTTAGATTTATCGGCCAATATATCGGTTATCGGCCTTCAAATATAAGAAGTTATTATCGGTTACGATATTCTTCATTTTTCTTCAAAGTTATTGTTATCGGCTGATAAGAAATTACATATTAAAGCTAATAAATAATGGATTATTTCCTTCAGATGCACACTGTCCACCATGATGGTTTTGAATTGCTTGAAATATGATTGAATCACTTCAAAAAGGAAAATACAGTTAAGTTAAACAGGTGTCAGGCAAGTCTTGTCATATCGGCTCCATAATATTATAATGAAAAATTATAATTGTGTGTTTGGGACATGCCTTTTAATGGTGAGATTTTGTCTTTGTAATCAGAATCTCAAAAATTATAAAAATTTGATTTAGATGGCCAATATATCGGTTATCGGCCTTCAATATAAAGAATTATCTGTTATCGGTATGGCCGAGATTCTTCGTTTTTTAAGTTATGTTATCGGCCTGATAAGAAAATTGGCCAATAATTAAAGCTAATAATAATGGATTATTCCTTCAGATGCACATGTCCACCCATGATGGTTTTCAAATTGCTTAATATATGAAATCACTTCAAAAGGAAAAAATGTGATATGTCTAATATATATAATTAATGAAAACATTAAATTGTGTGTTTGGGACATGGCTTTAATGGTTTGTTTTTGTAATCAGGCTCCCAACTTATCTAAAAATTGGATTTAGATTTATCGGCCAATATAGGTTATCGGCTTCAATATAAAAGAATTATCGGTTATCGGGTATCGGTATCGGTCGATATTCTTCATTTTTAAGTTATTGTTATCGGCTGATAAGAAAATTTGGCCGACATATTAAAGTAATAAATAATGGTTATTTCCTTCAGAGCCATGTCCACCATGATGGTTGAAATGTTGAAATATGATGAAATCACTTCAAAAAGGAAAATAATGTTCTATCGGTACTATTAAGTATAATGAGACATTATAATGTGTTGATTGGGACATGGCTTTAATGATAGGACTTTGTTTTTGTAATCAGGCTCCCAAAAAATTATCTAAAAATCTGGATTTAGATTTACGGCCAATATACGGTTATCGGCTTCAACTATAAAGATTACGGTTATGGTATCGGCCGATATTGTTCTTTTTAAAGTTATTGTGTACGGCTGATAAGAAAATTTGGCCAATATATTAAAGCTACAATAAATGGATTTTTCCTTCAGATGGCACTGTTCACCATGTGGTTTTGAATTGCTTGAATATTGATTGAAATCACTTTAAAAAAGGAAATACAGTTAGGTAAAATATACAGCGCAGTCTGGCATGTAAGGTACATAAAATTATAATGAGAACATTATAATTGTGTGTTTGGGACATGGCTTTTAATGGTGAAACTTGTTTTTGTAATCAGACTTCAAAATGACATAAAAAATGGATTTAGATATAACGGCCAATATATCGGTTATGGCTTTCAATCAGAATTATTGGTTATCGGCAGATATATGTTCATTTTTAGGTTATGTTAATCCTGATAAGAAAATTTGCCGATATATATATTAAAGCCAATAAATGATTATTCCTTCAGATGTGTCCACCATGATGGTTTTGAATTGCTTGAAATATGATTGAAATCACTTCAAAAAGGAAAAAATGTCATATCGCTATATATTAGAATGAAAACATTATAATTGTGTGTTTGGGCGGCTTTTAATAGTGAGACATTTGTTTTTGTAATCAGGCTCCCCAAAATTATATAAAAATTTGGATTTAGATTTATCGGCCAATATACGGTTAGCGGCTACAACTATAAAGAATATCGGTATTTAATTTTCATACGGTGCATTCCAATTTTATCATAACAATAACTTTGATATTGTTAGAATATTTCAGGTTTATTTGATTCTCCAGACATCATTTATTATAAAAAAAATCATGAGTAACAATTATGATCTTCAGGTTTATTTGTTCATCTCTCATTATGTTTTAAAACTACAGAGATCTGATCATAGAACTAAGCATTTAAATATCAACTTACTAAGACATATTATTGGAAGATATTGATATTTATATGCATGTTATAAAGATCTCTTTGATTTACATTACAAGCTTCAGAATGACATATAAATATCAGTATCTGCACCAGATGGCATATTTTTGAGTCTCTGAATAAAATTGAGCTGTTTTTTTATATATGAGCCATAATGCATCAAATATGATACAAAACATAAACCGTATATTTTATATTTTTTATATTGTGTGTATAAAACTGACTAATATCTCACATGTCAGGCTAGTTGCTCATAAGCACAGTCTGCCTGTCAGAGTGAATGAATGAGCGGCTCTAAAAGCGGCTCAGAGCCGCACCTGTCGCGTTTAAAATGACCATCACAAATCAAACTCATTCAACTGAGCCTTTACATTCTGAAACAAATCATATTAAAGAACACTAAAAATTATTTTAAATAGGCTATAAGTTTATTAGACACTTTATTAAAAACATATATTAGTACTGTGAGTAAATAAACATCAATAAAGTATATTTTAGTGAACTGATAAGTTTCTGCGGCAGTCTGACCTTGTGAGGAGCTTTGAGGAGTCTGTGCACTCCTGCGATCTGATTGATGAGAGGAATATCTTCTCTGAAGGTGTAGAGAGGAGGTCTGGTCGGTTCCGGGAAATTGGTGCTGTTGAACGGATCGGTGTCGTCTAAAAACTGAACCCGGCACACAAACGAAGACATGATGCATCCATGCACGGGCCGCCGTAACTATCGCGGCCGTTTCCAAGCGCGTCGGTAACGACAACAACGCAGACCTTCGGCGGATCCGCAGAAATAAGACAGACCGGGGAATGCAGAAGCTGCGCGCGCCCGTTACTGTGCTGTGCTGAGCGCGAGTGTCCGTCCGTGTCACGGGCGCGTGAAGGTGCGGGACAGCCGGACGCCCCCCGCGGATTAAGCGCTTTAACAGCGGGACCCGGTGACCGGTAGAGGTGAAACAGCGACCTCTGGCGGACAGAGAGAAGAATACATCTGTTCCTCAGGGCTCATTTACCATAGTAACCACAGGAGACAACACGGGCTGAGATTTAACCCTGACGCGGTTTTCCGGTCATTTTCGCCGGAGAGAGTTTTCTTATTCCCGAAAATGATAGTTAATGTTATCGCATTGGACTAAAACTTACCGACTTTGTGCACACAGGGTGTACTGCGAAAAAAAAATCATACATTTTGTTCTTTTTTTGCAGACCTTACTCTAATTTGATCTATCTAATCCCTAAAATACACACTTTGTTAATTGAAGGATTTTCGTACTGTATTTTTTTTTACATTTTACCTGTATTGGAAATTACTAATATTGTTAATTTGCATTGTGTTTTATGTTTTTAGATTTAATAGAAATGTCCGTAAAATTAATGGATAATGTCCTGGTAATGAGCTGCCAGTGGGTTATGCTGCCTTCACATGCTCTCAGAATTATCGCAAAAATTAAAATTTGCACATGAAGGCACCTCCATTTCGTCATGACTTCATAAATGAGAATGATCAAATTTCCGATAGCACGTGAAAGATGCATTAGTCTCAGCCTCAGACGTCACGCCCACAGACCATTGACTGAACGTCTGATGCATATGGCACACTTATCTGGAAACACTTGTTCATCATCTTGTTGGTTGGATTCTACAGGATGTAGAAAACTGTAAACAAATGCAGTGACATGAAGCCAAACCCCCCATGGAAAAAGAATGCCGTCGTGTTTACAACTTTGACAATAAACACTTACCAGGACAAATAAACGGCAGGGTTGCCCAGGTTTTCACAAAAAAACCTGCCCAATTGCTACTCAAAATTAACCCAATCGCTTTTCAGTGGGTATCCCACAGTAAAAATTGCATTTTGGGGGGTAAAATCCATGTTTTTGGAGGGGCTCCTCAGGTAAAAGTCACATTCCTGGGGCTAGATATCATGTTATTTGGGGTCGCTTCAACCCGCGGCATGAAAAAAACAGTGTAAAAGTAGACCAATCCGCGGGAAAACCACAGACTTGGCAACACTGCTAAACGCCGATTTGTGAAGTTTGCGTCTCCATCTTTTTTTCTCGTTTTCTTCACTTTGCACAGGTTTTGTATATTTTTGGAACTGATGATCATACACTGCAAAAAATCAAAAAATGATGTTCTTCCTCAGTATTTCTGTCATGTTTCCCAGTACAACATGTAAACCAGTCTTAATCAATATAGGCTACATTTACTGGAGAAGTGAAATTTAATGCTATTAAGTTTACTAAAAATGGATAAAAATGTGAGTGAGTTTGTTAAAACAAAGAACAAATATATGCCAACGGGGTCAGAAAAAACTCACTTTTCCTTTGAAAATGTTATTTTTCAGATCCCGTTGGCAGATTTTTGTTCTTATTTTAAGCATAAAACTCAATTCATTTCAATGGTTGTGTAACATCTTCATTTTGCTTCTCAAGTAAATCAATGTATCTTGATTAAGCTTTTTTGAGATTTTTAATGGAAAACAAGACAAAACACTGAGTAAGAACATTTTTTTTTTTTTTTTTTTGATGTGTGAAAATGTGAATGGTGTTGTTATATTAGGACATATTCTCGTCAAAATCTCGAGGACTTTGGTTTGTTACAATTACGTTTGGGAACCCTGAAACCAAGTCATTGAGAAACCTATATCTTATTGAAGTGCTTAAAGTCAAGACTTCCCCTCTGTTGGTGATCTGGGGTTGTGAGATACAGACAGGCAGGAGGGCCAGCAGAGTGCACGCAACTCAGAAGACTGAAACTTGATCACTCATCAGATTATAACTTAACTACACCAGAACATTTTTATTTATTTTTAGTAACTTTGTTACTCATTTTTGCAACACAACACTGTTGATAAGAAAATCTTATTTTCCTGAATAATTTTGACATGCTTCTCTGGTAATTGATCAAGACTTGCTGGAACATCATATCTCTAGAGAACCCGAACATGTCTTCTAGTAAAGAGAAATTGCTGAATTTGTAAGTTCAGAGGTACTCATTTATGCTGTGCACTAAAGTCTGTAAATAGGACGCATGTTAAAATGAACACGAGTCATGGTGTCTGGCTATATCTTTAGACTTTTATCGTGATTAGAAGAGTCTTAATACATATAAACTTGTTTCCAGAGTAAATGTATGTGTATTCTATGTCACATAAAGCTTGGTTTAATAATAGAATGTCAACAGTCGTCTTCAATGATAATGGTGTGTTGCATTTTCTGATCAAATAAACAGCAGTAAAACTGAAATTATGTGCGATTTTGTCAGAAAACTGATCATTACCAATGCTAAACTTCATCATAGCTGCAAAAATTCAGAGATGTTCACACTTTCATGGGAAAATGATATGCACAAAAGGATTTCACGTCAATGTAGTGCAAAGCACCATAATTCCTGACTGACTGCATTTATGCAGCTAAAAACCAACAAAAAATAGGGTAGGAGGATAACAATTTGACTTGATGAACTAGAAGGGAGAACAATAATCCAGTTGCATATAGAGAAGAGTTTGGACACAGAGTTGTGTCGTGTTCTGATAGGAAGAGCTGATCTTGGTAATGTTGTATAAGCAGATTTGCAGGACTGGACTGTTCTATCAATGTGCTCTGTGAAGTTTGACTGATCATCAATCACAAACTCCAAGGTTCTGGCTTCCTGGAAGGAGTAATGACAGACGAACTATGGAGAGGTTGTGATGAAGCATGGGTTGGCAGAGACCCAAAGCAGTTCTGTCTTTGAGAGGTTTAGTGAAGGTGATGGTCCTTCATCCAGCCAGAAATGTCTGTCAGGGAGGGCTGAGATGTGAGGAACCACCATTGGATCATTGGTGGGAACGAAGTAGAGTGGAGTGTCAGAAGATCCCAGTGTGAATGTAGATGGAGAGAGAAGCGGCCCAGCACTGACCCTGAGGAACCCCAGTAGAGAGATGATGTGAATTAGAAACCTCACCCCTCCTGAAGACCTACTGAGAGGAAAGACTTGAACCACTGGAGGGCGTCAAGAGGGCTAAGAAGCAGGGAAAGATATTATTAAGTTACACATGTATTATTTTCTATTCTTGCCTGAAACTAATGTAGAAATGACATTTGTTTTCCCATAGTATCTCACACAGGATCAACACAAAGCCTAAAATGAGACGCGCAGAAGCTTTGCTGAAGAAAGGAAGTGAAGCTCTTTGTGGTTAGTGTCTCTGCAGTGCATTTAAACCTGCAGTTTGATCAAAGCTGTTACGAACGAAAGACAATGGAGACAGATCTTGTTCTTTTGTTTTTTGTACAGAGTCTTCAGATCACTTCTAGCGGTAATGTTTAACTTTACAATTTCACATCATTGACCTTTTATCCTTAAACATAATCAATGTTTTTATCTAAATCACTTCAAAGAATCAGTTTATGATTTTTTTCCCCAATGTTTCAGGACATAATGTGACTCTGTTAGATCCAGCTGAACGGAAACATCAGTCTGAGTGCAACATGATCCCAGTTTAGACATCATAAACCTGGTATCGCCAGGATCCTGATTCTGGACAACTAAAGTTACTGATGTCTGTCAACGGCGACATGTGGAAAGCCATCAAAACGATCGTCAGAGACAGAGGCACCTAGCAATGGACAAGTCTCTCTAGTTATTAAAAATCTAAAAGAGTCAGATTTGGGTCTTTATTTCTGTGGAAGAAGTTTCAGACATTCAGTGACGTACTTTGGACAAACCCATCAGACTACAGCTCGAGGGTTAGTACTGCTGACTTCTAAAATCTTCATATATGTTTTAATGCTGAGACTGATGAGAATTATTTTTAGCTTCTCAATTTATTTCATTCATCACTAGTATACACTTTTTTTTTTCACGGCAATGCCATTTGAAGAATCATTTTTGTTTCCACAAGAACTTCTAGTGATCAGTTAAAGGAAGATGTTTGTAGTGTGAAGAACATTTATATCATCTATAGAACCATTTCCAATAAAGAACCTTTGTGCAATAGAAGATTCTGTGGATATTAAAGCTTCTATTTTGTGTTTGTGCTCCAGAATGAATTATTCCTCAAATCATGTGTGATTTTGAGAAGTTTGCTGCTGTAATAATATTGAAATCATATATTTAAAATATTTCCAGACAAGCTGACAGACAGAGAGGACACAGTTCATTCTGTCACAGAACCGCCAGAAGATGTTGAGATCACAGGTGAGAGTGGAAATCGAGTTAAAAGTTATGCCAATTTTAATAATGTAGAACTTTTTTGTCCAATGGACACATTTCTGTGGATGATAAAGGTTCTTCATTGAACCATCAAAGTGAAATAAAAACTTTTATTTTAAGAGTGTAACTGTTCATAGTTACTGAGCAACATAACTATACTCACATTATTACAGAATGTGTATTTTACTGCCATTTTATCAGTTTCAAACCATCAGAATTAGTGTCTGATCTGTCTGTTTCTTTATTAATTAGTTCATGAATGTTTTGTGTCTCTGTAGATGGAGTGACGGCGCGTGTTGCTGATATTCAGTGGTGTGGACTCGCTGTGTTTGTGTTTTTTCTGGCTACAGTCGTCACAGGAGGAATCATTCACTATAACGGCTGGAGGAAAGGATGGGCCGCAGCCAAACGTGCTGGTCTGACTGATCAAAAATCAGCTAAATGACACATTTGTGTGCTTTATTTTACACTCTATCCCAATAATCAACAGTTTTGTATGTACAAACATTCTTAAATTATGATAAATTCACTGGAGGAGCAAAATGACTTCATTTATTAAAGGGTTAGTTCACCCAAAAATGAGATTTCTGTCATTAATTACTCACCCTCTGTGCAAAAACAAAACAAAAAATGACTTATTCAACAATTTCGTCTCTTCCTGTCATTCTCATACACTGGTTAATGTTGTAGACAGTGCAGAGCTTCCGTGTTCACTGTCTCAGTATAGAGGATATGCTCTGACATCACTTTCCCACTGAAAACACGACCCTCAGCCGGACTGAGTGGCAAAAGAGCTGCTGCATGACTGGATTATATAGGGAAAACTGCGAAAATGAGAGTAAAACAAACGATTATCAGTTTAAAACTAAAGGAGGACTCAATGTGAGTCACCTAAACGAGTGTCGCATCTGTCTTTTCCGTGATTGAAATGCCTATGCCTGTTGCATAAAAGGTTTATTCCTAAAGATAATGAATAAAATAATTTGGATGATAAAAGTTCTCAAAAACGCACTGTGTGTTTATTGGCAGGTCATGCAGAATGTTCAGTATGAGTGAAAGCTCCAGCGGTATGAAATTAGATCTCAGGCACCAGAACCAGCACTGATACGGTGGAAACAGGAACAGACCGGTTGATTACACTTGAATTACTTTTAAATGTATAATTTTTACTTCTCAAATGTTTGTTACATGAGTTTAAATGTAGGCAATATTGTATACATGTTAAAAATGCCCTACTCATCGACAATAAAGGCCAGTGTCATGTTTATCTGTGGTTGTGTGGAGTATTTCACAAAGGGTTAGAGGAAATTAAAAGTTAAATTTCTCATATAAAAACCTAATATACTCTACGGACAAGTTAATATTACTCAAATACTGTTTTTTAAATGTTTCCCCCCAATTTTTTTAATGTTATAATATTTGATTTCACTGCTTTTAAAATGTACTTAATATTTTAAGTGTAAACAAGTTTTCAATACAATATATAGGGTATGATTTTACCTCAAAATTCAACATATTGACAGTCTGAAAAGATGTATCTCAAATTTCTTGTCAAAGCTATTTGTACAGTCAATCACAAAGCTCTTTCTGTTTTGTGTGGTTTCACAGCATTCATGCTGATAACTAGTAACTCAGTGGGTGTAACCGCAGTATTTTCTCACAATCACAGTGTTTTTTCTATATCACACGACATCAATAATTAGTCAGAATTTGTTAGATCTTGAGAATGAATTCAAACTTGTTTGTTCACAATTAAACTCCACAGAGCAGCTTCTATTTAGGCTCCATGAAATCCATTTTATTTTTACATAAATTCTCTGTTTTCCATTTAGTTTTTTTGGGGGATTCTGTGTTAATGATTAATATACATTTACATAAACTAACAATTTAATCAAGTGTTAAAAATGTCTTCAAATTAAAATATAACAGTTTAATACATAATAATAAAGTATAGTAGGCCTGTCGAGTCCGACTGGTAACCAAAGGTCGCTGGATGAGTAAATGCAGAAGATAAATTCTGAGTATGGGTTACTAAATTGGCCTTCACGACACTTTCACTTTACAGAGATGATGTTAGACTGGTTCTTACGCTTTCAGGGGAAAATGGGTTCACATCAATGACGTGCCAAAGCAGTCAAATTTCCTGACTGACTGCATTATGGTGCAAAACCACAAAAATATGGGTTTGAGGATGATAACTTGCTGGCACAAGAAGGGCAAGAGAACAATAATCCGTCTTCCTATAGAAGAAGAGAGTTTGGACACAGAGTTGTGTCGTGTTCTTGATAGAAGAGCCTGATCTTGGTAATGTTGTATAAGGCAGATTGCAGGACTGGACTGTTCTATCAATGTGCTCTGTGAAGTTAAACTGATCATCAATCACACACTCCAAGGTTCCTGGCTTTCCTGGAAGGAGTTATGGTAGACAAACCTATGGAGAGGTTGTGATGAAGTGTTTGGTTGGCAGAGACCACAAGCAGTTCTGTCTTTGAGAGGTTTAGCTGAAGGTGTTGGTCCTTCATCCAGCCAGAAATGTCTGTCAGGGGGGCTGAGATGTGAGGAACCACCATTGGATCATCTGGTTGGAATGAGAAGTAGAGTTGAGTGTCAGAAGATCCCAGTGTTGAGATGTAGATGGAGAAGAGAAGCGGTCCCAGCACTGAGCCCTGAGGAACCCCAGTAGAGAGATGATGTGAATTAGAAACCTCACCCCTCCTGAAGAACCTACTGAGAGGAAAGACTTGAACCACCGGAGGAGTTCAGGAGGTCTAAGAAGCAGGGAAAGATATTTATAAAGTTACACATGTAATTTTTTTCTATTCTTGCCTGAACTAATGTAGAAATGACATTTGTTTTTCCATAGTATCTCACCACAGGATCAAAACAAAGCCCTTCAAATGATGAAGCTGCAGAAGCTTTGCTGAAGAAAGGAAGTGAAGCTCTTTGTGGTTTAGTGTCTCTGCAGTGCATTTAAACCTGCAGTTTGATCAAAGCTGTTACGAACGAAAGACAATGGAGAAGATCTTGTTCTTTTGTGTTTTTTTGTGCAGGATTCTTCAGATCACTTCTAGCGGTAAATTTATTCAACTTTACAATTTCACATCATTGACCTTTTTATCCTTAAACATAATCAATGTTTTTATCTAAATCACTTCAAAGAATCAGTTTATGATTTTTTCCTCAGATGTTTCAGAACATAATGTGACTCTGTTAAGATTCCAGCTGAACGGAAACATCAGTCTGAAGTGCAGCGTGACCAGCAGACATGACATGGCCTGGTATCGCCAGGATCCTGATTCTGGACAACTAAATTTTCTGTTGTGGTTTATTTCCAAAAAACTATGGACAAAAGAGCCAGACATTCGTATCACAGTTCAATCAGATAGTGGGAGCAACACTGCATCTCTAATTATTGAAAATCTAACAGAGGCAGATTCGGGTCTTTATTTCTGTGGAACAAGATCAGTGGAGAATTCAGTGACGCGCTTTGTCAAACCCATCAGACTACAGCTCGAGGGTTAGTACTGCTGACTTCTCAAATCTTCATAATGTTTTTAATGCTGAGACTGATGAGAATTATTTTACTGCTTCTCAATTTATTTCATTCATCACTAGAACTACACATTTTTTTTCTCAGCAAAACTACTCTTTTGTTAGTGTGAAGAACATTTATATCATCTATAGAACCATTTTCCACTATAAAGAACCTTTTGTGCAATAGAAAGATTCTGTGGATATTAAAGCTTCTTATTTTGTGTTTGTGCTCCAGAAATGAATTATTCCTCAAATCATGTGTGTTGTTGAGAAGTTTGCTGCTGTAATAATATTGAAACTCTTCGTGTTGATGATCATTATTTAACATATTTTGACAGACAAAGTTCATTCTGTCACAGAACCGCCAGAAGATGTTGAGATCACAGGTGAGAGTGGAAATCGAGTTATAAGTTATACAATTTTTAACAATCTAAAGAACTTTTTTCCACCATAAAGAACATTTTGTTCAATGGACACATTTCTGTGGATGTTAAAGGTTCTTCATTGAACCATCAAAGTGAAATAAAAACCTTTATTTTAAGAGTGTAACTGTTCATAGTTACTGAGCAACATAACTATACTCACATTATTACTGTGTATTTACTGCCATTTTATCACAGTTGCAAACGTCAGAATTAGTGTCTGATCTGTCTGTGTTTCTTTATTCTGTTGTTGTAATTGGTTTATGAATGTTTTGTGTCTCTGTGTAGATGGGCTGACGATGCTAGAGCGTGTGCTGATATTCAGTGGTGTTGGACTCGCTGCTTTTGTGTTTTTTCTGACTACAGTCGTCACAGGACGAAACATTCACCATCACGGCTGGCAGAAAGGATGGGCCGCAGCCAAACGTGCTGGTCTGACTGATCAAAATTCACCTAAATGACATTTATTTCACACTCTATCCCAACAATCAGCATTTTTGTATGTTGTCACCAATGTGGCTCACCATTGTGGCTCAGATGTGGTTCTGGTGGCCAGATCTTCTGTTGTGGCAAAACTCTAGAGCAACATTAATACGTGCGTATAAGCTGAGTTCAAGAGAAAATATAAATACAATCTGTTTTATGACACATAAAACTTGTTCAAATAAAATGTCTTCAATGTAAATGTGTTGTTTAGAGTTCTGATTAAATAAACAGCTGTAAAACTAAGAAATCACACGTGTTGTGCATTTTCTGACAGAAAACCTGATCATTACTAATGCTAATGATGTCAGATCTGACTATTTTAGAAAAACAAAAATTCTTTTGAATTCTTTTGAACAATCATGATTTCCTGACTGACTGGGAATAAGATCATGTGACTAAAATCACAAAAATATGAAGTGAAAATGAACTGACTGTCACTGCCAAGAAAAGCATTACTCATTAGGGGCACTGAAGAACTTTTAGGTTGGGAGTGCTGTGTATGTTGGAGTGGGGAAGTAGATTAAGCCTTTAAATAAAAGGGTTATTGAGTTGTTGTTTACATGAAAGCAAGATCACACTTAGTTGAAACTGTAATAATATTGGCAAACCAAATTTCTCAAACGATCCAGTGCGTATGTGCGTTTGCACTCTGGAAAGCATCTAAGGTTTCTATATTTCAACCTGCTTTTGCAGCATTGAGCAATGTAGCCATTCACAGACATATCTGTTTATTTCTTGAACGCAATGGCCAATCAGAGGTGTTTAAGTTAGAATCCACTCACCGCTCAAAGCGCTGTATGGAGTTGTCTAGTGCTGAGCTCTGCCTGCGAGCTCACAAATAATAATAAAGTGTAGACATGATGTAAATAAGATTTTCATTGTGCAGCAGGGCCAGAAATTAATGAAGGCTTGTGGCAAAAACGGCACCAAAATGAATAGCAAGTAGGCACTCATATCCTCCTGTTAGAGAGGAAAGGCGCCACAAGTGAGACACCGAGCCAGCCTTCCCACACATTACCTGTTTGTACCCAACACCCAGGAAGAAACCAGATCCACTCGGAGATTATAGAATCTCACAAATGTGTTAGGTGTCGCCCAGCCCGCAGCTCTGCAGATGTCTGCCAGAGAGGCACCGTGTGCCAACACCCAGAAGGAGGCAACACCCCGAGTGGAGTGAGCCCTCACTCCAAAGGGACACGGCTCGCCTTGGGCCTGGTACACCAAGGCAATGGCATCCACTATCCAGTGGGCCAACCTCTGTTTGGAGACACCTTTCCCTTCTGCTGACCTCCAAAGCAAACAAACAGCAGCTCTGAACTTCTGAAGCTCCACATAAACACGCAATGTGCAAATGGGAATGTGAGGGCTGGGTCTGCATTCTCCGGAGGCAGCGCTTGCAAGCTCACCACCTGGTCCCTAAAAGGAGTGGTGGGAACTTTGGGCACGTATCCGGCCCGAACTCTAGGCACGATTCGCTGACCGAAAATGCCTACAGGTCCCTCACCCTCTTGAAGAAAGTGAGCGCAGTCAGGAGCACTGTCTTTAAAGACAGGATTTTAAGCTCAACTGATTCCAGGGGCTCAAAAGGAGCTCTCTGTAGGCCCAAAAGGAAGACAGAGAGGTCACAGGAGGAGATGAGGTGCGCACCGTGGGATCAACAGCATTGTGATTGCAGCATTGCTGCGATTACAGCGACACACAATTTCAAGGTGGAGGGGAACAGTCTCCGCTCCATGCCCTCTTTAAGGAAGGAAAGCACAGAGCCAACCGGCCATTTCCAGAGGTCTTCATGTCGGGAAGAATGACACTTAGTGAATAGACTCCACTTCAAAGCATAAGCGTGCCTCGGAGAGGGGGCTCTAGCTGAAGTGATATGTGACCTACCCCAAGCGGTAGTTGACACTAAGTCCTCCGCTTCCCATCCAGAGACCAAAACATGGAGGTTCCAGAGGTCTGGACTCAGGTGCCATATGGTGCCCCATCCCTGAGAAAGAAGGTCCTTCCTCAGGGGAATCCACTAGGGAAGGACTATCGTGAGGAGCATCAGTGTGTGCCAGTGCATCCGTGCTGAGAGTCCCGGGAACATCATGGAATAGAACAACTGGCAATGGGAGGACTCCTGGGAGGCAAACAGTTCCACCTGTGTGTCCCCGAATCAACTCCATATCAGCTGGACCACCTAGGGATGGAGTCTCTATTATCCCGGTAATGTCTGTCGCAAAAGCGTGTCGGCCACATGATTGAGCTCGCCCAGAATATAAATGATGTGCAGTGACCTGAGCCGCTGCTGACTCCAGAAGAGGAGATGGCGGGCGAGTTGTGTCATATGACAAGAGCATTGACCACTTTTGATGGTTGATGTATGCTACGGTTGACGTGTTGTCCGTCAGGACCAGTACATGCTTGCCATGCAGCAATGGTCGAAACTGGCACGGGGCAAGGAGTACTGCTAGCAACTGGAGGCAACTGATATGCCACTGCAGTCAAGGTCCTGTCCAGGAGCCCAAGGCACCATGCCTGTTGCATACGGCACCCCAGCCGTTGGAGGCATCTGTAGTGACAACAACATGCCTGGACACTCCGGCCCGTAAAAAGACAAGGTCCAACCAAAGGCTGAATATCTGGTGACAGATCGGTGTGATGGCCAAACGGAGATTGCCATGGTGCCATGCCCATCTCTGGACTTGGCTGCATAGCCAGTGGTAAAGCAGTCTCATATGCATCAATCCAAGCGATGGATGATGGCTATGGATGCCATATGCCCCAAGAGCCTCTGAAATTGCTTCAGTAGAACTGCTGTCTTCTGCCTGAATGCATTCAGGAAGTTCAGCACCAACTCGTTGGTAAGATGTGCAGTCATTCTTATCGAGTCTCATTCCACACAGAGATAAGATATACTCTGCACAGAGGAGAGCTTGCTCTTTTCCCAGTTGACCCCTCTCAGGGCCTCTTCAATGTGTGCTTCGAGGGTTTAGCAGTCTGGACGGACTGTCACGCCTTCCTGCGGGTGGCTCGGGGGTAGACGGGATGTCTCTGGTCTTCCCGGAGCCGGTCCAGCCACAGGAGGATGCCCTCAGTGACGAGCAGGCTGGAGGCCAGCACGTGATAGCTTGGTGGCAGTGTCACGCTGGGGGGCAGGATGTGCTTTATGGCCTCCGTCTGCTTTTGGACTGCAGAGAACTGCTGGCCAAAGTACTCAACAGTGTCGCCGAAGAGGCTGACCTGGGAGATGGGGGCTTCGAGAAAGCAAACTTTGTCAGTGTCCTTCATCTCAGCCAGGTCCAACCAGAGATGACGTTCCTGGACCACCAGGGTGGACATCATCCTGGCCGAGGCCCCGCGCCATGACTTTTGTCGCCCGGAGGATGAGGTCAGTTGCCGCACGTAGCTCTTGCAACAACCCTAGCTCAGAACGACCCTCATGCAGCTGTTTGGCACCACTTTGCGGGCACAAGTGCACCGCAATTGCACTCTCCACCTGTGGAATCGCCACATTACCCTTGGTACCCCCACCATTGAGGGTAGTGAGAGTGGAGGAGGCAGAAGAACAGCTTCGGGCAGTAAAAGGTGCCTTCTACGTTTTCTGAACCTCCCCATGCACCACCTGGAAGAAAGGCACTGGAGCGGCATACAGCTGTGAACCGCACACCACACCCAAGAACCAATCATCTAACCGCAAGTGCTCGGGACACGATGGAGGGTTCCACTTGAGCCCAATGCCTGCGGCCTGGGAAAGTATGGCCGTCAACTCTGAATCCGATTCGGCGTGAGCAAACCACCCCAGAGGGGGGGAACTCGGCTTCCTCATCCTCTCCAGAGGACAAAAGCCCACTCTCCGATGCAGTGATCGACATCCGATCCTCATCCGGAGTGCCGAATGAGATACAAGGTGCCTCTCACAAGGGACCCGCACCAACATTCGGCAACTCGACGGCAGATGGCATGCTAGAGGAGTGAGAGGTTTGTGGGGGTGGGCCCGATGAAGAAGCTCCCACTGTAACCCCCAGATCTACCAGAGTGTTAACCAGACTCGCGGCTCTACTACGAGAAGTGACGGGGGGCTGGGTAGCAGCAGTAATAGTAATAGTAACATAATAGTCCCATAATAGCAACTCTATTAATGTTACTGAAGAGTGTTTGTTCATAACTTTGAGAGAACCTTGGAGGAATGTTATCAATGATGTAAAAATTTATAAACGATCGTCATTGCACTTATTTCACGACTCTCTTTACACTCTCTGGTCACGCAATAAAATGTTTTCAAATTAAGTAATAGCAGTATCAAACATGATAATGTGCAATCAGTTACTGTTCAATTAACCTCTTCAGTGTGTTATATAAGACCTCAGCGCTTCACGTCAGGGTTTATGCTGATTCACTGTGTGTTATGCCTCACTTATTGCATGATTTAAACACGACACATTCTCTACTTAGTAAAATGATTACAGCACAATTTATGTAGTGTTAATCACAAATGATTGACCAGATGAAACTCTTAATGCGAACAACATCTCAAATCTTATGCAAGCGGTTCGGACGAGTCAATAATTTGCTTGAAAATGTCTCAATCTTCACAGCTGAGCTGTTCAAACACCATCAATGATTCCTTTCGCTTCAAATCAAAGCGTGAGCACGCATAACATTTACACTCAACAAGGTGTTTTTCATTATTATAAAACTGTGTTGGACTTAATGGAATGGGTATGGATTTACGATGCTATAGGCTGTAAGATAGGACACTCTTGACCTGTAAACCCCCTTGTTAAACCATCACTTCAATCGCTATCAGGTAAATATCACTGTCCTGCTGACAGATAGCAGTTTCTCTTCACTCATTTCGGCACTAATTTCATTGGAATAAACCGTCAGTCATTATATAACTGCATCTGAATCACTGTTGTTAGTATTAAAACACAACTAAGGTGCCAAAATGAATCTTAAAAGGTCAAATGTTATGAATATGAATAAATATTGAACCTCATATTCAAATAAAAGAAAAAATATATATTTTGCATACAGAAAATTAAGTGTTAATTTTTTGTGTGACTTTATTTTCATGCCTATTTAACACTACTCAAATTTTCTACGTATTAGTAAAATAATAATTGAATAATAAATGACTTTCATAATTGGTAAAAATAATGAAAACAAATCTAGAACAATAATCTATAATAAAATAAAAAATAAATATTAAAATTTGCATAAATTTAATTGAGCAAATTCAATCCTCCATAAGTACACAAACTTTTAAAAAAGTAATAATAGAATATTAAAATATATACACTACTGTTTTAAAGTTTAGGGTCTCTTCTGCTCACCAAGGTTGCATCAATTTGATCAAAAATACAGTAAAAATAGTGAAATATCATTAGTTTAAAATAGCTGTTTTCTATGTGAATATATTGTAAAATGTAATTTATTCCTGTGATTAAAGCTGAATTTTCAGCATTTATTTGAAATAGAATCTTTTGTAACATTGTAAATGTCTCTTTTGATCAATTTAATGTATCTTTGCTGAATAAAAGTTTTTTGCAAAACATTTTTTGTCTTCCAAAAATGCAAGAAAGCACAGATACCAGAATGATTAGTCACGACATCTACTAGGATATCTGCCGTTTCCAACCTGACAAACCTCTAGTCTAACCTGTCAAAATGCCATATGAGTGTGTGTGTGCGTGTGTGTGTGTGTGTGTGCATGTGTGTGTGTGTGCATGTGTGTGTGTGTGTGTGCATGTGTGTGTGGGAGGGGAGGTGAGTGCTAAAGGTCACCATGTGAATGTCGCAGCCAGTATTTATGGACATCTCCTGCCATCACTCCATCTCTTCTCTTCTCTTCCATCTCTGAGACCAAACACAGCAGGAATGAAGCTGAAGCTGAAGCTCCCCAACCCGGGTCTGGATGAGCGGATCCCCTCTCACGCCGAGCTGGACAAGCTGGAGGTGGAGGAGGCTGGAGAGCGGCCGCAGTGGGACAACAAAGCCCAGTACATGCTGACCTGTGTGGGCTTCTGTGTGGGGCTGGGCAACGTCTGGAGGTTCCCCTACCTCTGCCAGAGCCATGGAGGAGGTGAGACTGACCAAACAAGACACCAACAAACATCTGAACATCAGATCAAACATCTGTGGGATCTTTAGGCCTGCATTTAAGATGGAAGAACTTGAATTGCATATAAATCTTTGTATCACACAGTTTTAATAAATGTAATGTGATGCATATTTGTCAGTCAAGCTCAGATTTCAGAAAATCATGGTATAGTTTAACTATTTGCATCTATTTGATTGTATTCAAATAATCATTTTTAAAATGCATGTATTCAAATTGCTTAGAATCAGCATAAATGTGTTCATTGTGAAAACAATTACATGTATTCAGTGGTTAAAATGTATGCGATTGAAACAAAAATTAGATTTATTGATGATAAATATATAAACCTGGTTTTTGTGTATTTAAAACACATTCAGTTTATTTGTACAATTACAGAAATCTGACTTGTTTCATTTATGCATGACTGACAAAAATGCATCAAATTAAGTTTATTAGTTTGTTTATGTTGAAACTGTGTAATTCAAATGGACGGATGCTTTATATGCAATTCAAATACATAAATCTTAAATCTTCCTTGAGTGCACTAAAGTCTCTTTTCTGATCATGTCTGAAGCCTCAATGTGTTTGAATCAGTGATTTTAGTGCATGTATGAAGTTCACAATCACATTAGCAGCATCATCCACTAACTAACCACAAACTTCATGTTCAACATGACATTTATCAGCATTTTAAAGCCAACAGAGGTTGTGTAAAGTGTGTTTGTGCTTCTTAATTTAACATCAAAGACATTTTGCATGTAATATAATGACATTAAGACATTTTTATGATTGTTTTAAAGGAGCGGTGCATTAAAATAGCTGATTTAGAGGGAAAAAAAAAAAATCGGCATGTAATTTTTAAAAAATATATCAGTGTATTAAAAGCAATTCGTCGAAAAGTGTTTCTGGGAATAGTAAAATAGTACAACCCATAAACATCATCATGTTTGTTTGTATTTTAAAGACTGAAATGATGTAATTCTGTGTGTTTTCATACATATATGATAGAGAGATCACCATAAACGCGCCTCATAAAACCCAAAAGCTCGTAATGGACTGAAAGCAGCCACTTTAAACGATTATAGTTAAACATTAATTCAACGGATGAAATAAGAGCAACTGCTGACGAACACCAGATTGATTACGCTATTAAAACTGATGGAAGTTTCCATTCAGAAATGCAGTAAACGTCTCCATGTGTCCGTTTGCTAGTTTAATATAGATAAATAATTACTCTACAAGTGGCTTTTGTAGGGTGACTACAGTATATTCATCAAGAGACACTAATTATATTATATTTTAGCTGTTTAAGATAATCCAGCCAGATCAAGTTGAGAAACTGACATAACAAAATGCATTTTTATTTTTGGTCTGCACAGCTGACTTTAACCATGAAATGCACGGGTCAAATTGACCCGCAAACATTAAAATCGTACGCACATTCCACAACACATCAGTGTCGAAACTTTGCATGCATGTTTAAGTGAAAACTTCACAAAACTTCAAGAAAAATCATCATGGGTTAAGCAGCTCAACAATCGATGCGGGTCAAATTGACCCACAACATAATTTCAGGGAAGAGATCTCAACAATGTCTCAAACTGTGCTCAGATTTACTTAAAAACCAAAGTCTAAAATCAAAAGTTATATAGATGTCCATGAGAACTCAAACATTTCTCATCAAATGATCTGAGCTTATCCATGTTCATTTTATATCTCGATACTCTTACTGTAGGACAGCTATTGACTCATTCGTCCCGAGGATCTTAAAGAGAAACATATGAGCTATGAAAGCACAACCAATCTCATCTTCCACAAGAACATATTCATCATGACATATTCATTTCACCTTCACCTCAGGTTATCGTCATGTGGACTTTTGAAGCGTTGGGCTGATAAGAGTCAAACGCTCAGATAAAGATGCAGATGTTTGCTTACATCACTTTGTTCAAAACAGCTGCTGCAGTATGACACAGCGAAGAGCAACACTTTACAATAAGGTTGCAGTTGTTAGTTAATGTAAGTTAGTGCATTAACTCACATTAACCAACGGGACCTTTCATAAAGTGTTACAGAACATTCCAAAGTAAAGGGAAAAATGGTAACAATTTACAACAATGAGAAAGCATTTATTAATCTTAGTTAATGTTAATTTCATTAACCAGTCCAAGTACCCTAGCAACCGCATAACACCCTAGCAACCACCGAGAATACCCCATGGCAAACGATCTTAAAACCTTTAAACTTTGAGTTTTTAAAACTGATTCAAACTTAAAACTACTTAAAATCCTTTAAACTTAAAACCTTCAGATTTAAACCCTTCAAGCTTTTTAAACTCTCTCTGTCACACTATATCTAAGCTATTCAACTCTTCAAGCTTTTACATTGACTTCAAACCTTCAGGTTATAGGCTTTCCCAAGCAAACATCAAGGTTTGTTTACAAACTTTTCTCAATTGTCTTTATATAGAACCTTTCTGGAATAAAAGAACCGTAGAGTTCTAAACAGAACCCCAAGACTGATGCACTATAAAATGTAACTCTTTAAAATGTTTTAAAATTGTTATAAAACGAATTAAAATGCTGTTTTAATAATAATTGTGTGCCATAAAATGATTAAACAGGAGTTTGTGTTGCTGATAATAACTGATCTCACGCTTTTCCAGGAGCGTTTATGATCCCGTTCCTGATCCTTCTGGTTCTGGAGGGAATTCCGCTCCTGCACCTGGAGTTTGCCATCGGACAGAGACTGAGGAAGGGCAGCGTCGGCGTCTGGAGATCCATCAACCCGTATCTAGTCGGAGTCGGTGAGTGTTAATGCAGGTCAACTAACAGATCTCACTATTTCACCAGTTGATAAATCACAATTGCTTCATGTTACAAGTTTTGTTTAAATATGCAAATGATGCATTCATTAAACGAAGTAATTTGCATACACTTCCAGAACAATAACGACACAGAGGAACGATATCATTGGAATCACTTTCAGAGCGATTTTACCAGCTGTAAACATTGGCAGCCAATCAGAATCCATCCTGCTTTAAAGAGCTGAAGCATTTAAAGCGACAGACAATAAAACCGCAGCACACTTATAATAAACAGAAGGATATCGTGCATTGATGTGGACGCTGATATAGTGATGGTTCTTGGTGTGAACGGGCCTTAAATGTGATTCTCACCCTCAGGTATCGCCTCCATGCTGGTGTCCTTCATGGTGGGGATGTACTACAACACCATCATCGCCTGGGTATTGTGGTACTTCTTCAACTCGTTTCAGGACCCTTTACCCTGGAGTCCAGTGTCCCATCAATGAGAACCGGACAGGTACGGAGGTGTCAGTCCACTGTGACGTCACTCGTGTGGCTCTGTAGTCACACAGATCCAGCTGTGCTAATGGCTTGCGTGTGTCCGTGAACAGGGTTCGTGTCTGAATGCGAGCGCAGCTCTCCAGTGGATTATTTCTGGTACAGAGAGACGCTCAACACGACGCCAGTGATCGGCGACTCCGGCGGTCTGCAGTGGTGGATCGTCTTGTGTCTGTTCTGCGCCTGGACGCTGCTCTGGGTCTGCTGTCTGAGAGGCATCGAGACCACCGGGAAGGTACAGCGCTCGTGTCCGTCACACACTTCAGCCTTCTGTCACCATTTACTGCTCTTCCATATCGCTCTAAACCTGCAGGACTGTCCGTATAGAGTGGAAGTCAGTGGGGTTCAATGGTGTTTTGGAGCCCATTGACTTTCATTATATAAAAAAAGAGTTCTGGGGAATATTTTCCTTGTGTTTTATGATCAACAATCAGTATTTATCTTTATCAGTATTTTGATTTTTATCTCATAATTTCGACTTAGTATGTCATAATTATGGTGCTGAATTTGACTTTGAATGTCAGAATTATGACTTGGCATGTAATAATTATGGCATAATTTCAAATTATGATATGTCAATTATGACTTTGTCATAAATTTGACTTTGAATGTCAGAATTATGACTTGGTATGTAATAATTGGCTTTTTACATAATTTTGACTGTCATAATTTTGACTTAGTATGTCAAATATGAATTTAAATGTCAGTTTTGACTTAGTGTGTCAATTTTGACACTGAATGTCAATTTCAACTTTGAAAGTCAAAATTATGAATTTATATATAATAGAGTTATGTCTCAATTTCAGTTTGCCAAAATTTTTGACTTATGTCATAATCTTGACTTTTTGTCATAATTATGACTTTTTGTGTCATAATTTCAATTTTTTATACCATAATTATGACTTTGTATGTCAATTCAGATTTATTCATATTTTATGGTTAAAGGCAGCTGCACAGACCCAAAATAATTTTAAAAAATTATGTATTTTGTTATGTAAGTTTCTCAACTACTCTGAAGGAATTTACTTTTATGCATTTGACAGACTTTTTTTTTTTTGAAGAAATATACGCTGCACTGAAGACAAACTTTTTATAGGTTTATGCATGAATTTTGCTGATAATCAAATCCATGATTTTGTGCTTACAAGAAACATCTACGGTTTTAACTTGAGGCACAAAAAAAACTTTATAAAAAATATTTAACATACTGTTTCTAATATTAACATTTTAAAAAACAAATGTTTAAACATTTGTTAAATATAACTTTTAAAATAATATGTTCTCATGTTTACTTTTTTGCAATGTGTGAGAAGTATTGATGTTAGAGGTTTACAGTTTTTTATTTTTTTTATTATTATTTTTGAGTGTGATTTTAGGTGAAATGCATAATAAATAAATTAACACATCAAACAAAACTAATATTAAGTAACTTTCCACACTTTTAATTATGAATGGCTATAGTTGGTGTCAAACCCTCAAACGCGCTGTACAATGACGTCAATGTGTGAACTGGACTCATCAAAATGCAGTAATATTTTAGAGGGTCGACGTAGCAACATAATAACCTCATAAATATATGCAAACATTAACCCAGGGTTTACAATGAGAAATCTCAAAACCTGCCAACACAAAATCAATTACTAACCCTGAGTAACACATGACCAGTGTGACACATGAAACGAGATAACCCAAGGTTAATCCAAGGCCAGATATCTGGGTGTGGTTGTTCTGGTTAAGCATTAGCTAGCGCACAGACTGACAGTACGGTTAGAAACAGCCTGGTAGTTTTGACCAACGCTAAGAAAAACACTCATAAAACTGATAATGTGAGGAAACTGATACAATGGCTGCACATGTTTTACACCATTATATAAAGAGCACAAAGGGCAGCGAGATTCAAGCTGCTGTAAAGATCCCAAACGCGACTAAAAGCTGTAATGGCATCACTGATAACACACACTTTTCTGATAAATTGCAGGATGCAACTGTAAGAACAGGAAGGGAAACTTCCCGGTTGTATTTGATGCCAAAATCTAAAGAAAATGAATATGAAGTTACAATTTGCATAAAGAAAGAGAAATCTACCACCTGTCAGCTCAACTCTTTACCAACTCACTTATCTAAAGCTTATCTACCATATTTGTCTTCTTTAGCTACTAAAATGGTTAATTCCTCACTTGTTTCTGGCCTTGTTCCCCCTTAACTCTTACATTTGGTCGAACTCAGTTCGTTCAACTTAAACATTTCTAGTCAAAATCATCTAAACTCACCACTGGTGTTCCTCAGGGTTCGGTCTTGGGCCCTCTTCTATTCATCATTTACTTGCATCCTCTTGACTATATTTTTTTTTTTAGAAAATATGGTATTAATTTTCATCAGGCTGCTGTAAAGATCCCAAACAAGACTAAGCTGTAATGGCATCACTGATAACAGACACGTTTCTGGTAAATTGCAGGATGCAACTGTAAGAACAGGAAGGGAAACTTCCTGGTTATATCTGATGCCAAAATCTAAAGAAAATGAATATGAAGTTACAATTTGCATAAAGAAAGAGAAATCTTCTTAAAACAGTTAAGATTTTTTGCATTGCGAGATTATTTTCATGATATATTTACAACCAAAATCATTACTATTGTTTACAAAAATTGCATATAAAAAAAAGCATTTTTCATTAAATGCAAAACTATATTTTTATTAATGAAACTCTACTGTGCAGTAGAGTGAAATTAATTTCAAATAATGACAAATTCCATGAGTTTTTTTTTTTTTTTTTTTTTTTACATTAAAGTATAGGTAATGTGGTTTGTGTTCAGGTTATTTTGAACCATTTTCCCCCAGAAAAAAAGCTAATTAATGTTATTTGCATTGGACTAAAACTTACTGACTTTGTTCATATAGGGTGTAACAACTTCACAAACATTTTGGAATCATTTTTGTAATCAATTTTTTTTTTTCTCTCCACCTTGTTACACTTGTGGTGTTACGGGTCAAAAATGACCCGTCTATAATAAAAACTGCTTATAAATATCTTGTTATGCTTTGTTATTGCCAAATATTGGATTCAATCTTCTTCTTAGCACAGGTTTTGTGTTTCTTCTTGGCTCTGATTGATTGTAGGCCTCACTGATCTGAACTTCAGTGTTTTTAAACTTGAGTGTTTTGAATTTTTTTCACTCAAATACTGAGTTCAGATCAATGAGGCCTACGAACAATCAGATCCAAAATGAAACAAAAACTGTGCTAACTGAAGTTGATGAAAAGACTGAATCCAATATTTGGTGAAAATAAAGCATAATGAGAGATTTAAAAGTACACCAAATTAGGTGAAGGATCTTCAGCACAGCAGAAGGGCTTTAGTAAACGTCACAGATCTTATTTCCAGACAGGTTTTGGTCAGGATTCAGATACTGAATGTGGCGTCTCTATCTCCTCAGGCCGTGTACATCACCTCCACTCTGCCATACCTGGTCCTGACCATCTTCCTGATCAGAGGACTGACGCTCAAAGGCTCTGTGAGCGGAATCAAGTTCCTCTTCACTCCAGATGTGAGTTTGACCCCACTTCCCTCAATTCAGTTCACTTAGTTCATTTAATTAATTTAATTACCTCTATCCAGCTTCTCCTGTGCCTCCACATTCTGTCCTTTCTACTTTCACTCTATCAACTGTTGAGGAGATACTTTCTCATATCTAGAAATCCAAATCTACCATCTGTCAGATCAACTCTTTGCCAACTCACTTAGCTCGTCGGCCATATTTGTCTAATTAAGATACTAAAATGGTTAATTCCTCGCTTCTTTCTGGCCTTGTTCCCCCTTAACTATCTGGTCGAACTCAGTTTATTCATCTTAAAAAATTCCAATCAAAATCATCTAAACTCACCTCTGGTGTTCCCCAGGGTTCGGTCTTGGGCCCTTTTCTATTCATCATTTACTTCTTCTTGGCTATATTTTCAGGAAATATGGTATCAATTTTCATCTGCCTTCCAAGCCCTCATGTTCCTTTCCTTCACCTCCTCTGTCCAGCTGTTTACCTGAAATTAAAGATTGGCTTTCATCCAATCAATAGCGGTAAAACAGGAGGACAACTCTTAAGAACTTCATTTTTTTGCAGTGTAAAACTGCTCATGAATGCATGTGTGAACAGCAGAATCCAGCTGTGACTATGATGTCTATGTAAGTGTAGTGAATGATGCATTTCCTCACTGACCGTGTCTCGTTCAGCTGGACGAGCTGCTGAATCCGGCGACATGGCTGGACGCGGGAGCGCAGGTGTTTTACTCCTTCTCTCTGGCGTTTGGAGGACTGATCTCATTCTCCAGCTACAACTCTGTGCAGTGAGTCTCATCAGCTCTTTACGTTTGACAGCTGCAAAGTAAAGCAGTGAGTTTGTGTCAGTATAATGATGTTGCAGGGTCGATCTTTCTAATAAAAGGAAAACATGTTCTCCTCTATCTCTGCAGTAATAACTGTGAGCAGGACGCCGTCATCATCTCTGTAATAAACGGCTTCACATCGATTTACTCTGCCATCGTCATTTACTCCATCATCGGCTTCAGGGCGACCCAGAGGTTTGACGACTGTCTCAACGGGTAAATGTTCATTTCTGTCAAAATTAAACTGTTATTCAGAGATAATGACAGCAGGAACAGATCTCATATTAACCACCCAACTGACTTTGATAATCTTTAAAGGAATTGTTCACCAAAAAATAATAAATATCATTAATTACTCACTCTCATGACGTTTCAAATCTGTATGCTGTTGTTTTTCTCTGTGGAACACACAAAGACGAAGATTATTTATGAACAACAGTTTATAGTGACCACAGTTAAAAATAGTCCATTTATTTACTTAATTTAATTTTTAAAGATTTATTTCCTATTTTTAATAAATATATTGCAAAAATGAAATGCATATATTTAATAAACATTGAATAGATTACAGTACGTGTTATTTTTATTTAACAATCCCTGGCATCCTTCTGTCTCTGGAGACAATAGAGTATCTGCGCCCAAGTCAGTCTGTTGTGGAATTGCAGTACCTGCTGTGGCTGAACAGTTCAATACGAGAGCGGCAGAGTCTGTTGCAGTTGCTACAGGTGAATCCTGTGACTGTTTCTGTGGGAATTGACTCTGCTCTCTGCCTTGACTCTACGCTTCCAAGTCTGCGGGATTCAGGCTTCCGGCGTTTAGGTCACGCTTGCAGACGTCTTTGTACCGGAACGCTGGTCTGCCTGTTAGTCTAGTGCCAGAGGCGAGCTCACCATACATGATGTCCTTAAGAATCTGGCCATCCTGTATTCGGCAGACATGGCTGAGCCAGCGTAGGCGTCTTTGTGAGAGGAGTGCGTGCATGCTGAATGTTTTTGCCTGAGCCAGCACTTCAGTGTTTGGGACACGGTCCTGCCAGGTGATACCCAAGATCCTTCTCAGGCAGCGCAGATGGAAAGAGTTAAGTCTGCCGGGTATATACATAGTCCACGTCTCACTGCCAAAAAGAAGAGTGCTGAGGACACTGACCTGGTACACTTTCATCTTAGTGTTGATGGTGAGCATACTGCTGTTCCACACTCTCTTGGTCAGGTGGGCCATCGATATTGATGCCTTGCTGATCCTGGTATTCAGCTCGTTGTCCAGAGAGAGGTTGCTGGAGATAGTGGAGCCGAGATATGTAAAGTCCTCCACTACCTCGAGGGTGTAATCGCCAGTGGAGATGCAGGGAATGCTGCTGACATCCCGGCCCATGACGTTTGTTTTCTTCAGGCTGATGGTCAGCCCAAACTCATCAGAGGCGCAAGCGAAGCTGCTGATGAGATGCTGTAGTGCTTCCTCGGTATGGGCAGTCAGGGCGGCATCGTCAGCAAATAGCATCTCCCTAATCAGGACCCTGCGCACCTTGGTCTTTGCGTGCAGACGTGCAAGGTTGAAAAGGTTGCCATCAGTCCTAGTGTGGATGAAGACACCATCTTCTGACTGACTGAAGGCCTGGCGCAGCATGGAAAAGAAGATGCCGAAGAGTGTCGGGGCAAGGACGCAGCCTTGCTTTGCACTGCTTCGGATCAGGAAAGGTTCCGAAGATGAGGCATCGTACTGGACGGTACCTTTCCTTTCATCATGGAAGGACGTGACCATCTTCAGAAGCTTGGGGGGACATCTGATCCTGTGCAGTAGAGTGAAGAGGCCTTTCCTACTGACCAAGTCAAAGGCCTTGGTCAGGTCGATGAAGGCAATGTAGAGTGGCTGTCTCTGCTCCCGGTACTTCTCCTGTAGCTGTCTCAGTGAAAAGATAGTTGTTACAGTCACTGCGGTCTCCTTTGTTCTTATAGAGCGTAATGATGTTGGCATCTCGCATGTCCTGAGGAACTGTTCCCTCCTAGCAACCCTGGAGTAAGAGTTTATGGAGGTGGTCGAGGAGAACAATCTTCTTGCCAGCCTTGGTGACCTCTGGGGGAATGCCGTCACTGCCTGGAGCTTTGCCACATGCTAACAAGTCAGCTAAAAGTCAATAGCCTTACTGAGCTCATCCACAGTGGGCTAAGCATCAAGTTCTTCCATCTCAGGCAAGGAGGTGGTTCTCTCCATTACAGTGTCAGTGATGACGTTCTCCCTCGAGTATAGCTGCTGGTAGTGCTCCACCCATCTCTCCATCTGCTTACCGCAGTCTGTGATGACGTCGCCTGTAGCGGACCTCAGGGGAGCACTCTTGATGGCACTTGGGCCAAATGCTTTCTTCATGCCCTATACATGGCGCGGATGTTCCCACAGTCTGCAGAGAGCTGAATGCTCTGACAGAGGTTCAGCCAATAATTGTTAGCGCATTTCCGGACGATCCGCTGGGCATAATTTCTGTCATTCCGGAGTGCAGCTAATGCATTCTCTGAAGGCTCGCGCTTGAAGTCTAGCAGAGCTGTACGTTTGACTGTGATGGCTGTTCGGTTGTTTGGTCAAGTTCGGTTATTCCTGCTTCAAACCAGTCAGGATTTTTCTTCTCCCGCTTGCCGAAGGTTGCCATGGCCGAGTTATAGATAGCATCATGGATGTGGCTCCATCTCTCTTCAGCACTGCTGTCTGGGCAGTCCTTAAGGGCCACTTGGCACTGGTAAAGCGTGTACAAACTTCTGGGACTGAGGTCAGGGCTGTGTTGATACATGGCCGTCCTTTCTGCTTGGAATTGTGGATCCGCTTGGGGTAAAGCTGTACCTTACTCCCAACCAGTGAGTGGTCAGTGTCGCAATCGGCACTATGGTAGCTGAGGGCTGTGAAAATGCAGTTCAAGAGGGATCTTCTGGTAATAACAAGATCCAGCTGGAAAACGTGCACAGGTCATGGTACGAACAAAGTTCCAACAGTCTCTGTCCATTTTCGTTAAGCTTGCCAATGCCAAAGCGGCCGATGCAACGGGGCCAGGAATTGTGGTCGGCTCCAATCCGGGCGTTGAAGTCCCCAAGTAGGAACAGGTGTTATGTGATAGGGATCTCTTTGATGGTGATCTCAAGCTCTTTCATAAAATTCGTCCTTTGTCTCAGCTGTGGAGCAGAGTGTAGGAGCATAGATGCTCGTGATATTAACTCGGCCTGAAGAGGTAGAGAGGCGGAGAGAGAGGATTCTGGGCGTACCTCCATAAGACAGCTCATTTGAGGACAGCATAGAGTTCCTCACTGCAAATCCAACACTGTGAATTCGAGGCTCCTCGGGCTCCTTTCCCTGCCAAAAGAACGTGTAGTCCTTTTCTCTGAGGTTGCCGTTGGAGGGGAGTCTAGTCTCCTGTAGGGCAGCAATGTTGATGTCCAGTCGTTTCAGCTCATGGTTGATAAAGGCTGTCAATGGCTGTCTTCCTGGCGTCATCAACTTGTTGATGGCCAGGACACATGGATCTGACATTCCAGCTTGGGAATGACTTCCTGGCTGTTTATTTTTTCTTCTTGTTTTGCCTGGTGCAGGTTTTGCAGTCTGCTTTTAGGGTGTTTCCCTAAGCTCCAAGCACCCATTGAAGCAGGCAGACTGTGGCGGGTCAGCACCTTACTGGCTGGGGGCTGCCCAGCTTAAGGCGGGCGTTAGCTGACTAGTGGTACATTATGATCCCTCCCACCCTCGGAGACAATCCGATGCCCAAGCTTACGCCAATCCACTCTGGGCTTATAACATGTAACTGCCATCTCCCATGTTGTGTTGTCGCTAGAACAGTGGCACTGGAGTGACCTCTCCAGGGCGCAAGTATGGGCAAAATGTATGGAGATCCTGGGATGCCCAGTCGTCAAGATCCCCCTCTTGGCCTCACTTATGTAATCCAAAGGAATGCAGAGCAATACGTTTGGCACCGGCTTGGCTGCAGGAGCAGCCGGAACAGTGCGTGAATACAGGGAACTGTAGGGGGTATGGATAGAGCGTCATCTTTGCTGTCCAGCAGCTGCAGGCTAAACCACGTGAGGGGGTGGTGTTCACACTGCACCACTAGGCGGATGAGCTGCTTTTGGCAGCCAACGGCTAAAGGTTGGAAAAGATCCTGGAATGATCCAGCGGCCAAGTGTGGGGGAGTAAACCTTTCAAATCCACCTTCAGTGGAGCCCTGAAGGTGGACAGTTCCTTGTATAATATATATATATATATATATCATTCAATCATTCAATTATATATACATATATATTTTAAATAAACATTTGATAAATATATAAAATTCATATTAAAACTATTTAATAAACATTAAAAAAATATAAGTAAAATATAATAAAAGTATATATTTAATAAATATCTTTATTTTAATGTGCTTTATTAATATATATATATATATATATATATATATATATATTTACATAATGTATCTAAATATATTTAATACATAAAATGCATATTAAAACAATACATATGTCTATATTTAATAAACATTAAATAGATTTAATATATTTGACATTTTTATTCAGTAATACATATTTAAACATTATTATCACAATAAATCGTATACATGAAAAATATATAAACAGACATATTTTGTTATACTGATATATATATATATATATATATATATATATATATTAGACATTTAAATTAAGAAAAAAAATATTAAAATGTATATACACACACACATATATATATATATATATAAAAACAAGTAAATTAATAAATATTAATTATAAAATATGTAATTTTAATATTAATATTAAAATATGTACATTTTATATTTTTATTGTTTTCCCATTTTTCAAAAGATAATTTTCTCAAATTTGTTTCTTCGCAGTAACATCCTGGCGCTGCTGAACGCGTTTGAACTGTCGGAGGGAAACATCACAGAGAGCAACTATGACAGTGTTCTGCAGCATCTCAACAGCACATCACCAGCAGTCATTCAGGAGCTCCAGCTCAAGACCTGCGACCTGCAGACGCTCCTCAGTCAGGTCTGTCTACACGACTCCAGCGTTTCTCTCAAAGGCTCTTCAGGATCTCATCTAAATGAGGGTCAAATAGCGAGTAGCTGACCGCATCCTATTATTTGTTGTAGGGCGTTGAGGGAACCGGTCTGGCCTTCATTGTGTTCACTGAGGCCATCACCAAGATGCCCATCGCTCCTCTCTGGTCAGTGCTGTTCTTCATCATGCTCTTCTGTCTGGGACTGTCCACCATGTTCGGCAGTGTCGAAGGTGTGGTCGCGCCACTCCAGGACCTCAACATCTCCCCAAGAAGTGGCCGAAGGAGGTCTATACAGGTACATTTGCACAGAATATAGTTGGCGAACTGAAGCAGCACTAGTCTTTTCTGCACTATTGTACCGTATATATGAGTGCAACGCTTTGCAAACAAGAACAAATGTAGGGCGGGGCTTGGTTTTGTCTGTGAGGAATTGATTGGATGGTTGTGGTTTGCTATTGGTGGATCTCATGTGAGTGACAGGTTGCCCCGCCCTCATCATCAGAGAAGAGATGAAGCTGCAAGAGGGAGGAGAAGATAGATATTCTGATTCAAGATTATGAGGAACATGAATTTAAAACACTTAAATCTTTTAAGATAAACACTGAAATGTTCCATTAAAAAGTGACTTCATTGAACATTTTAGGGAACTAATCACTAGATTTGAAACTTCTTCTCACTTCTCTTTCACTGTGTTTCAGGTCTGGTGTGTTTCGTCTCTTTTGGTTTTGCGATCATCTTCGCTCAGGGTTCTGGTGAATATTGGCTGGCTCTGTTCGACGGCTTCGCCGGATCCATTCCTTTACTGATCATCGCCTTCTGTGAGATGATGGCTGTATCTTACATTTATGGGATTGACAGGTGAGTCGACGGCAAGGATGCATGGAAAAATGTTTCTTTTTAAAAGTGATTTCACAATGCTATTCGTGATTCGGCCATAGGTAATCACAGCGTGCTGATATAGAGCCATATCACACGGCTACGAGTGTGATATTGCGTTTATACAACAGTTTGACGGCATGAGTGTGCAAATAAATAAGAACAACAATGGATTGTCTTTAAAACTGAGGAACTACTTCCTTCCGCCACAGATTCGAATCTTAAATTGGCAGTTTAACAGTTGAGCCCAAGATCTGTTACTAATTCTAAAATGTCACTTTAGAATTTGTAACGAAGGAACACTGAGTTGCTTCATTGAAACTCATTGTAATATGTAGAGTATTATCTGCATCTAGCTGATATTTTTTAGGTCAATCTTATATTCATAATCACAATCAGTTTGAATGTCCGCTGAGGAAAGCGATATCTTTATCTTTGTCCTTTTAACATTTAAGAGGATTTCCCATGACAGTGCTAGTCAATGCATTTGTCAGTTGCATCTCATAAGATGTTGTTTAAAGTAAAAACAATGTCCTTGTTTCCTTTTTCAGCCCATTTCAATATAAAAGTGTTTGCGACTGACTGACTCACTCATAAAGATGGCATATTAATGTAACTTTCACTGAAGTCAAAATCACTAATGGGGACTTTATCAATACCAAAAGTACGGCGTGTTATTTATATAAAATGTGTATTTATATTGAACAATAATATGTAAATTAACAACAATAGCCATTATAACAGTATAAGAAGTAAAATAGGGAATAAACAAGCAAAGTCAAATGTACAAAAGCAGTGCTCTAGTTAGTACAGGATTTAATTTCAATGTAAATATAAAGTTATGAAACTTAATATAGCCCTATGAGGTCGAAACAACTATATTCTCACCAAAAAAAACTCTTAAAACTTAATTACATTACAAAATAACAATAGTATCTATAAAAATATGGTGGGCAAACCCACCATGACACTCGCTGTGAGAATGCTGATGGTGAAACGGTTCTTTCTGGTTCTCGAATGTGATTGGCTGAGAGGTCTTTCCAGCCATGTGATATTCTACCAATATTGCATGGCTGGAAAGACCTCTCAGCCAATCAGATTCGAGAACCAGAAAGAACCATTGTAAAAATAAATTCATTTAAATATTAAGATAATATATTAGTATGTTTATTAAATATTTCAATATATGTGTAAATGATTTAATATGTTTATTAAACAGAGTTGATATGGTGAGACTGACCTGTTCTCTGTACACAGGTTCAACGATGACATCAAGTTCATGATCGGTCACAAGCCCAACTTCTTCTGGCAGGCCACCTGGAGGGTGATCAGTCCTCTCATAGTGCTGGTCATCTTCCTGTTCTACTTAGTCACGACTGTGAGCAAAGAGCTGACCTACATCGCCTGGGACCCAGAGTCTGTACGTGCCGCCCGCACCACACCGCATTCAGTCACATGTCCCTGAAAATAAACGGGATGTCTTGGTTACCATAGCAACCATTTCATGTCTATGGTCAAACAAAAAGACACAGATTTGCATGGCATCAAAATTATCAGTTTGTTTATTAATTTCCGGACAAACTCCAAGAGAATCTCCAATAGTGTAAGAAAGAAAGAAATGCATTACTTTTAGGTTTGCTTTCCTTCCAAAAACACATCAAATCTTTTGAAAACTGTGACCCAGTGACAGCTGACGAAAATATGGCACATATACATCACAAAATGTGTTCTGTGCCTGATAATTAATAATGCATACGAGTAATACATATGAATAATAAATAAATAAATGCAAATCAATTCGTAATAAAAGTAATATGAGAAATTTACAAATAGGTGTAGTAAATAAATATGAATAAATACATGAGTAAAAAAAATAAATAAATAATAAATAAACAAGTAGTAAAAATATCACTAATAAATAAACAGTCAAACAAATACATAAAATATATTTATAACAAATGTGATAAATATGAGTTATACATATGAATAAATAAATGTGTAAATTAATGAGTAATATACAAGAGCAATATTTAAAAGTAATAAATAAATATGGATAATAAATACATGAGCATAGTTAGATTGGTTATAAATAAACAAGTGTAATTAATAAATGAGTAAGACATAAATATGTGATAAAAATATGAGTATTACATAAATAATTAATTAATTAAATGTGTAAATAATTAGTGATAAATATGCGTAATTCATAAATAAGTGTAATAAATATGAATAATAAATACATGAAGAATAAATGAATTATAGTTAAATTAGTTATAATAATGATATAATTAGTCAATTAATAACAATTAGTAAATTATAATAAAAATAAATTAGTGAAAAATTTGAGTAATTCATAAATAAGTAATAAATATAATAATAAATACATGAGGAATAAATTATAATAAATTAGTTATAATATAAAAATTAATTATAATAAATTAATTAGTGAATTATAATAATTAAATACATTAGTGATAAATAAAAAATTAATAAAAAAATATGAATAATAAATACATGATTAATACATTAATTATAATATATTAAATAAATTAGTTATAATTATACAAATTATTAGTTAATTATAATAAATTAAATAAATTAGTGATATGAGTAATTCATAAATAAGTGTAATAAATATGAATAATAAATACATGATGAATAAATTAATTAAAAATAAATAGGCATTATTTATTATTTGCAGACAATACATATATTAATTTTAAAACTTACACTGGTCGAAACTAGGCTACTGTACTGTATGTGTTTGATTTATGTTGAAGTTTTTGGGACTTTTTTTAATGGTGAGACTTGTGTTTGTAATCAGGGCTCTAAAAAATTATATAAATTTAGATTTAGATTTATCGGCCAATATATCGGTTATCGGTTACGGAAAAAATGTTCATATCGGTGCATCCCTAATAAATGAGTAATAAATAAAAGAGTACAAAATAAACTTATGTTCATGAACAACGAATAGATGAGTAATAAACAAATAATTGAGTAATACATAAATAAATATGACTAATAAATAAATATGAGCAATAAATAATCACTCATGCTGTTGCCTGATTAACACTGACAGGAGAACTTCCCTACGCTGGCGACGCGCTTCTACCCGGACTGGATTTACGTCATCATCTTCATCCTGTCGGGCGTTCCAGCGCTGGTCATCCCGGCCGTGGCTCTGTACAAACTCATCAGGAACCGCTGCTGCAGAACAGAGGAGAAACACGCCGCAGAGCTGCTCTACTCCATCTCAGACAAAATACAGATCGAGCCGGACCGCACCGTTCAGCCAATCACAGCTAAAGCGCTCAACTAGCTCAGCCAATCAACAAACAGATCATTCAGCACTGGGACAGAAACACAAACGCACATTGAAATGTGAAGAACTTAGTGGGAATATTACAGACAGTAAATGTGTTCATGATCATCATCTCTGCGTGAAGAAATAAGCATTGATACGCACACGAGTTTACATGTGATTTGCACTGAGGGGTAAATGATACTGTTGTTTGTATGTATATATGCAGAGCAGAGTTTATATGTATGTATTTTATTGTTTTATAATCAAGTCACCGAAGATAAAACCATTAATGACATCTACAGTCCTAATCAACATCCATAAACGATAATGACCCAGAAAACAGACGTTCATCCAGATGTCTCTGCTCTGGCTTCATGCACATTGAACTGAACGTCAAGAGCAAGCTAAATATTTTGTCTGATTTTTTTGCATTTGTAAAAAACAATTTTCATCTTTATATAAGCTAATATTTAATTATAAATACGCATTTTGTATGCTTTATCTCATATAATACTGTTGTTCATGTCAGTGTATAGTGACTATAATATAAAAGATTTACATGCAAATTGTAATGTCTGAGGTCCATGTCATTGTAAATGTATTATAAATATTTTTATGATTTTCTTTTGTTCTCAACAATGGCAGTTTAATAATAAACCAGATTTGATCAAGTACATTGATTAGCGTTTAAAGATGCAGTAAAGATATCCGCTCTGAGATAAGAAAAGCTCAGTCTATGCATTCAGATCATAACCTGCAATACTTATATTAACCTGTGATACTTTATAAAGCATGCATTAGTTAGAACTGTTAAAATATAGTTCCTACATTAATGAATCAAACATTTCTAAACTAAAACACATGAATATGCTATAAACACAATTTTCTGTAAATCGGGTATTATTGTTAACTAAAACCTAAAAAAAGTTTTTATTCTGTGAATGTTTTATATATATATTTATATATATATATATATAAAAGCTTATTTATTTAATCTACATTTTAATTTAGTAATAAAGTACTAAAATAAACTAAAACTTAAATAAAAACTATAGGCTATATAAATAAATAATAATTACATAAAAACACAAAATGACAAACTTTAAAATTGAAAATATAATAAAAACTTAATGAGACTAATATAACACTGCTGGGAATAAGTGAAACCTATTTACATGACTCATTTTCAGATTGAGCAGATACTGACAACCTGAAACCATCCAGCCATGAGATAACATTACACATTAACCACCAATGAGAGAAGTTTAGCTTTCATCCGGCCTTTATCTTGCTGACAAAACACTTAAAATGTCCCGGAATAAAGGAGCGAGTATTAAAGGTCACCAATAGTGAGCCACCAGTCAGATCCTCTTTATCATCACACACAGAGAGACACTCATCACTTCCCTGAGGACGCACCTTCCATTATCACAGCAGGAATGAAGCTGAAGCTGAAGCTCCCCAACCCGGGTCTGGATGAGCGGATCCCCTCTCACGCCGAGCTGGAGAAGCTGGAGGTGGAGGAGGCTGGAGAGCGGCCGCAGTGGGACAACAAAACCCAGTACATGCTGACCTGTGTGGGCTTCTGTGTGGGGCTGGGCAACGTCTGGAGGTTCCCCTACCTCTGCCAGAGCCACGGAGGAGGTTGGCCCTTCGACATTTAGCATTCAGCCTGGTTCTTCTGACCTGTAAACATAGAACATTGTCTGGTATCAAAATAGACTTCTTAAACCTACTGAAAAAATAGCCTGTTAACTGTCTCTTAGTGTGCTTTTTATTGCCTTTCACATATAATTATAACTCAAAATTCATCCTGTGAAAACTGTTTTGAAATTGTGTTACCATATTAATGGTACTTTAACCTCAATTTTTTTGTGATATTGACTTCAAATTTGGTACACAACTTGGTTATACATATGGCTTTGGTTTAGGAGCAATTTTAGAGTCCAAATTATTTTGTAAAAATATATTTTGGATAAAATATATATATTTTTTTTAGTTCTGTACATTTGCCTTACAATAAACAATTTGCTTTACAGCTCAATTTTTGTGATATTAACCTCAAATTTGGCACACAACCTGATTATACATATTACTTTGATTTAGCAACAATTTTAGAGTACAAATTATTTTGTAAAAATGTATTTTGGATAAAATATAAAAAAGTGCTTTACAGCTCAATTTTGTAATATTGACTTCAAATTTGGTGCACAACTTGGTAGACATTTGGCTTTGATTTTCTAGCAATTTTAGAGTCCAAATTATTTTGTAAAATATATTTTGGATACAATAAACATTTTTTCAGTTCTTTACATTTGCCTTACAGTAAACAATTTGCTTTACAGCTAATTTTTTTGTGATATTAACTTCAAATTTGGTACACAACTTGGTTAGACATTTGGTTTCGGTTTAGCAACAATTTTAGAGTCCAATATTTTGTAAAAAATTATTTTGGATAAATATAAAAAGTGCTTTACAACTCAATTTTTTTGTATTTGGTGCACAACTTGGTTAGACATTTGGCTTTGATTTTCTAGCAATTTTAGAGTCCAAATTATTTTGTAAAAATATATTTTGAATACATTAAATACATTTTTTCAGTTCTGTACATTTGCCTTACAGTAAACAATTGGCTTTACAGCTAATTTTTGTGATATTAACTTCAAATTTGGTACACAACTTTGTTAGACATTTGGCTTTGATTTTCTATAAATTTTAGAGTTCAGTTATTTTGTAAAACATATTTTGAATAAATAAAAATGTTTAGTTCAGTACATTTGCTTTACACTAACTTGAACTTCTATAACTTTTTTAAACTTCCATTTTTTGATTTCAGCCTTCAATAATAATATCTGCTGAGTGTCTTCTTGAAAAAGAGACCAGCTTTAGCTCTGTACTCTAAAGCACTCGTGAACTACATCCATTTAAGTTCGGATGTGTGCTCAAAAAGGAGGTGAGGTTAACAGATTAAATCTGGAAAATCTACAAACATTTACAGAGACTCAAAAAGCGAGAAATGAAATTCAGGGGTCACTTGTATAAAAATCCACTGTCTGAAGAATTTATCTGAATTTATCCATTTATCTTATTTAACAATTAGCCACTGGATACTTTTTCAGTCTCAAATAAGAAAACAACTTTATGCAAATTACTTAAACTTTCAGTCTTAAAGAAAATACTTGCAAGATAGTTTAAGCAGTTCATGCAACCGGCCACATAAGAGTAATTAGTGTCAATGAGTAATAGGGTTAATGTATAGTAATTAAATATTCCTATAGTCAATCAATAACCTGAGAGGATCCAACAAAAATCCCTTATTTCAGGAAAACACTAAAACCACCTTCACAATCTTACAATCTTAAATTTGGGGGTTTATAACATTCACAGTTTGTGACAAAAGTTTGAAAAAAGTAGTAAAATTCAGTATTAAAAATAATATGTTCTTGTGTTCATTTTATTTGTAATGTGTGAGATTAAATGTTGAAGATTTACTGTTTTTACTTGTTTTTGATATATATTGAATCCAATTAGGATTAATTTGACCTGCACCATAAAGATCGCACCCAGTAAAAGGTCCATTCAAACCAGAAAAGTTAACTATAACGATAACATATATAGTTTTAAAATTCCTACTAAATTTAAAGGAATAGTCCACATCAAGAATGATTTTTTTACAGCTGATGAACGACAAAAAAAAATAAAAAAAATAAAAAATTGACAGCCAATCAGAATCCACCAGACTTTAACGAGCTTGAACATTTCAGATTAAAATAAACAGAACGATATCAAACACTAGTTTGGACGCTAATATAGTTATTGTACTCGGTGTGAACGGGCCTTTAATATTTGTTTCTATTAACTATCCATTAGCAGGCTGGATTGATGTGACTCTTCCTTTATTCCAGGAGCTTTCATGATCCCGTTCCTGATCCTTCTGGTTCTGGAGGGAATTCCGCTCCTGCACATGGAGTTTGCCATCGGACAGAGACTGAGGAAGGGCAGCGTCGGCGTCTGGAGATCCATCAGCCCGTCTCTCACTGGAGTCGGTGAGTCAGAAACAGATAAGCAGATCATCGCCTAATAAGTGACTCCTGAATTATCTACGGCTATGGAATCTTTCCATAGATCATATACCTCAACAGGTCTTTACAGAGAATACTGTGCTTCTTTGGTTTTCAAAAGATCTGCTGCATCAAGTTGTATGATATCTTTCGTGTGGTTCCTCAGGTATCGCCTCCATGCTGGCTTCCTTCATAGTGGGGATGTACTACAACACCATCATGGCTTGGGTCATGTGGTACTTCTTCAACTCGCTGCAAGATCCTCTGCCGTGGAGTCACTGTCCAGTTAATGCCAACAGAACAGGTACGAATTTCACTATTCTCAATACCAGTTTGATACCACAGCAAAAACTAATACTAAGCAATTATTAAAGACAAGTAAACAAGTTATTAGGCTGCTGTCACTTTAAGATCCAATGCACTGATCCAATATACTGATACACATCCCATTATCCCAGCTGTTTACCTTCACTCAAGACATAAACCGACTGTGTATATGTGAATACTCAGATTTTTGTGTGCATTTGTGTGCAGAAAGCTGCCTGTCAGTGTGCGAATACTGAAAATGGTTCTCTTTTTTGAGGCATATTGCACTTTAATAACTCTTTTTATCCCACTCTTTATTACTCATTCATCAATGTTTCTTTATCGCTCTAACTGTCACTAACTCCCACCCACTAAAAGCTGCACGGGTATATTTGCATGCCACAAGTGATATATATATACAGAAAAAGTTGATTATGATTCCACTTTTTTAACTTTAGTTAGTGTGTAATGTTGCTGTTTGATCATAAACAACATCTGCAAAGTTACGACGCTCAAAGTTCAATGCAAAGAGAGATATTTTCTCTGTTTAAGGACTACAACAAACGGCTGGTAGGGACTACAACAAGATTTCCTGGGTTGGTGACATCACTAACCCCAAAATTTACATAAACCCCGCCCCCGAGAACACACAACAAAGGGGGCGGCCATGTTGGGCTGCTTTAGAGAAGAAGAGAGTTGTTGTAGTAGAGTGTTGTTGTCATGCCGTCATTTTACGCCGGACTGCTTCACAAACGAGGGTCAATTCAACACAAAAGATGAACATGACGACACATGCTAGTGGATGAGTTGAATCAACTCCACAGCAGCTACATCAATTTATCCACTAACCATTCAGAAACGTCTAAAAGTTGTAACTTCTTCCTGAGTCTCTCCATCAGTGTCGACTCCGGTTTGAACAATGTAAGGATGAACACCGTTGACGTCTTTTGGCTGCGTGAGATTCTCCAGCTTTGTTGTTGTTGAGCTGTTAAAGCTCCGCCCTCTTCTGGAAAGTGGAGCTCATTTACATTAAAGGGACACACACAAAAACGGCGTGTTTTTGTCACACCCAAATAGGGCAAATTTGACAAGCTATAATAATGATCTGTGGGGGATTTTGAGCTGAAACTTCACAGACACATTCTGGGACACCAGAGACTTATATTACATCTTGTGAAAGAGGCATAGTAGGTCCCCTTTAAATCGATTCACACTTGCCACAATATATCTTCATATCACCCAGAGTGTTAAAATTACTACAACCAAAGATAAAGCGAAATAGACCCTCATCTCCCAAAAATAAGACCATCTCTGACATAGATGCTCTAAAGGGTGAACCTCAACCTGGTCAAAAAAACTGATTTTCCTAACATGAGCGCATGGCCGCGTGTCTCCCCCTGCAGGCCTGGAGCCAGAATGTGCGCGCAGCTCTCCGGTGGATTATTTCTGGTACAGAGAGACTCTGAACAGCTCGACTGCGATCGAGGAATCCGGCGGGCTGCAGTGGTGGCTGGTGATGTGTTTGTTCTGTGCTTGGACCGTGTTATACGTCTGCTGTATCAGAGGCATCGAAACAACAGGGAAGGTAATGACAAACTGCCCTAAAAGACACTTAATATTCAGTAATATTATTGATTTAAATTTATCCGACATTGTCTGAGAGAGCTGCATTTGAGTTAGTTTCATAATTGATGAACTGAAATTGATGAACATATTTTCCTGTAATTACTGTGAAGCTGCTTTGAAATGAGCTGTATGGTATAGAAGTTGACTTGACATATATGCAGCAAAATATCCTGTCTAAGTACTTCTTCTCTCTCTAGGCTGTGTACATAACATCTACGTTACCTTACCTGGTCCTCACCATCTTCCTGATAAGAGCTCTGACCCTTAAAGGCTCTGTAAGCGGAATCAAGTTCCTCTTCACTCCAGACGTACGTTCACCAGCTAAACCTCAGTGCATGTATATTAACTTACTAAACTCCAGGAGATCTGATGGATCTGCTTACCTGTTTCCAGGTGAATGAGTTGATTAATCCAACGACCTGGTTGGACGCTGGAGCTCAGGTGCTGTTCTCCTTCTCTCTGGCGTTTGGAGGCCTCATCTCCTTCTCCAGCTACAACTCTGTGCAGTAAGTGATCGAAAACACAACACACAGTGAGCGAGCGGCCTAATATCTACATGAGGCAGCTCACTGGGTTTTAGGAAAGAAATCATATACTGTAGCTTATGTTGTACATAATTTGAACAAAATGATTCTTATTCCATCAGCAATAACTGTGAGCAGGACGCTGTCACCATTTCCATCATCAACGGTCTCACCTCGGTTTACTCCGCAACCGTCATTTACTCCATCATCGGCTTCAGAGCCACGGAGAACTATGATGCATGTCTCGAGAGGTGCGTCCTTCACTAACCCTATCACATCGTTTAAAAGTTTTGGGTCAGTAAGAGTTAAGAAATTAATACTTTTATTCAGTAAGGATGCATTAAATTGATCAAAGGTGACAGTAAAGTCATTCATAATGCTACAAAAGATTCTATTTCAAATGAATGCTGTTCTTTTGAACTTTTTTCTCTTCATCAAAGAATCCTGAGAAATAAAATGTATCTCAGTTTCCACTAGGGGTGTAACAGTACATTCGTCCCCGATGTACATCACGGTTCGGTGGGTGCATACAGTCAGACGACGAATAGTCAGTCAGTCACAGGCAATTCACACTCCAATCCAGAAGGGGGCGCGCACAGTAATGCAACACTGTTTGCTAACTGCCACAACAAGAAAAAGCACAGAAGAAGAACAACAGATGATTTATGCATATATATTTACATGTAATCTCTCAAGCAGTGTTTTAACTGCATATCTCGCGTAGCATCACATTTACCTCAGGCAAGTCATTTAGTGTCCACAACATGTTAGTTCACTAGAGAAATGCATTTAACTAAATATATTAGCTTATATATTCAGTATATTTACTTTACCTGTTAGTAATGTCTTAATTATGTAATATGTTTTTAAAAATGTGCCATGAAAACAAGTATGAAAGCAGCTATGTAATGATTATATTTAAAAAACGAATTGATTAGAAAAATTGGAAAATAATTTTATAATTAGATTTAGAAGTTAATGCAAAACCTGCTTTGTGCAATTTACATGTTGCAGTTACAGTTGTTATTTGAGTGTCGATTATTTTATATTGTTGTTAATTTTAGCTTTTATATTTTAGTAATGTTTAGAAAAACTCCTGCATATAGTTTACAGCATAGTTTTTTTATCGTTAATTTAATGATTGAATTTATTTAAAGAGAGAGACACAATTTCTTCAATAAACCACTGTTTAATAAAAAAAGAAAGAAAAAAGAAGCAATTTTATCTTTCGTTTTTCCACCTGCTGTACCAAAACCATACCGAAGCGTCATGTTCATGTACCGTCACACCCCTCGTATCCACAAAAAACTGAATCAGCACAACTGTTTTCAACATTGAATGTTTCTTGAGCAGCAAATCATCATGTTAGAATGATTTCTGAAGGATCATGTGACACTGAAGACTGGAGTAATGATGCTGAAAATTCAGCTTTGATCACAGGAATAAATTACACTTTACTATATATTCACATAGAAAACAGTTGTTTTAAACTGTAATAATATTTCACTTTTTTTACTGTATTTTCGATCAAATAAATGCTTGGTGAGCAGACTTAAAAAAACAAAAACAATCTTACCAACCCAAAACTTTTGAACCATAACGTAACCTCATAGTATTACATCTGACCTTATGAGGGTTAAAGAACCGCACTTTCTTCGCAGTAACATCCTGGCGCTGCTGAACGCGTTTGATCTGCCGGAGGGAAACATCACAGAGAGCAACTATGACAGTGTTCTGCAGCATCTCAACAGCACAGTACCAGCAGTCATTCAGGAGCTCCAGCTCAAGACCTGCGACCTGCAGACGCTCCTCAGCGAGGTACACAAGTTACAGATGCATACTGATGTATATTTCCATGTCGAACCTTTACTACATCACTCAGAGCTTCAGAACAAAGATATCTGAAAAATAACTCTCCAGGTAGACAGCAGGCTTACTCATTTTTGTTGCAGGGCGTTGAGGGAACCGGTCTGGCCTTCATCGTGTTCACTGAGGCCATCACCAAGATGCCCATCTCCCCTCTGGTCAGTGCTGTTCTTCATCATGCTCTTCTGTCTGGGACTGTCCACCATGTTCGGGAACATCGAGGGTGTGGTGGTGCCGCTTCAGGACCTCAACATCCTCCCCAAAAAATGGCCTAAAGAATTGTTCACTGGTAAACACATCAACCCTAAAGAGCTTTCAATGACAAACTGACCACTGCAGGTATATCACTCGACCTCCTCATGTTTTCAGGTCTTACGTGTGTAGTGTCCTTCGTGACGGCGCTCATATTCGTCCAGTCCTCTGGTAACTACTGGCTGGCTCTGTTTGACGGCTTCGCCGGCTCGATTCCTCTGCTGGTCATCGCCTTCTGCGAGATCATCGCTGTCGTTTACGTCTATGGGATTGACAGGTAAGAGTCAACGTCAAAACTACATGTTCCTAGACTTATAAACATTTTAACCCAGTGCAGTTATTCAACATGTTTAAAATAAAGGTTCTATGTTGGCATTGATGGTTCCATGAAGAACCTTTAACATATACAGTTATTTAGGTTCATTAAAAAGTTCTTCACAATAAGACAAAATGGTGAGAAATATGCTCCAACAGATGTTTTCAAGCACTGAGAAGAACGATAACGCTGCTGTTCTCTATCTTCCAGTTTACGAAGACATTAAGTTCATGGTGGGACACAAGCCCAACATCTTCTGGCAGGTGACGTGGCGGTTCCTCAGTCCCGCCATCCTCCTGGTCATTCTGATCTTCTACTTCGTCACGACAGTCAGCAAACAGCTGACCTACAACGTCTGGGACCCCGAATCGGTACGTCATGGTCTTTAGAAGAATCAAACATATTATTTCCAGTTTATTTCTAATATAGCAGAGATGTTAAAGAAAGTAACAACATAAAAACTGTGAGAAAGATTTGAAGTCAACATCAAATCAAAATGTCTTTAGGTGCGGTCAAATTTACTGTTAATTGCCTGGCAAAAAGTTTGGCGAAATCCTGTAATTTCAGTAGGAATCAGGAGTTTCGAGATTGATCAAGTTGGTCACGGTGAATCTGCCTACAAAAAGCTGATGACGGACACTAAATTTTGTCCAAGTTAAATTTCTTTCAGCTTCTGTTGTTCAGTATGGAAGCTTGTTTCACCAAAAAAAAAAAAAAAAAAAAAAAAAAAAAATTTAATTGCACAATTCTGACTTTTAATCTCAAAATTGCGAGTATATATCTCAGAATTCTCACTTTTTCTTACAATTGCATGCATTGTGACCTTTTATCTCACAATTCTGATCTACAATTCCTCTTTCTTCTTAAATTGCAAGAAAGAAGTCAGAACTGTGAGATATAAACTCGCAATATTAAAATTTTAATATTATATTATATATTTAAATATTAATAAAATTTTTTTTTTTTCATGTTTTTATTCCACGGTGGAAAAGCTTCCACAGGTCAGAACGATGAATTCACGTCACCAACTTGAACATGAGCGAAATCTGCATTGCAACTTTTCTGCCCTCGTGCAAAACTCCCGATTGCGTGGAATCCTATTGGAGCAACAGTAAACGTAACCGCGTCTTTAATATGAACGTTTCCTCAGTGCTCGTTATTCTAGAGAAAAAACAAACTCAAAACGGTTTTTCACAACTTTTTACTTTTACATCCAATCAATTCCCAATGGATAACACCAATCTTGTTGAATATCCCATGAAGCTTGTTCCCACCATGGAAAAAAAAAAAAAGGTAATTGCGACTTTTTAATAACCTGCATTCACAATTCTGTGATTTTATTCGCAATTCTGACTTTATATTTCGCATTTGCGACTTTATATCTCGCAACTTTATATCTCGCAATTCTGACTTTATATCTCGCATTCTGACTTTATATCTCGCATTCTGACTTTATATCTCGCAATTGCACTTTATATCTTCTGCTTTATATCTCGCAATTCTGGATCTCGCATTCTGACTTTATACTCGCAATTCTACTTTATATCTCGCACACTTCTCGCAATGACTTTATATCTCGCATTCGACTTTATAATCTCAGAATTCTGACTTTATTGCTTGCAATTGCGAAACTCATGCGACTGAGTTAGAATAGTGAGATCTTGCGAAATCAAATTGCGACTTTAATAATCGACTAACTTCTGTTTAATCTCGCAATTCGAATATCGCAGACTTTATCTCGAATTCTGACGAAATCTGACTTTATGCTTGCAATTGCGAGTTCATTTTTATCTCTGTTTTACATAATTCTTAAGAAGTTAGAATATCTTCGCAAATTCAAGACTTTAATTGACGCAATTGCGATTTATATCCTTGCTAAACTTTAATTCCAAGTTTATATCTCGCAATTGACTTATATCTTCGCAATCTGACTTTATATCTCGCAATTCTGACCTTATATCTCGCAATTCTGACTTTATATCTCAGAATTCTGACTTTATATCTCAGAATTCTGACTTTATTGCTTGCAATTGCGAGTTCTTTTTACTCTCTGTTTTATTTGCATATATTTTAACTTAAGTTAGAATAGTGAGATAAATTCGCATTGCGAGAAAGTCACAATTGCAAGAATAAACTCGTAATTGACTTTTTCGTGCAATTGCGAATTTATATCTTGCTATTCTAACTTTAATTCCGAGTTTATAGCTTGCAATTCGGACTTTTTTTCTCAAAAATTTGAGATAAAAACAATTGTGAGAAAAAAAGTCAGAACATTTCCCCCCCCAAAGCAGAAACAATCTTCCACACGTTTGACTCTGAAGTAGTTCCATCAAATTACAGAAGTAAAATAGGTTTCACGTCGACTTTAAAATCTAGACAGCTGTTGTTCTGCTAGTATGTAAAGACTAACCTCATCTCTCTCTCTTAACGCAGGATAATTTCCAACGCTCAAAGAGGTGAACTACCCTAACTGGATCAGCGCCGTCATCTTCATCACTAGCCGGATTCCCTGTCTTGCATCCCTGGAGTCGCCATCTTCCAAGCTTTGAGGAAATGCTTCTCAAAGGGAAAGAAAACGAAAGAAGAGAGCGTCTTTTCTGAAAAAGGACAAATAAGCGTGAATACATTAGCGTAGTTTCCATGTGTGACCAAACTAGCTTCCTTTTAATGCAAAACATTTAGTCAAAGTGTCTTATGTAGCAGAGTACAACGCACAATGAAATTCTTATGTGGATAAAGACAACATACAATATGCAAAAATTAACAATGCAAACATAAATTCCATAAAAAATACTTACAAACCACAAAAAGGAAGAATGCAATATAAATATGTATAAAAGTGTATACAGTGGAAAGTAATTAAAATTACATTTAATAACATTATAGACCCTCAGCCACTGGACTCTATATTTGTATCCTACGTATTAATATACCCATGTTATCATCAATGATTGTTTTCAATGTTGTGTGCTGCTGCAACACTATCCACCTTATTTTGCAATTTGTTTGTTTTTTTGTTTGATTTTTTAACGCCATGCCAGTTATTTTCATGGCAAAAAAAAAAAAAAAAAAAAAAAAAAAGGTAAACTATCAATAAAGTATCTATTTTGATAAAACTGAAACTATATTTGGTTCCCTTATTTTGCCATATGTTTACATGATTGTGAATATGTGAGACTTCTGATTTATTAGCCTCTATCGGTATAACAAAGCAGTGTACCGTAAAAATATTGGCTACAAACCAGTTATTTTTATGATTATGATAATAAATTTAATAATAGATGATAAATGCCAGTTTGCTGCAATATCATGGAGCATAACAGACTGTTTTCATTCAGCTTCAATAACTGGAAGCGAATGACACTAGTGTCGCACATTTAAGTTACAAATGTCCGTGCGCCGTTATTATGCTAATATGGACACCTATTACCGCCACATAAAAAAAAACAAGCACGCTTTGGTAAATCATAAATATGACATACTAAGTCAAAACTAGATAATAAAACAAAAGACAAACTTTGATGTTGGCTTGAGAAAGCCTGACCAGAAATTTTCGAAGACGTTTTAAAACCTTAAAGTTTATAAGGTTACAATAACCAAGTTATTGTGTAAAAGTTTTGACCCCCTCAATGAAAGTCTATGGGAATTTGGGATTGTTTGGAAGTCCGATACGCGAGTTTCCAAGGTCAGATCAGTTGGAAAAGACACAGCAACGCGAGTCAGAACAGTCTGAAGGTCTGAGCCAAATTTGGTGGTTGTAGCTTGAAAGTTTTAGGATAAGTTAGTTAGAAATTTTATTTCAGTGTTGCTTTCTCAAGCCAACATAATTATTACTTAAACCATAAAATGCCATTAAATTTTTGACTTTTAATCTCATAATTAGGCTGACTTAGTATGTAATAACTTATATGTAAAAATAAGGTGGATAGAAAGCAGATATATCTACTGTACAGTAGCAGATTTCTATAACGTTGTGTGTGTGTGTGTGTGTGTGTTATCTACATCATTCCCACACAGCGATGGTTTCAGAGGTGCTGTAGAACTTAAATCTCTTACAGAACAGTTTGTGCTTAAGATTTTACAGCTCTTATCTTTCATTGTTAAATTAATAACTATCAGATTTATCTGACATGTGTTCTCTTTGTTTCTTATAGAGACTTTATGTTTATTGGTCCGTGTCCCTGTGTGTTGAACAGCACAATCACTTTATAGTCCAGAAGAACTACAATTAATGCATCTTATCTCACAAACACACACAGCACAATATAATCACAGTGTGATCAAGATAATAACTGAGTTCTGAAGAATTCTGGAATATCAGACCAGTTTACAATAAAGTTTGGAACAGTAATTACAAATACAGTTGTTTACATGTCCATTATAGCCTTATTGATTATAATAATGTATAAACTGTACAGTAAAATGCTTACTCTACAAACGCTGGTTGAATTAATTTGCTTATTTATCACACACACGGTCTCCAAAGACAGAAGTGTCTCTTTAAGGCCACTGCTGTATCTTGGACATCTTAGTAAAATGTGAAGGAAAACATGGCATTGACTCACAGCCTCCAGCTGGTGGCGCTATCAGCACAGCACTGAACCTGACAGCGACTGTCCTGAAATCTGTCAGAGGCCTATAGCTAATCTTTTATATATATTATATATATATAATATATATATATATATATAATATATATATATAATATATATATATATATATAAAATAAATGTTTATAATAGAAAACTAGAACAAACAAACAAAATAAAGGAGAAAAATAACTGAAATTTAACAGAATATATTATTCAGAATAATAAATTCATTGATTAGCAGTTTGATCTCATAATGGTTGATCGTGTTCAGTTTCAGTTTCACTTTGATCACAGAGTCACATGGTTTTCTTTAAGAAATGTTCCAGGTTAAATATGGAAGTTTATGGACCAATGGATCATTTATGCTTATGTATAATGTTCGGGGTCAGTCAATTTTGTTTTGGAGAGTAATAATGCTTTTATTCATCAGGACCATTAAATTGATCAAGTCACAGTAAAGACATTTATAAGTTACAAAAGATTCTACTTTCAAATCATCAGGACTGACACAGTTAAAGGGGTGATGAACTGAGAATCTATTTTCCTTCAGCTTTGACATATCATCATACTTTAAGAATATCCTTTAAGTTTTACAGCTGAAAACTTCCTTGTTAGTCCATAAAAGCTTAATTGACACCAGACCCAGAAAACGACAGGATTTACAAAGTGTTACAAATCTATGATGTCAAGGGCAGCAAGCTCCGCCTCCGCAGAAGAAGATCAACGCCTACTTCATCACTGCCTGTTTAGCCCCGCCCCCCCGATTCACGCATGACATGCAATAGAATAGGTAGCCTAAGTAACATAGGCCTATGTGTGCTAAACCAGATCGAGCTACTAGCAATAAACATGCCTGAGGATTACAAAATTGTGCATGCCTGAACTCGACAGTAATGCAACAAAATTCAGTAACTGTGTTCATTCTAATGCCTGATCTGATATTAATGATTCATGTAGTGTCAGATGATCTTTGTCTGTGTGTCTAAACCAGCAAACCAGTGACTAAACGTCAACTTTGCGTTTCTCTTATATGCTGTTTCACACCAAACGCGAATAGAGCGAATGATTTCAATGTTAAGTCAATGTAAAGACGCGTTTACGCGCGTCTGGAGGTCTCGCGGCGCGAATGAGTGTTTAGCGCGGCGCGGAATACGCGAATTCGCCTCATCGCGCGTCTAGTTCGCGCGAATGACGCGAATTGACGTTACGCGCGAATGGTGCTTTTTGTGCATTTACGCGTTTGACGCGAATTCGCGTCTGACGCCCGAGTTGAAAATTTGAACTTTGGCGTAAATTCGCGCCGCGTTAACCAATCAGGACCTGCTTGCTGCGTGGCGGCAGGCCCGCCCGGAGTCACTCATTCAGAATGGAGGAACGACTGATATTATCAGTGAGCAGTCACCCAGAGATTTAGACACAAGTTCATACTTCAGACAGGAATAAAGGACCTCGCTTTTATAAGAGTGTCGGTGAGGAGATGGGCTAACCTGGTAAGTTGTAAATACACATTTCACTTTTGAGTCCGTACACGTTTATCGACCCGCGGCCTTCCCCGCGACGCTGACCCCTACGCCGCTGTTCTGCTCTCCAGAGCAAATACAAAGCGGTAGCTCTCTCGTGAACGCACGATCAACATCAGCCATCTTGCCCCTCCCACAAGAAGCGGATTTCCCTCGGACGCGCGTCAATTTCGCTTCAAACGCTTGTTTTTTTACGCGCGTCGATTTTCGCTCTACGCGCGAATGCATTCAAAATGTTCAGCGGCAACTAGACGCGGTAGACGCCATTTGACGCTCTATTCGCGTTTGGTGTGAACGCAGCATTAGTAGTGATAAACTAATCTGTATTTACGGTGATTAAATTAATAAAGAAAGCGTCCCAACGTCTTCCATTTAAGGATTATGGAGGCCACTGTGTCTTAGGAACCTTAAGTGCAGCAGAAATGTTTTTTGTAACCTTGGCCAGATCTGTGCCTTGCCACAATTCTTCTCTGAGCTCTTCAGGCAGTCCTTTGACCTCATGATTCTCATTTGCTCTGACATGCACTGTGAGCTGTAAGGTCTTAATAGACAGGTGTGTGGCTTTCCTAATCAAGTCCAATCAGTAATCAAACACAGCTGGACTCAAATGAAGGTGTAGAACCATCTCAAGGATGATCAGAAGAAATGGACAGCACCTGAGTTAAATATATGAGTGTCACAGCAAAGGGTCTGAATACTTAGGACCATGTGATATTTCAGTTTTTCTTTTTTAATAAATCTGCAAAAATGTCAACAATTCTGTGTTTTTCTGTCAATATGGGGTGCTGTGTGTCATTAGGAAAAAATTAACTTAAATGATTTTAGCAAATGGCTGCAATATAACAAAGAGTGAAAAATTTAAGGGGGTCTGAATACTAGTAACAGTTTCCACAGGAATATGAAACTGTTTTCAACATTGATAATAATCATAAATGTTGATCTTGATCATCAAAGCATCATGTTAGAATGATTTCTGAAGGATCATGTGACACTGAAGACTGGAGTAATGATGCTGAAAATTCAGCTTTGATCACAGGAATAAATTACACTTTACTATATATTCACATAGAAAATAGTTATTTTAAATTGGAATAATATTTCACTATTTTTACTGTATTTTTGATCAAATAAATGCAGCTTTTTTCAGAAACATTAAAAAAAAGCTTACCAATCCCAAACTTTTGAACTGAAGTGTGTATATATATTTATGTCTAAGAGCTATCTTTCTCTATATAGAAATGTGTGTGTGTGTTGTGGTGTGTGCAATAAAAAGTGAAATCAAAAAGTATCCTTATTGTCCATCTAATGAGTTTTGTGTCTCCTTTACTCAAGCTGATAGTAGAGATTATAATCTACGAGCAGATAAATATTATTGAGCTAAAAACAGACTGTTATCAGTGACCCATTGGACAACACAACACGATGACGTCATGAGCAGCTGATGCCGGTGTTGATCACCTAGCAACCAGCCAGAGCACCCTAGTTACCGGCTGAGGTGACACTGATGTGTTAGTGAAAGTGAGTCTTCAGACCTCCTTGCTCTGCTCAAACACACTGATGCAGAATCAAACTGAAGAACGCACTGAACCGAATTCATCAGTAACACTTTATTTCACAGCGTCCCTGTTACACGTGATATCACTACACTAAAATCAGACTTTTATGCATAATTACGAGCAACATGTACATGTAGTTAATTAACATACTGTGACAGGAACACATTAAATAAAGTGCCTTTTTCTGTGCTTCTCGATTGCAAGAAAGGACTTTGTTTGAGTCGAATGAAATAAAAACATAATGAGCACTATAAAGAAATTGACTCACTCAAACCTTTGCATCCGCAGCGGTTTGTTTTTACAGTGAAAACATGGATTTGAGCAGCATTCCTGGCTCCGGCGGTTACACATTAAACTCTGACACTGGATCTGGAATCAAACACCTCACACAACACACCCATCAGATCATCACACACACACTGACCGTCAGGATGGACACGGCCAGCGAAGCCTCCAGCGCTCAGGATCGACCCAAATGGGACAACAAGGTCCAGTATCTGCTGACATGCATCGGATTCGCTGTGGGACTCGGGAACGTTTGGAGATTCCCGTATCTGTGCCAGATTTACGGAGGAGGTGAATTTATTAATTCAGCTTTTGTGCTGCAGATTTTCATTACAGTGAGAATAAAACCGAAGATGATTTTAGATGGATGTCTATAGAGGATATCCGTCTGTTTTTGACATAATTATATTCTTCCTCAGTTTTGTTTTCCAGCACAAATATATAAACATACTTAAATCAAGATGCATTTACTGGAGAAGCAAAAATGACTGAAGATATTAAGACTTTTAAAAATGATCATAATCTTGTTTTTCCTTTGAATTAAGTTTATTTTTCTGACTCCACTGGTGAGATTTGTTCTTGTTTTACTCACTTAATTTTGATGCATTTTTCATAAAACATTGTGATTAAATTTAGCAATTTCAGTGTAAAAATTGTTTAAAAGTTGGGCATCACTTTACAATAAGGGCTGATTAGTTAACATTAATGCATTAACTGACACGAACCAACAACAAACAATAAATGTGACCCTGGGCAACAAAACCAGTCATAAGTCGCACAGGTATATTTGTAGCAAGAGCCAACAATAAATTATCGATTTTTCTTTTATGCCAAAAATCATTAGGATATTAAGTAAAGATCATGTTCCATGAAGATATTTTGTAAATTTCCTACCGTAAATATATCAAAAATGTATTTTTGTGCATTGCTAAGGACTTCATTTGAATTTGATTTTCTCAATATTTTGATTTTTTTGCACACTCAGATTCCAGATTTTCAAATAGTTGTATCTCAACCAAATATCCAAACTTATTTATCAGCTTTCAGATGATGTATAAATCTCAATTTCAGAAAAAAATTACCATTATGACTGGTTTTGTGGTGCAGGGTCACATATTTATTATTTACAGCATGCATTTATTTAATGTTCTTTAATAGAAATACAGTTATTCATTGTTATTAACTAACGCTAACAGATCCTTTTGATGTTAAAAATGTATTGGTAAAAGCTGAAATCACATTAAGATAAATAAATGTATTGTTCATTGTTAGGTCTGCTGACTAATCAAACTATTCTGTTATCAACAATCATTTAATGAGTGAAAAAGTTGAAAGCAATTACCTTTCCTTCCTGAAAATTAAAGTTAATAAATAATAATTCTTGTTATGTAATAATCAAATTGATCACAGTAAGTGCTCTTATGTCTACAGCTATTTTTCTTTTAAATATAAACATGACGACAAAATACTGTTCCAGATACATTCTTAAAAATAAAAGTTCTTGATAGTTCCATAAAGAATCTTCAACATCCATGCAATCTTTCCAAAGTTCTTAGATTATTAAAGTGTTCTTCACACTAAGAAAAATGGTTCTTTTAAGAACTGATCACTGAAAGGTTCTACGAGGAGCCAAAAATGCTTCTTCTGCATCACTGCGAAATGTTTTAGAACCTTTATTTTTAAGAATGTATTAATTGTATTAAGTGTTTTACATTTACATTTTAGCACACTTTATCCAACTTAGGGCAAAGAGCCAAAAATACTGGTACTGAACAATGCCAGGTTTATCTGACAACTAGATTAGGAGGGGAAATGCAGAGAAGAAAAATCAATATTTCTTAGTCAAAGTATCAAGTCAATATCAGTATTTAAATACCCACATTTGGTGGTTGTGACCTGTATGTGTGTCAGGTGCGTTCCTGATCCCGTACCTGATCGCGCTGGTCTTCGAGGGATTGCCGCTGCTGTATCTGGAGCTGGCGATCGGTCAGAGTCTGAGGAAGGGCAGCATCGGCGTCTGGCACTCCATCTCTCCTCTGCTGGGTGGAGTGGGTGAGTGACCGCTGGAGTCACACGGTCATCTGCATGTCACAGACCCTGACAGACAGAAAGAGATGAAATCATATCAGTGCCCTTGATTTTTCTCTGAATAGATAAACAATGGTGTTGAATATTACACAGATGTACTGTGATGTTCACTACCGCTCAACAGTTTAGAATAATGAAGATTCAGCTTTGATCACAGGAATAAATTACATTTTACTAGCTATTTTAAATTCTAACAATGTTTCACTGCATTTTTGATCAAATAAATGCAACTTTCATTACAAAAAAATCATAATTATTCCAAACTTTTGACTGATCTAACAGTCTGTGATTTTCCATGAGCAAATGTTTGATGTGCGTTACTGTATATCAACTACTTTATGAGTTCATAAAAGTGTTATACAGTTATTACCGTATGAAGAGCAGTGATGTGTTGGCAGGTGTGGCGTCTATGTTCCTCTCCTTCCTGGTGGGCTTGTTTTATAACATGATTCTGGCCTGGGTTCTGTGGTACTTCTTCCACTCGTTCGAGGAACCGCTGCCCTGGAGTCGATGTCCCGTCAATGACAACAACACGGGTACAGACACACAAACACATAAACAGATGATCGTCACTAAACGCTCATTACTGTAATATCATGAAAACTAAAGGAAGCAGCATGATGTTCAGGAAGTAATGAAATACGCCCTGTCTGGATAAATATGATTCTTTCACATTAAAATCTGAATAAAATTTAACTAGTCAAATAAATACAGAGCAATTCTCACAAAGCCTGTCAAGAACATAATATTTCACACCTCAATTAAGAAAACAAATAAAATAATTAATAATGAATAAAAATGTAAAAAGTAAATGATATAAATAATAAAATAAATATAAATAAAATTAGTAAATAAATGCATTAAAAATAAATAAAAATATACTTTAAAAATAAATGAAAATAAAACAAAAGCAATTATAAATGCACTGAATAAAATACAATAAAAAATATTAAAATCAATATAAAATAAACAAAAATATAAATACATTAAAAATAAACATTAAATAAAAGAAACTAACTAAATAAAATAATAAATAAATAAATAAATAAAAAAAAAGTCAAAAAAATACATTAAAATAAATCCATAAATAATTATAAATAAATAATTCATTAAAATAAACATTACAAAGAATAATTGAAAATACATAAAAAGTAAATAATATACATTAAATATATATACACATTAAAATAATAAAAATAAGGTAAATCTAAAAATAATTATAATACATTGGAAATAAATAAATATACATTCAAATAATCATATAAATAAACAAAATATAAGAAAAATAAATATAAAAAAAAAATAAATACACTGAAAATAATGAAAAGTAAAAATACATACATTTTAAAAAACTACAAATACATCAAATAAATAGATATACATTAAATAAATCAATATAAATAAACAAAAATATAATATTAAAATAACAAAAATATAAATAATTAAAACATTAAATAAAAGTACAAACATAAAAAAGTCAAACAATATTATAATTATATAAATAAATAAAAAATAAATAAATTCATTAAAAATAAACATTACAAATACTTCAAAAATACATAAAAGTAAATAAATATACATTAAAAATAAATAAAAATAAATTATAATACATTGAAAATACATCAAATCAAATAAACTAAAATATAATACACGCATTAACAATATAAAATAAGATGAATCTAAAAATAATTATAAATACATTGAAAATAATAAATAATATACATTAAATAAATCAATATAAAAAAAATATAGAAAAATAAAATAAAAATAAAAGTCTAAATGCACTGAAAAGTAAAAATACATCCATTTATAAACTATAAATACACCATAAATAGATTACATTAAAAAATCAATATAAATAAAAAAATATATTAAAATTAACAAAAATATAAATATACATTAAAACAACATTAAAAAAAGTAAAATACATTGAAAATAAATAATAAGTCAAAACAAATACATCAAATAAATAATAAAAATAAATAAATTCATTAAAATAAACATCACACAATAGATGAATCTAAATAATTATAAATACATTGAAAATAATAAATAAATATACATTAAAATAAACAATATAAATAATATAAGAAAAAATAAAATAAAAATAAAAGTATAAATGCACTGAAAATAAATGAAAAATAAATAAAATACATAAATTTAAATAAAACTATAAATACATCACATAAATAGATATACATTAAAAAAAATAAAAATACATTCAAAAATACATAAATATAAATAAAAAGTATATAAAAATACATTGAAAAACAACCTGTATAACAGTATGTACTCACATTAGTGTGCAGTGCTGTAATACGCGTGCTGATGTCCTCAGGTTATGTGGAGGAGTGTGTGCTCAGCACACCGGTCAACTACTACTGGTACAGACAGACGCTGAACATCTCTCCAGACATCGAGCAGAGCGGCTCGCTGCAGTGGTGGCTCGTCCTGTGCCTGGCCTCGGCCTGGAGCATCGTCTACATCTGCTTCATACGGGGCATCGAGACCATCGGGAAGGTGACGACACACACTATCCGAGCTTTATTTGTGGTTAGTGGATCACGCTGATGGTTAATGTGGTGATTGCGCAGGCCGTGTACGTGACCGCCACCTTCCCGTACCTGGTGCTGACCATCTTCATAGTGAGGGCCCTCACGTTACCAGGGGCCACCGACGGTCTGCGGTACCTCTTTACACCAGACGTGAGTCTCACAGCACACATGTGCAGTATATAAACACCAGCAGGAGTTTCAGGAGTCATGTGATCTTCTCTCTGCAGTGGACGCTGCTGATGGACCCTCAGGTGTGGCTGGACGCGGCCACTCAGATCTTCTTCTCTCTGTCTCTGGCCTTCGGAGGACTCATCGCCTTCTCCAGCTACAACCCCAAAAAGTAAGAGTGTCAAATCAGTGTTTGATCAGTTCGTAATTGAATATACATTATTAGACTTAGACACACACATGTGCTTCCAACAGGAATAACTGTGAGCGAGACGCTGTGTTGGTCGGATGCATTAACAGCGCCACGTCTCTCTACGCTTCCATCCCCATATTCGCCATCTTGGGCTTCAAGGCCACGAGCAACTTCAACAGCTGCGTCGACGGGTGACACGAACTCACTGCAGTTTCAGCAATGTGCCGTCGAGTGCGTTTAAACTGACCGGTTTGCGTTTGTTTGCAGTAACATCCTGGATCTGACCAACGCCTTCGACATCGCGGACAAAAACATCACGAGTGAGAACTACCAGAACTGGCTGACCTATCTGAACTCGAGCGATCCGGATAAAGTCTCCAGTCTGAACCTGAAGCACTGCGACCTGCAGAACTTCCTGGACCAGGTAAACCGAGACCAGGACTTTTCTACTGAATGTAAAGTGTGCGAGGGCTGACGCGCCGGCCACTCTCTCTTACCCCAGAGTGCTTCAGGAACGGGTCTGGCGTTCATCGTGTTCACGGAGGCGGTGACGGAGATGCCGGGTTCTCAGGTGTGGGCCGTGCTCTTCTTCGTCATGCTGTTCAGTCTGGGTCTGTCCTCCATGTTTGGGAATCTGGAGGGCGTCCTGACGCCGCTGCTCGACCTGCACATGGTGCCCAAGTGGATGCCCAAAGAGCTCTTCACAGGTACCGAATCCTGAAATAGAGGCCGTATGCAAATGAGGGAGGGCGTATGTTAATGATATGCTAATATAGGTCTGATCTGTGTGCTGAGCTTCCTGGTGGCGTTGATCTTCACGCTGGGATCTGGAAACTACTGGCTGGAGATCTTCAACAGTTACGTGGGCTCCGTCCCGCTCCTCGTCATCGCCTTCTTCGAGATCATCGGAGTCGTTTGCTTCTATGGAATGAAACAGTAGGAAAATTAATTTATTCATTTTAAAGCCAGCAATGCCATCAGTAAAAAACAGTTAATAATTAAAAAAAATTAAAAAAGTTAAATCATAAAAATGCAAACTTAAAATAACTGTAAAAATCAAAAATGTAAAATTAAAATGAATAATTTTCAAATAAAACAAAATTAAATCATAAGAATGCAAAATTAACATAAATAATTTTACAATACAAAAAAACACTTTCTAATATTAATCATAAATATCAAATTAAATTAATAATTTTAAAATAAAAACAAAAATAAAACAGAAAATTAAATTAAATCATAAAAATGCAAACTTAAAATAACTGTAAAAAACAAATCAAAAATGTAAAATTAAAATGAATAATTTTCAAATAAAACAAAATTAAATCAATGCAAAATTAAAATAATTTAAAATACAAAAAAGTTCTAATATTAATATAAATATCAAATTAAATGAATCATTTAAAAAATAATTAGAAAATAATTAGCATAATTAATTAGAATAATTAGAAAAATTAAATTAAATCAGAAAAATGCAAACTTAAAATAATTGTAAAATACAAAAAAAAACACTCAATTTAAATAATAAACATATTTAAAATGAAAATTTTCAATTAAAAATAAATATTAAATCAAAAATCCAAAAATAAATTTACTAAAACATTACTAAAATAAATAACAAATGTGCAATTAAAATCAATTAAAAAGAACAATAACAAAAACTAATTAAATTGATAAAAATGTAAAAAATATATAAAAAATGTAATAATAAAATGTTAAAATACAAACACTTACTAAAAGTAAAATGTAAATCATAAACATGTTAAATTAAAATAATAAAAAAATACAAATAAAACACTTACTAAAAGTTAACATAAAAACTAAAATATTATAAAATAAAAATATTTTAAAATAAAACAAAATTAAAACTTTTGTACATATTTAATCATATAAATGTAAAATGAAAATAATTTCAAAATCAAAATAAAAATATTAAAAAAGTAAAACTTTTAAAATAAAAAAAATCAAAATAAAAAGATTAATATTTTATTTGTTTAGCTTTATGTCATTAATCGACATCAGAGAACCATGAACGATTATTGAAATAAGAAATGACTGAAATATGAACTAATCTCAGTATTGTAGCTCAAGAGTTTTGGCGTGCTTGAGTCTCAGTAGCATTTGAGATGGTCTGAGACTGACTGACGGCGGTCTGTGTTTCAGGTTCAGCGATGACATCGAGCACATGACGGGACGCAGGCCGAACCTGTACTGGCGCGTGTGCTGGATGGGCATCAGTCCCCTCATGCTGCTGGTGGTTCTGGTGGCGTACGTCGCCGTCCAGGTCCAGAAACACCCCACGTATCCCACCTGGGACCCCAAATATGTGAGTGAGAATTCTAAAATCAAAACAAATTAAATTAAATCATAAAAAATGCAAATTTAAAATGACCTTAAAACACACTTACTAAAATGAAAATCCAAGCTCATGTTTCTCTGATGTCGGTCACCTGCAGGAAAACTTCCCGGAGTCGGAGGTGAAGCCGTATTCGGACTGGGTGTTTGCGATCTGTGTGCTGCTGAGCTCCGTTCCTGTGCTCTCCATCCCCATCGTGGCCGTTTACAGACTCATCCGACGGCAAACGCGCTCGCAGACCGGCACCGGTTACCCCAACCCCTACAGCAACGGGGCCTTCGTACCTGACGCTCAGACCGAGAGCTTCAAAGCGCTCTAGAAGAGACGCCACTCCCTGGAAACAAACTCTTGAAACTCCATCTCGGGATTTTAAGCACGTTTTTGCTTTTAAACCAACGTGTGGAAGTACAACTCTGAAATTTGACTTCACTACATCTGTAAATTATTTAAATTACTTATATATATTAGTGACAAAAGTTTGTCCTTAAACTATGTGAAAAAAATTAAAACATCGATTACTCTTATTCTGGTAAACGCAAGATGTTCGACAAATTTCCAAGGTGTAAATATCATGTTTACAAAACTCAAAATAGTGATTTCATTTTTAGAGATTTTTTTTTTATTTAATTTTTTTTTAAATTTTAAGATTAAAAATTATGCAATATATATATATATATATACAGTGCTGGGTAGATTACTTATAAATTGTACTCGGATACTGATTCCAAATTACATTAAAAAAATACTTTTACTTTTAGATTACTTTTAGATTACATTTAGATTACTTTTAGATTACTTTTGACCAAACTGGTTTATCGCATTGATTTGAATAGGATAATCTTGTACCATATTGTTGGAAAAATACAAATAGAAAGAAAATATATTCCATTATTTGTCATCAACAACATTAAAGTGCATTAAATATTACATTACATTTCCCACTGCAGGGGTTTGTGAGTTTAATGAAATGCTATTAAGTAATTACATCATAAAATTTTAAATTAAAGTAAATAATTTTTAAATAAAAACAAATAAAAATAAAACAATTATTTTTTTTTTTGCTTAAATGCATGTCATGTGACCATTAATCAACATCAGAGAACGTGAACTTAGATTTATTATCCATTATTACTGACCTAACTTATTAAGTTAAATTCTCAGGAGGAACTTCTAGTAAATATATTGGGTCAAAGAGGTTCAGATGACAAAAACAGTTCCCCTGCACTGCATGTACAGTAAATATGAAATAAATGATGTGAATTTATACATTTTAATGTGTTTGAAGTACAAAGCAAGGTTAAATAACTCACTGAGTGATAATTCAAATAATATATGTAATCAATAAAAAAGTAACTGTAGTCTGATTACGAGTATTTTAAAATGCAATACAATTACTTAATTTTTGGAACCTGATTACATGTAATCAATTACTACCCAGCACTGTGTGTATTGATATATATATATATATATATATATATATATATATTATATATATATATATATATAATATTAGAACTAACATTCTTATTAAATTAACATTTGTGTAAGTGATATATCCACATTTTGAAGTGTTTTCAGATGCTTGAGTTGACCTGACGCAGTAGCAGGAGCGATTCTGGTGCAGATCAATGTTTTACTACATAAAAAGTTCCTCCAAGACAAACGTTTGATTCTTTAATGTTATATTTGAGCAGCTGCACAGAATCTCATCATCTGGTCACACATTACAGACATCAGAGAGTTTGTACATTTCCATTCAAATGTGTTTCGCTCACGGATCACGTCCCCTCGCCGGCAGATGAGATTCAGTTAGTGATTAACCAGAATAACGAGCGCAGGTGTTTACAGCTGCATAACAGTGTGTAATCATGTGACTGAAAACAAGTCTGTCAATCAATCACTCATTCACTTCAGTGAAAATGTCATGCTTGATAAGTCGTTTAAACTTTTATAAGAATAAAAATGCTATTTTTACAAATAGTGCATTTCCTGTTGAGTTTTTACACATTTTCGGCACTAATTCAAGAGTAAAATCTGCAAAATGCACATTAAAAGGATCCTTGATTATGATTTGACTTTTTTAACTTTAGTTAGTGTGTAATGTTGCTGTTTGATCATAAACAACATCTGCAAAGTTACGACGCTCAAAGTTCAATGCAGGGAGATATTTTCTTTTACAGAAATCATTTAAGACTTCTTCCCGGTTAGTGACATCACAAACCCTAAAATTTACATAAACCCCCCCCCCCCGAGAACATGCATCAAAGGGGGCGGGCCATGTTGGGCTGCTTTAGAGAAGAGGAAGAGTTGTTGTATTAGAGTGTTGTTGTCATGCCGTCATTTTACGCTTCACGAACGAGGGTCAATTCAACACAAAAGATGAACATGACGGCACATGCTAGTGGATGAGTTGAATCAACTCCACAGCAACTACATCAATTTATCCACTAACCATTCAGAACGTCTAAAAGTTAACTTCTTCCTGAGTCTCTCTCCTCAGTGTCGACTCCGGTTTGAACAATGTAAGGCTGAACACTTTAGTCATTTTGGCTGCGTGAGATTGTCCTGTTTTGTTGTTGTTGAGCTGTTAAAGCTCCGCCCTCTTCTGGAAAGCGAAGCTCATTTGCATTTAAAGGGACACACACAAAAACGGCGTGTTTTTGCTCACACCCAAATAGGGGCAAATTTAACAAGCTATAATAAATGATCTGTGGGGTTAAAGGAAACTTCATCAAATTAAACTAAATACTTCATTGGTTTGCAGGAAATTTCCTTTTGTTTGAGTAACTTAAACAACTCACTTGTGCAATGAACTTAATTTATTTTCTGTGTTGAAATATCTGATTCTTTTTACATTTACAGATGCATGAACATGCAGATATCAAATAAACATGCAGCGTATCAACTGAAATGAATCACTTTAGTTTACAAGCGTCTCTTATCTCTGCTGCGTTTAACGACAATCCATCAACAATTTACCCTCGGCGCAGATCTGTTTAGTCAGCTGCTGCAGGAGACGAATAAAAACAAAGCTGGAGCAGAGCGTTTTCATGAGAAAACGATTCTACGTCCGGATGGTTTTAAAGTCCTGAGGGATTCTGGGAGTGGCCGCCTGTCGGACGCGTGCCAGTCTGATGCCGAGGAGCACGCGCTGAAGACGCCTCTTTCCTGAAGCACAGAGATCACACACTCCATTACGTTTCAGGACCTCATTTATGATGCAGAAACAAGACTATAGCCCGAATAAAAACCTGACAGAGCAAATCATTAGCAAAACTGTAACAGAAGACGTTCACATTATGAAACGCTCGTATAAGTTCCTGGAAGTATTTTCCATTGTTTTTCTCCATAAGCATAAAATAAGTCAAATACACATTAACAAAAATCATAAGTCATTTAAGAGTGTAAAGAGACGTGTCATTTGTCTCTAAAAGCTCTGCTTTCTGTTTCCACAGTAACAGCGATGTCCCTGATTGGTGGATTGAGGGTTGTTTAGGTCTTTTGTGCGAATATGGCTATTAAACATGATTTTAAAAAATTGAACATTGAAATCACACCTGATTATTATCATTATTAACTAAAACTACAACTATTAAAAACATTTTTGTTAACTGAAATAAAGTTGAAATAAAATATAAATCTTTTATATGGAGAACTAAGAAATGTCCCCTTGGCAATTAACTAAAATACGCTTAAGTAGAACTAAAGCAATAAAATTACTACTTGGAAAAAAGAAATTAAACCTAAATAGTAGTATTTAAACAAACAAAAACTAATAAAAATGACAAAAACAACATGACAAATTAGCAAACAAAATTCACAAAAACAATGAAAATATAAAAATAAAGCCAATTCAACATTAATATATACGGAAGAATTAGGGCCAAGCAATAATAAAAAAAAACATCGAGATTAAAGTTGTTAAATTTCGAGAAAAAAGTCGAGATAAATGTTGAAAAAGTCAAGATAAAGTTTAGAATAAAGTCATTAATTATGAAAATAAATCATAAATTACAAGAAAAAAGTCATTAAATTATGAGAACAAATTCGTAATTCAACGAATTTGTTCTCGTAATTTAACGACTTTTTCTCACATTTTTCGACTTTTTCTCGAAATTTAACGTTTTTTCTCTAAATTTAACGAGTTTATTCTCAACATTTTATCTCGAGTTTTTTCTCGAAATTTAACGAGTTTTTTCTCGAAATTAACGAGTTTTTCTCGAGAAGGTTTTTTTTTTTTTATTGCTTGGCCCTAATCCTCTTCCGTAAATAAATAAATAAATAAATAAATAAATATATATATAAAATATTAATAAAACTATAATAACAAAATAATACTAAAATATCTCTGAATCACACTGAATTATGGTTTCCATATTTATATTTTTAGTTTATGAATAAAATTTATGGAGTTTTATTAATGCAACTCAACCTCTAAGTCGTTTAAGTAAATAAGCTTGTTATAGTTAAAGCAAAATATATATATATATTTTTTAAATGTTAAAATTAATTTATTTCAGCTTTTTTTTAGTTTCAGTTGAAGTACTAAAATTACTAAAATAAAAATTAATTAAAAGTATAAAATAAAAAAATACTATTTAGTAAAATTAAAATTAAAACAGAAAAAAAAAAAAAAATACTAATCAAAAATATTAATAAATACTGTAATAGTATATTAATGGCACTAAAATAGCACTGCTATTACAGCCTCAACACCCATAATGCAACTGTCGCCTCATTCCACACCAAACAACAGCCTAAAACACAGAAGATTGTGTCGCAAGAGTTTGACGTACGTTTATGCAGTGGAGGAAGAAGACTGCGGTAAACCGATCGATGCCGTGTGAAAACAACCTCAAACGCCAGACAGAACAGCAGCTGGACCGCCTCATACTGCAGAACGCCTCCGCCGTCCGGAGAGCCCAGAACCAGACCTGAGGGACAACACCATGAGAACGTCACCAAACGGACAATTCTTGCTTTATTTATGGAATATTGCAGTGTTTATCATAAATGATTTATCATTATTGTTTTAAATTCATGTTCCTCATAATCTTTGAATCAGAATATCTTCTGTTTCTGATGACGAGGGCGGGGCAACCTGTCATGAGATCCACCAATAGCAAACCACAAGCATCCAATCAATTCCCCACAGACAAAACCAAGCCCCGCCCTACATTTGTTCTTGTTTGTGAAGCGTTTCACTCTGATATACGGCACAATAGAGCAGAAAAGACTAGTGCTGCTTCAGTTTTTAATGTTTCTAGCTCAGTCTGCTCGTGCTCTTGCCTGTGTTTGTGTGTCTGATGAGTTTATTCGTGACTCGAGCCATCGCCCAGATCATCTTCAGGAAGAAAGACGGGTGTGTCTCCACATTCTGACCCAGAGGCAAACTCTTCACGCATGCATGAAACCTGCAAACGCACACAGACACGAGCGTCACTCATTCTCGGGGGTTGATGGTTAGTGTGGGTCGTTTCTTTTACCGCTCAGTTTCACACAATCATTCACCACTAAACATTCAAACATCACAGTCTGAGTAACTCAGATGTGTGTTCGTGTTAAACTTTTGCCACCAAGACAAAGCAGCTACACTAGTGTTCAAAAGTTGATTGTTTTTGTCTCTTGGTGGCATTTATTTGATCAAAAATACAGTAAAAATAGTGAAATATTTTATAATTTAAATCAGCTGTTTTCTATGTGAATATATAGTAAGTGTAATTTATTCCTGTGATCAAAGCTGAATTTTCAGCATCATTACTCCAGTCTTCAGTGTCACATGATCCTTCAGAAATCATTCTGACATGATGATTTGCTGCTAAGGAAACATTTTGATTGTTTTAGGATTCTCTGATGAACAGGGGAACTTTATAACATTATAAATGTCTTTTGATCATTTAATGTGTCCTCACTGAATAAAAGCATACATTTTCTTTAAAAAAAAAAACAAAAATCTTACCTATGGCAAGCTTTTGAACAGTTTACCTGAGCGCCTGCAGCAGAATCAGCTTATACAAGCTTCTGTAAACAGCTTCCACTGAATTCATCTGGAGAAACATCAGACACATGATGAATAAACCCTCCTCAATAACCCTGATCCTCTCACTAACACCACACATGAATATTAATAAGAGTCAGATTGTAACATTACTCATTTTTCTGTTCTTAAAAGATCACAACATCACTTTTACAGTGACTTTGGTGTTTACCCCATATGTACATATTGATATGCATCAATTCCCCTATGGGATTTTTACTTGCTACACTCTATTAAAGTGAGAAAAATCACAGCCAATGAGAGTGTACTTGGTGTTTAATATGCGTAATTGTAGGCCAATGAGATTCCAGCATTCCAGGTCTCTCACCCTGAGGTCCAGAAAGATGTCGGTACACTTGAGACTGAGGACTGACAGCAGCTTCTTCATGACCGCAGCTGGCGAGTGGGCGGAGCCTAGAGTCAGGCTGTAGCGCAGTGATAGGCCGTCATACCTAAGAGGGCGGAGCAGAGATCATTTACATATGTTGCATCTGAAATACTGTACTAGATTTGATTTGAAACTTACTTTGCGACTACATATTCTATATAGTATGAATGATTTTCTGACGTACTACATCTGCCATGTTGTCACTGTCATGTGACCTACAGCGTTATCTTCCATGGCCTCATGGGATAGTAAAGTGTCCATCGAATGCGCACTTCAGAATCTCGCCAGGGGACTTTTGCCTACTGTTTTTTTGAATTCGGACACTACTCGGCTCACATACTGTTTTTCGCTTACTATATAGTATGGAAGTAGGCATATTCAGACGCAGTGATAGTTTAGTCATCTAGTTTGTTAAAAGCTAAGAAATTTGCATTTTGATGCAAAAATTTTTTAAAATTTTGATTCATATTTTGAATTTGTTTTTATTTTTATATTTTCCATTTTTATTTTAGTTAAGGTTTTAGTAATTATACACAGCAAAATCCTCAGAGTTAAATCAACTCAGAGTGCATACGGTCCCTCTCTATATAGTGTTAAAGTAACACTGAAGCAGAGTTAAAGTTAATGAGATAATTAAGTGATTAAGTTATGATTGAGCATTATTGATGAACGCCTGCTGTTAACAAGCAGAATCACTGAGAGAAACACAAATAACTACAAATTACGTCAGCCACAGCCTTAGATGAAATCAACTGAAGATAAAAGACATTAAATCTCTTTAGATCTGAAAAACAACTCCACAAACTTCATATTATCTCATTAACTTTAACTCTGCTTCAGTGTTATTTTTAATGTTCTCTGAGCGGAGTTGATTTAACTCTGGGGATTTTGTGATTTTTATTAGTTTTTAAAAAGAAATGTGTTATATAGTGTTTATTAATGTTTAAGTTATTTCAGTACATCAAGTTAAACTAAATGAAGATCAGAAATTTTCCCTGGGCAACTAAGCTGAAATATAAAAAAACTTAAACTTATTTTATTTCAGTTGATGTTTATTATTTTTTAAGCAACATTTATGGTTGTAGTCACTATAGTAACAAATGGGGGAAGTGTTCGGAAACCTATTCGGTAACAATTATTGATGTACTCATAGTGATGTGCTTCGACCAGAAAACACCTTAGCAACCACTCTGAACACCTTAGCAACCACATTCCACCTCCCTGTCAATAATCCACGACACGTCACCTCAAATTGATCTTTTCACTGCAGGCTGGAATGATTATATAAAACATTATGGTGATGACACGCGTATGGATTATGATCTCAGGAGCCTCATCGCTGCAGTATAAGCGCATCACAGATAAGATAGACGTCCCTCCCTGATTTACAGCCTGATAGGAGAGACGCCTCACCGCGAGTAGTCCTTGTAGACGTCCAGCGTGTGTGTGTTGAGCAGCAGGCCGCACCAGGGGAACAGGCAGCAGGACGGGAACACGCTCACCCCGACCTCACCCACTCCTCACACACCGCGAAGTTCACCGCCACCTTCTGAGGGTTGATCTTACAGCCGTAATCGGGAACGCCGGCCAGCAGCGTCCTGACAGACAGACAGAGGTGAGCGAGCGTGATGACATCATGTGTGTGGGTCAGAGCTGTGGCGTGTGGACGTACGTCAGGAACTCTGTGGCTTTACTCAGATGAGGAGTGATGAGCAGAAAATCATCAACCAGTCTCATAAGACACCTGCACACACACACACACACACACAACACATGAAAACATGACACCTAGTGGCTATTATCGTTTACTAAAACTATTAAAAACATTTTTTAACAGAAAGCTGACATTAAATATAAATATTAGATGAAAGTAGATGCACTAAAATTACTAACTGGAAACTGAATTATATTTAATATTAAAATAAAAATAAATTAAAAGTTAATAGTAATAATAAAAAAACTAATATGTGACTGATATATGACAAAAGCGTGGAAAAAAAAAACTTTAAAATGAAAAAAATGCCAATTCAAAATATTAATAAAAACTGTAATAGTATATAAATAATACGGGTTTGGACTATTTTCAATCCAATTCACATATTCATTTGCATTTACTCTGAACACAATTTAATGTAACATGAATTATTAAAGATTATAAACTGATTATTAGGGTTTTTTCTCTCACCCTCCCTTGGCGATGCCCTTCAGCAGAGAGTTCTCCATGTGTCCGTAACACAGATTACACAGCAGAGCCGACACCGAAGATCCCTGCGGAATCCCACACACCTGACGGAACATTCTGGAACACAGGAGCCGCTGATGACATCATCACCCGACAGAGTCACAGCAAAAACTGATGGCTGAATGAATTAAACTCACTTATTGTCATGATGGATGACGTAGCTGCTCAACATCTTCTGGAAGAACTGAAACACGTCTCCTCCGCGGACCTCAGACGAGTGCTGAGACACACACACACACACACGCTTAATAACTGGGCAAAAAAACATCATTATTTCTGACAGCATTGAGATTTATTGACTTTGGAAACATGCATTTATTCAACTTAAAAAAAAATGTGTGTTTTAATAGAATTATATTTGTGTTTTGAATTGTTTTACATGAAAGATAAAATTATAAATAAATATACATATACATACTGTATATATATATATATATATATATATATATATATATATATATATATAAAAAATATTAAAATAAATTAAAATAAATAAATACACAAGTATAAAAATAAACAAATTAAATAAAAATAATAATACACACAAATACATATATAAAACAAACAAATTAAAATAAAAAATTAAAATAATAACACACACACACAATATATATAATAAAATAAATACACAAAATACATATATAAAACAAAATAAATTAAAAAATAAATAAAATAAATGATGAAAAAAAATAAATTAAAATAAATAAATAAATTAAATAATACAAATAAATGTATAAAAAAAAATACAAATAATAAAATAAACAAAAAAATCTATACAAATATAATAAATGAATTAAATAAATAAATACACAGATATATACATACATATATATTATATATGTGATTATAAATAAAAATATATTAAATATAATATAAATCAAAATATGAAATACAAAATAATATTAAATGTTTTTTAAATAAATGTAAACATTTAAAAATAAATAAATAAATAAAAATATTATATATATATATATATATATATATACACACTACACTTAAGTGAGTTTGTCTTTTAGTGGTGTAACACTGCCTGTTGTAAAGGAAAGGTGTGCACATCATTTATAATACAAGACAAAACGAGAATCGTTGAGAAATGTAAACTCTAAAAATGAGAAATGTAAACGTAGAAATGTAAATGAGTATATAAACATTTAATCCTGATTAACATTTAATCATTGGAAGCCAAATTTGCAATTAAAAAATCAAATGGGATTAATTGCCAGCACTAATAAATTGCTTGCGATGCTCCTCGTTTTACAATAAATGAACACACGTGTGTCTCACCCGCTCCACCAGGATGGCGTCGCGCAGGGAACCGCTGGCCTGCTCGTCCACGACAAACCCCTTCATGTTGAGCGGCTCGGACATCTCCGCCTGAACACACACACACACACACACACACACACACACACACATCAGCACACGGACACATTTATCTCATCTTCAGCGCTGGCGTTCGTTCACACACCTTCGTGCAGAAGTGTTTCCTGAGGCCCTGGTTGGGGTCGTTCCACACGCGAGCGTACTGACGCAGGAAGAAACTCTGCTCCGAAAACGGACCCAACACTTCACCCAACACCTCCACCAGCTTCTGGTGAGGAAGACTGTCGTACGCTCCGCTACGTCCACCTGACACACACAGAGAATGATGGGAAACTGAACTGGTGCCTTGTGATTTATTATTTATTTAGGATTATTCTGACCTTGACGAAGTAGAGCGGGCGCGGCGAGCTCTTCTGCTGCGGGCTGAAGTTCTTCAGGACTCTGTGAATGTCCTGCCAACCCCAGACGGTGGAGCCCATGGGCCCCGGGGCCGAGCGCACACACGTGTTCAGCACGTTCAGCAGGACCCGCACGCAACTCTGGAAATGCTGCTCAAAAACACATAAACGAATCTATCATTTAACAACATTACATACACAACCACACTATTTTCACACATAAAAACACAAATTTATTTTTATTAACAAATGTGAATCACACACTTTCCCTTATACATTCATATTGTTCTAAACTAACAATGTTGATGTTCAATGTTGAGCTGAAATGTGACTCCAGATGAACTGAATTCGCCTCCAGAAGTGTAAACGCTCGTGACGCACCTGCAGAGACTCTCTGGTTCCTGTGAGTCGAGTGATGGGTCTCATGCTGCTGACCTTCGGGATGAACCGGATTCGGGATGTTACTGTAGTCTTTGGGAACTTCAAGGCCTGAGAAGGAGACAGCGCCCTCCACTGGCCCTTAGACAGATGAACTCTGCAAACAAACCACCAGAACACGTCCAGAATTAAAATCAAAATTTAAAATTAAATTAGATTCTGTAATATTTAGCATATATATATATATATATTATATATATATATATATATATATATATATTTTTTTTTTTTTTTTTTTTTTTTTTTTTTTATGCATATATAAATGCATCAAAATGATAAATATTATATCATTAAAAATGCATAAAAATGCATTTTATGCATAAAAAAAAAAAAAAAAAAAAAATAAAAATATATATAATAATTTTTTTTTTTAATGCATATATAAATGCATCAAAATGATAAAATTATATAAAGTTTCATAAATAAGATTCTGTAATATTTATATTTTCAGATGTTACCAAATACTATCAGTAATATTTATTTTTCAAATGCAAAGATAGATTTTATATATACACACACAAATAAAAAATTAATATTATATATATAAAACATAAAAAATATATAATATATATATATATATATAATATAAAAAAATTATAAATATAATATAATATGCATATATATTTTATAAAAAATTAAATATATAAATAATAAATATTATAATATATATATATATATATATATATATATATATAATTATAATATACATATAATTTATGAATTATTTAAAATGTATAATATGCATAAAATGATAAATATTACAAAAAAAATGCATAGTTTTAATCATAAGCATAAATTAGATACTGTAAATTTTATTTAGTAATAATATATATTTAGTAGAAATATGTCAGTAATACAATGCAATATATATATATATATAACTTTTCTATTTGAATATTTTTATTTCAATTTGATAACTGTCTTGAGAAAAAATTTCTAACATCATAAATGTGTTTACTATTTTTCCAACCTTTGGTAATGCTCGTCTGTGTAAAAACTGAAATATATATTTATATTAATTTTAAATTATATATTTTTAATTAAAAGCATCTAAAAATAATTTAAAAATATCAAATAAATGTAAATAAAAAATAAATTTAAGTTTAAAAGAACAGTTATCTATTTATTGTAATAAATAAATAGTATAAATAGTAAAGTACAATTTTTTTTATTTACTATAATGAGAAGTGAGCAAAAACATGCTTAATTGTCATGAAAACTTCACTAAATAAAAAAATGTTTTCTCATTTCTTGTGACGTGTTCTTGACAGATGTCATAAGAGTCACATGACTGTTGTTTTGCGCACCTGAAGGCCATTTCCTGCAGTTTGTTCCACACTTCAGCCCTGTAGAAGCGCAGCGCGTGTTTCTGTCCCATACTCTCGGTGACGTAGAACTGCGCTCGGACCAGACCGACCACGAACCCGCTCAGCGTCCAGGCCAGAAACTGACCGAAGATCCACTCTCTGTAGCGGTGCTCACTCGCACAGTGACCTGCAGCACCACATCTGGTCAATGACAGTCATTACAGCCTGATAACTACAGCTTTAGTGTTGATTTAGCATCATTCATATACTATTATAGTTTTTATTAATATTAAGAATTGACTTTTATTTGTATATTTTAAGAGTGAAGAATGTTAAAGACACACGTTTCTTGAGTCCCAGCCAATGGCAGGCCTTAACCTTCATCTTCCACATCAGCTGCACCAACGGGAGGCGCTCAAATTTCCCCAGACGCAGGAACTTCTTCACATTGGACAGGAAGTGGAGCCGGTTTTCCTGGGATCCCCAGAGTTCCTCAGGAATAACGTAGTACAAACATTCCCTCACAAACAGATACACCCTGTAAGCGGAGAAGTGCGACTTCAGCAGCGACTCCATATCCTGCGTGTCTGGAGTCCCCGAGCACTTCCTCTGCAGGAACAGGGTGTACGGACACTTCCTGTGCTGGCGTAAGAGTCGACTGAACAGGGGCACCATGGCGAAGAATCGTTTGGGAAGTTTCTTCGGTCTCGGTTGCGTGTCGGACACGTTAAAATCCGATTGGAGGAATATCATCCGGACGAGATCCGCCCCCTGCAGCCGTCTAGCCCCGCCCACACCTTTCAGCTTCCTGTTGAGCAGGAAGCCCTTCATGCCCCGCCCATTATAGAGCATGCTCAGAACACGGATCGAGCAGTGTGACGGTCGAGGAGGCCGCTGATCTGCGGGTTTCCAGCTCTGAGATCCGTGACTTTCGGTCGAAGGTCCGTCGGATTCATCCGTAATCATCTTTCGCCTCTTCATCGCAGGCTGTTTATCGTCTTCATCTCTCGCTCTCTTTTTCGAGACTATCTCCTTACCGTCTCTCGCGACCGTCTTCCGCGGCACAGCGGGATTTTTCCGCACCACGCCGAAGGATGTTTGAGGCGAGACGTGGCTGAGGAAAAACCCGGACCAGGAGCGCGGAAGCAGCAGGTCGTACACGGGCTCGCCGCACACCTGCAGCAGACACGAGGGCGGGACGGTGGCGAACACGGCGCAGTCCTGCAGCAGGTGACGCGTGACCTCCGTGCCCAGACGCTGGTTGATCCTCTTCCACAGCTCGCTGGTGCTGATGGAGGCGGCCGTCTGGGACACGTCTCCGTGGAATCGGAAGGGATCCGAACAGGCCGTCACGTCTTTGCACTGGTAGCCGAATCCCAGGACGTTCCTCAGCTTCTTCCGTTTAATGTGGTTCAGGGTGAACGCCAAAACCTCCGGAAGAGTGCTGAGCTGATATAAGACACGTAACATGTTAATATGGTCATTATCACGTTTATTTTCATAATTTACATATTGTTGCTTTTCCATATTGTTGTTTTAATTTTAATTTTTAATTCACTGAATATGTTTTTCTGAGGTAAATGTGACGTCACGTGACATTGAAGCTGTTTTATTGAGTCTTTCCGAGGTTGGAGCACTGATTGAGCGATTACACGAGACATGATACGGATTTCAGTAAGTTGTACTGTATATTTTAACATACCTTCAGATGTTCATGTTTATTTGGCTGTAACTGGTATTAAAGCGGAGGAGAGGATGATCACATGCTTCTCTTTAACTGAGGCGCTAAAGCGATCTGTCACGCCACATTAAACAGCGCCAAAACAGTATTTATCTTTTGAATCTCAAAATAAGATGGACGTCATTTGAAATCTGAGACTTTGCTTCATATCAAAAGTAACAAAGATTATTGCAATTTATTGGATGGGAGGCGCTACACATTCTGCTCATTCATCAACTGAAAACAGACTAGACTAATCGATTCTTGGGATTTAAGAATCGATATCAGTTTGTAAAAATGAGAATCGATTAAAATCGAGAAATCTATATTTTTTACCCAGCCCTAACACATGTATTATCATCTTCTTTTATGGGAATACGTCAAATGACAAAATATACAAAAATTCATTTTCAGATATTTTATAAGGTCCCCCTGGCATTATGTCAAGGACCACTAGGGGTTGAGAAACACTGCTCTAAATGATCAAAACCTTTTGAAATTATGACATAAAATCAAAATCTAAGTTATAATGGCATACTAAGTCGAAATTCACTAAACTTAAATTGTCATTCTAAGTCGAAACTGACATACTAAGTCATAGTTTTGAATTTTTAATGTCGTATTAATGATATAAAGAGTTGAAATTGTGACAAAGTCATCATAATTATAACAAAAAGTCAGAATTTCGACTTTTCAATCTCATAAATGACTTAACATGTCATACTTTTTTCGACACTTTATAATTAAGATTTACCAATGCATGAATTTTTTTTCCTATGTGGCAGAAACGGGCTTATACAAGTATGATATATGGCCAGAATTGGTCAAACTGCTGTCCCACAACCCAATAAAACACTTTTAAAAAGCATTTAATTATTCAAATATTAGATGTTTACCAAGATCCTCCTATTATCTATTGAATCCCAGAATAAAATTTAAAATATCAGTAAGATTAATATATATAAAATCATCATTTATTGGGTACTTTCAATTGGGAGGTGTCTGTCCTGAACCTGACCCCTAAATTTCAACTTGTGAAAATTATATTGAAATAATTTTTGCATTTTTTTCCATTGTTTAAATTTTTTTTTTTTTTTTTTTTAAAGTGAAGTTAAAAAAAATATTTTATATTTTATTTTTTAAATCATGAAACTTTATGTAAAAATAAAAGAAAGTGTCCTGCATGTTCATATCACTACCGAAACAGTGTGTGTTTTAGTCCATTGTCTGAGACTGATTTTAACACACTTGATCAGGCAATATTCCTGTGTTCCTCCTCTCACAGCCTCTCTTTCACAGTAGATAGATCATCATTCTGAGCTAAATGTGTTCAAATGTCTGAAAATCTGTGTGCAACTTTAAGGAACGTCACTAACAAACACCTTTTTTCTGCAATTAAGCAAAGTTTGTTGGGTGTTATTCCATAAAATTTAGTTTATATGTGTGTAAAACAGTTCAGAACTGTGCTAGATAACCATCTTTGAGTTCAAAAGTATCAAAAATTGTCACTACCGAAACAGTCACGACTGAAACGTAGTGAAGTTTCGGTAGTGACATCATTGTTTTTGAGTGTTCTTCGATAAAATTTAGTTTTTTATGTGTACAACTGTTCAGAACTGTGCTAGATAACCATGTGCTGATGACTCAAAATATCTAAAATTGTCACTACCGAAACTTTACCACATGTTTCGGTAGTGACAAAAGGGAACATATAATCGTTTGTTTGTGAGGGAAAAAAATTTTTTTTTAGTAAAGTTATGCAAATCATTAGAATTTCAGTATGTTTTATTATTCAAATCATTAGTGTTTTAGTGTGTGAGATAAATTGTGTCATGTGATGTGGTCACTACCGAAACTGTGCAGTCATGACCGAAACAAGGGATGTTAAGTCTAAAATAAAGTATAGATGTTATTATAGTGTTTGGTTCAATGTTTATTCAAACTAATGAATCCTTCACTTTGAAATCAGTTTGATCAACTTTTTTTACAGAAAATGATTGGATTCAAAATACAACAAATCTCATAAATTACACTTGAAATATTGTTAAAGTTGTAATTGTTATTGATTTACCTGTGAAAATTTTATTAAAAAATAGCAAAAAATATATTTACAAGATAGATGTAAACAAAATATTAATAGATCAATGTGACTCTTCTTATTAAATTATTTATTATTGTGTTTCGGTAGTGATAAATGTGGGGAGAGGGAAAATATTTCAAAATTTTCTGAAAATACAATATGAGAATTAACTGTACAATTACTAAAAATGTGTACCTTGGATATTATACAATTTGCATACATATAAAATTTGTGGAAAAACATATTTTTTAATATAATTTTTTCAACGTTTCCAACTCTGAGTCAGGAGGACATTTTCTAACAAGATTCCTAATAACTAATATATAATAAGAATCTCCAGTTTGTTTTGATGTGTAAACACATTAACTGTCACAAACAGGTGTGAGGTACCTGTGCGGGAACGCGCAGCTGCTGAAGTGGCGTGAACGAGCATATCATCAGCCCTCTGACGAGATTTTTAAAGCGCGGTGCGTCTCTTTCCTCCAGCAGAGCCGGTTTCCGGCCATCAGAGAACACGAGCCCGTCTGTGAATTCCTCCAGGGTCTGCACGACCGGATATAACGACCGCAGAATGCCGAACACATATTTAAAACCGGTATCTGTCGAGTCACGTCGAGACATGCGTGTTCTTGTTTGTGTTTCCCTCATCCGGTGCTTCGAGCTTCCCGCGCTGCGCCTCTGCCAATCATTCGTGTGTCGCAGGACCCGGATGTACAGACGAATAAAAACGAATATTTAAAGCTACTTAACCTTTTTTTTTTTTTCTCGAAATCAACATAATTTAAATAATAAGCGAGTACATCATAAAACAATTTTCCAAACCCTGTTTTGACCCTAAATCACTACCGTAAGCCTAACAGTAACATACATTTAAGAGCTGTCGGGACGGATTTCGCGGGAAACTACAAACTTCCGTTCCAAGTCTTATCCGTGCGATTCATTAATTGTAATTAAATAATTTTAATAAGCATGTAAAAACACTAAATTGCAAACAGATCAAAACAGTGCTATAATATAACTAAATTAAGACATTACAAAAATAAAACAAAATAAATGAGAACAATGATAAACGAATAGAGATATGCAACGATTAATCGTTAGCAAAATAAAAGTCTGTGTTTACGTAATATATGTGTGTGGTCTGTGTATAATAATTATGTATATATAAATACACACACATACATGTATAAATTTAAGAAATATGCATGTTTAAAATATATATATATTTATATTTTATAGAACACGTAAATATATTTTATATATAAATCTAACATTTTTCTTAAATATATACATGTATGTGTCTGTATTTATATATACATAACTATTATACACAGACACACACATATATTACGTAAACAGACTTATTTTGCAAACGATTAATCACGATTAATCGTTGCACATCCCTAGTATTTAACAAATATTTTTTAACATTTTATAAGTGCATTTCATATTTTCACAAACTGAATATACAGTATAGAATACAGTAATTATATTTTTGTTTTTACTCATCAAATGTTGTTTGTGCTTTTGAAAATAGATCTTTACTATCCCTTATTAGGATTATTATTTTGCATTTTATGCTCATTTTGAGCACAAAACTTGTGCTTTTAGCAAATGGAAGTACCATGCAAATACCTGTGTATATAAATAAGAGTAAATGTAAATTTACTTACTGACACCATCACTGTACTACATCACAGCAATAAGGGATTGTATGCAGCAAATGCTATTCGAATGCACTTTTCATACTTGTAATAATTGTATTTGATAATATTACTTCATTTGCAATATTATTGATATTGACCATGATTTACCATCACTATACCATGGTACTACCACCTTAGTATATATTTGAAGGACGTGGAAACATCTATTAAAGCATTTTGCAAGGATTACCAACAATGCAAATTCAGTAAAGTTTAACTAAAATACAAAAACTCACTGTCTTAGTCCATAAACATGTTTATTAATCCTGTCTTAAAAAGATGAGCCCAGAGTCAGTGTTAGACCATGAGGAGGTCAGCAGGAGGAGGTTTGAGAGGGATCTGACCCAGCGTGAAGCGTCTGGCTGTGAAACTCCTTCAGTTCTTCGGCGCTCAGGTCGCTCTGGGCCGTAAACAGACTCCCTCCTGAATTCCCAGCAGCCTGTGCAGCTCCAGTGAACACAGCGCTGCTCTGACCGAAGCCGCCACTCGCGGGCGGTGCCGAGGACCCAAACCCGCTGCCCAATCCTGCCGAAGACGTCTTGAAACTGAACCCGGCTGCAGAGCTGGATTGATTCCGCAGCTGGTGCTGCAAAAGAAAAGGAGGTGGCAGACGGAGCGGGACTGCTGAAACCTGGCGCGGTCTGAGCAGGGCTGAACGCAGCGCCTCCAAAATCAGGTGCTGCTCCAAAGTCAGTTTTGGGACTGGGCAAAGCTGAAGCTGTTGATACTCTGAGTACCGGAACCAAATCCTGAGAAAACAATATAGCTGTTACCAACCAAAACATACAGGATGAACTGGAGAGGATCAAACTCTAGAGCCCAAGCACAACCAAAACAATGTTCTTCCACAAAATGCATGTAATTTTGTTTTTTAACCGCTAGGGGGCCAAAAGTTACATAGTGTACCTTTAAGGGTTAGTTCACCCAAAAATGAAATTTCTGTCATTAATTACTCACCCTCATGCCGTTCCACACCCGTAAGACCTTCGTTCATCTTCAGAACACAAATTAAGATATTTTTGTTGAAATCCGATGTGTGTGATCAGTGTGTCGAATCATGATTCGGATCGCCAAAACTGCTGAAATCACGTGACTTTGGTGCTCCGAATCATGATTCGACACACTGATTCATTACGCTCCGAAGCTTCCTGAAGCAGTGTTTTGAAATCGGCCATCACTAAATAAGTCGTTATTTTGTTTTTTTGGCACACCAAAAATATTCTGGTGGCTTTATAATATTAATATTGAACCACTGTACTCACATGAACTGATTTAAATATGTTTTTAGTACATTAATGGATCTTGAGAGAGGAAATGTCATTGCTGGCTATGCAGGCCTCACTGAGCCATCGGATTTCATCAAAAATATCTTAATTTGAGTTCTGAAGATGAATGAAGGTCTTACGGGTGTGGAATGACATGAGGGAGAGTAATTAATGACAGAATTTTCATTTTGGGTGAACTAACCCCTATAACACTCTTATTTCCCTGTTTATTACTATGAAGAAATCCAGAACAAACCTCCTGCTCCAAAGCCAGATGTTGTTGACGATGATGTGGCTCCAAACCCTGATGCTGTCGAACCGAACCCTTGAATGCTTGACGAGCCAAGCCCATGTGATGGCGTCTGGGGACTGGAGTTATTCAGCTCTGAGATCTGAGGACATCAATAACACAATTCAGACTCCTCCTGTCCATCCGGTTCAATGCCGAATGAGAAACATCATCTTACCACACTGATCTGAGTGGGTCTGCTCATGGTTCGCAGCTCCTGAACTCTGTTACTCCATTGGTTGGCCAGCAGCTGGACTGAGTTCACCTGAAACACCACACAGGATTGCATGAAATGCACAGATCATCATGGGAATGAAAGTGTCTATTGAATCTGCGGTTGTCTTACATAAGGCTGTATATCACCAGACGCTCTGTAGGTGTAATATTCCTGTCTCAGCTCCTCAGGAGACCACTCAACAAACCCTGCAAAACATCAAGATTAGATTAAGTGTTTTATCAACGTGCAAAACTCTTATTTACTCAAAAGGCAGGCAGAAGACTGAAAGCAGGTCAAATAATCACTGTGATGAGACCTGAGATCTGTTTGTTGAGGACCGAATAACACGAAAACGGCCACTGGCCAGAAGTCTGCCAGACCTCCATGTCACTCTGGATTGTTTCGCTGAAATACAAATATGCAAAAAAAACACAAAGTGCATTAATAATCTCTTTATATACTGATGAACAAGCAGTCCCCCCCAAAACTGCATGAGTGTAAACTGCACTTACACATGTTTTGCATTGTCATCCGCTGCGTTTTGTCCAGCTGTATCAAAGCTGCTCTGAGAGCTGAGCGCTGAGAATCTGTTCTGGCTGCTGAAGTCTCTGGACATCCCGCCACCTCTACCCCAGTCATTACCGCCACCTCTGCTTCCGTCATTACCGCTGCCTCTGCCCCAGTCATTACCGCCACCTCCGCCGCCTCTACTCCAGTCATTTCCGCCACCTCTGCTCCGGTCATTACCGCCGCCTCTACCCCAGTCATTACCGCCGCCTCTGCTTCCATCATTACCGCCGCGGGAGAACGAGGAGGGCTGGATGAACTCACCGCCGCCCCGTTGAGCTGGGTTTATCCACACGCGGTTCCCATAGCCTGCAACGACACGTCACTTTAGTCACTGCTGGTAAAGTTCAGTTTAAAAATTGGTATAAAGTATACTGGGTGTAAAAATACTTTGTTTCACATTTTGATAAACACTACAAGTGAAACGTTTGGACACTTTTAAAAACCTTCTGATCTCAAGGTATATATATATATATATATATATATATATTATTTTGATTTTTAAACATAAATACTGCATATGCATAATGCATTATTTTTGAAGGTCATATATAGACATATACATATAAATACATGTAGATCACAGTGTTTACCTTGTGAAAGCACTTAAAAGAGTACTTATTACAGAATTAATATAATTTTAAAATATAGGCTACTATATAAGTTTTCACCTATTTAAGTACATGCTATTTGCAAATTAAATGAAAATGTATTATAGCTTAAATTTATATTAAATACAGTTATTTTGAACTTAAGAGTCATTTATGACTCACTTAAGTACATCTAATTTCTTAATTACCTTTATGGTCTTTGAAATTTGTTTAAAGTGTACTTCAGAATGTACTAAAAAGCATTTATGGTAAACTCAAATATATTCTAATAATAAAGTTGCAAATGAAATATCAAATAACACTACAGTTAAAATCATAATTAAGTACTTTAAATGTGCTTAAGTGTGTTAGTCAGCACATCAAAATAAGAGTACTTTAAAACATGAAAACAGATTGTTAAAACAATGTTTTAAAATGTGCTTTGGAGGTGAGTAAATTAGCAAGAAAATTTTATTTAAAAGTGGACTAATCCTTTAAGAAACAGTCGTTAAAGTACAGTTAAGTTGCCTTTTATTTCATTAATATTTATATTATCTAAGATTTTAAGTACACTACATATGCGCAGTCAATACAATTAAACGCACTTCTTTTTCACAAGTGTTAAAAGACAGTATGCCCAAAAACTGAAAATTATCAAAGCCATCCTAGGTGTATATGACTATCTTCTTTCAGACGAACACAATCAGAGTTATATGTCAGGGAATCGATGCGTACGGTCATCTGGCGGAAGCTAGTTATTTTACTTTATAAAGTTTTAAATAGGATATTTTTCTTACAAAACCAATCGCTTCATTTCAGAAGGCCTTTATTAACCCCCTGGAGCTGTATGGATTATTTTTATGATGGATGGATGCACTTTTTTTGGCTTCAAAATCTCGGCCCCCATTCACTCCCATTATAAAGCTTGGAAGAGCCAGGATATTTTTAAATATATCTCCGATTGTGTTCGTCTGAAAGAAGTTAGTCATATACACCTAGGATGGCTTGAGGGTGAGTAAATCATGGGATAACTTTCATTTTTGGGTGAACTGTCCCTTTAAGAGCATTATAGCGTCCAAAAATGACGTATTCACTGAGGTGATATAGTTGTTTTGTAAGAGACTGTCGAATCAGACTATATCTGAATGCTATCTTGCTCATGAAAAACACAATATAGTGAAATGAAAGTGTTTATGTTTGACCTCCTCTGCTGGGCTGCTGCTGGTTTCCTCGATATTCTCCTCCTCCTCCTCTTCCGTCTCTCGGATGTTCATTCCAGCACTTATCTCCGTATCGACAGCGACCTTGAAGAAAGAAGCTGCACACGGTCATTTTAAACTTTATAAACACAAATCATGTGCTGTTGTGCTAGTTTGACGCAGCTTCTCTAACGACGGGTACCAGCGCTGACGTAAGACGCACATTTTGGACGTAAACAAATTGTTTCAAAATAAAAGTCCTGATGCGGCGCTTGAAAATGAATCGTTTTCAATGTGTTAAAACAATTATCACATAAAATAAGGAGCTTTGATTAGTATTTAAGTGGTTTAATTTAATTTGTGGAAAATTACAGTTTTCTGTTTTTGGTACTTTAAAGTTAAAATTATAAAAAATTATATTTCTGAGAAATACTCTAAAATGGTTGGCATGATGGCAATGTTTTTTCATTGCCATCATGCTAACCATTTTAGAGTAATTCTCAGAAATATATATATTTTTTTATCATTTTAACTTACAGTACAGGTTGTTTTTTATTTAGAAAGTGGCTAAATGTGCACAGAAATATATGATGAATTGAAACTAAAAGGGTGCAAAGTAATTTATTGCTGATTTCGAACTTTTTTAAAATAAAAGTATATATTTTAAAATAAAAGTAAATCAAAATATTCTAAACGTGGCACATTATTGATACAGAAGATAATATTTGTTTTTTCAGTGTTATTTTTACAGTTAGACTGAGATTATACTACATTAATACAATATGATAAACTTGTTATACAGCTATGAGTTAGTCTAAATGAAAGTTATATCGAGTTGTATTAATTATAAATTACTCAGTTTATGAATTGCACACATTTTGAAGTAAGTTAAAGCTATAAAAATGTTCTCACTGGCATTTTGGGACTCAATTTTGAGGTATTTCAGCCATAAACACATTTGTGATGCTTTCAGATGTAATATTTTCTCTTAAATGACATTTAAACACATTCGATCCATTCAGATCAGATTTTTTTAAACTTATATAAACGCACTTCTTTAATAAATAAAGGTGTGCGTGAGAAAAGCTGTATCTGGAGCGCGCTGGACGCAAAATTTGACCAACAGAGGCGCAGGTGACATCATATAGGCAGACATCAGTTCAGGCGGCATCCGCCAATCAGCGTGCGAGACGGCGGAGCGGAGCATGGACTTACTTGATGGACACACCCAGATGACCAATGAGCGGCGGGTTGACATCAGGCGGGGGCGGAGCCTTCTGTAGACGCTGGCAGGTATTAAAGTTTTTAGGGATATCAGAGAGACTGCAGTGGAGATCAGCGCTGTCATCATCAGCTCTTCACATGCTTTATTTTATAAACTCTTATTTATTGTGAGTGAAGATCAGTGAGATGACGATCCTGGAGGTGAGCGGTCAGCTGATCGAGAGCACAGTGCAGAAGATGAGTCTGACCTCTGTGCTTCTGGCCGCTTCAGTGGTCACTCTCACTCTGGCCTATCTGAGCAGAGCTCTGTTCGGACAGCAGCAGCAGCGCAGCCGCCATCAGGTGAGGATCAGGTGATTCACTGCACTGATGCATGGAGATTTCTGTGAGGTGCAGTGATCAACATCAACACAATCACGTGTCATCTCTCTGTCTGCTGTTCTTTCTATACATCCTTCATTCTGTCTATCACTCTATTCATCTATCTATCCATCATTCTCTCTCTCCATAGTTCTTTTCTATCTGAGTATCTGTCGTTCTTCTATCCGTTGTTCTATTGATCTGTTGATCCATCTTTGTCTATCATTCTATTTATTTTATTCATCTATTTGTATATCCATCACTCTGTCCATCATTCTATCAGTTTATCTATCCATTGTTCTATTTCTGTCAGTCCTTTCATCATTCTATCATCTATAATTGTATTGTTCTGTCTATCGTCAATCTATCTATTCTTTCATCCTTCCATCATTCTGTCTATCGTCAATCCTTCCATCATTCTATTTATTTGTACATCATTCTATCCATCCGTCAATCATTTTATCCATCTAACCTTTTATCGTTCTATCTATCCGTCAATCCTTCCATCGTTCCATCTATCTTTTCATCGTGCTCTGTCCATCCTTCCATCATTCTATCCATCTATCATTTTATTGTTCTATCTATCCATCAATCCTTCTATCTATCTATCCATCCGTCCATCATTCTATCTATCCGTCAATCCTTCCATCGTTCTATCCGTCTTCTATCTATCTATCTTATCTATCTGTCTATCATCATCTTCTATCATTCATCTATCTGTCAATTCATCATCTATCCTATCCTTCATCCCTTCCATCGTTCTATCTATCCATCAATCCTTCTCCTTCCATATTTATTCTATCTTCCATCATTTATCATCCTTCCATCATTCTATCTATCCGTCAATCCTCTTCATTCATATCTATCATCCATCCTTCATCATTCTATATGTCAATCTTCCATCATCTATCATCTATCCTCATCTCTATCCATCTTCTATTCTATCTATCATCATTCTATTATCTATCCTTTCATCATTCATCTATTATCTCTGTATATTATATACTTCCATCATTCTATCTATCTATCCTTCCATTTATTGTCTATCCATCCTTCAATCATTATCTGTCCATCTATCTATCCTTCCATCATTCTATCATCCTTCCATCATTCTATCATCGTCAATCCTTCCATTGTTCAATCTATCTGTCAATCCTTGCATCGTTCTATCATCCATCTATCTGTTCATCATTTTATCTATCTATCCTTCCGTCGTTTTCCATCTAACTTTATCATTCTATCTATCCATCAATCCTTCCATAATTCTATCTATCTGTCCATCATTCTATCTATCCTCCATTTATATGTATCCATCCATCCTTCCATCATTATCTATCATCTATCCTTCCATCATTCTATCATCTATCCTTCCATCGTTCTATCTATCCATCATCCTTCTATCATCTATCCTTCCATCATTCTATCTCCTTCCTCATCTATCTGTCCATCATTCTATCTATCCATCAATCCTTCCATTGTTCTATTTATCTGTCCATCCTTTTATCTATCTCAGTCATTCCATCGTTTTCCATCAATCCTTCCATTGTTCAATTTGTCAATCCTTGCATCGTTCTATCATCCATCTATCCTTTCATCATTTATCTATCTATCCTTCCATCCATCCATCAGTCTATCCTTCTATCTATATATCCTTCCATCTATCCTTTCATCATTCTATCTATCCTTGCATCTATCTGTCTATCCTTCCATTGTTTTATCTATCTTCCATCATTCTATCTTTCTGTTTATATTTGTGTTTGTCCAATTTCCAGTTTCGCTCTTTCCCTCAGAAATGTCCTCCTATCTAACCATCCATCTATCCATCTATCCATCAAATATAAAGGTTAATTTCATTTTCTCTCTTCCTCAGAAACTCCCTCCTCATATCCCGTCCAGTGTTCCCTTTCTCGGTCACGCTGTGGCTTTCGGCAAGAGTCCCATTGAGTTTCTGGAGCAGGCCTACGAGAAGGTCAGTTTCAGCAGAACATTAAAACATTCAGAGACATGTTTAATAACAGGCTGGTCATCTGATCTCATGTTGCTGTTGTCCCGCAGTACGGCCCCGTGGTCAGCTTCACGATGGTCGGGAAGACCTTCACGTATCTGCTGGGCAGCGAAGCGGCCGCGCTCATGTTCAACAGCAAGAACGACGATCTGAACGCCGAGGACGTTTACGCGCGCCTCACCACACCCGTGTTCGGCAAGGGCGTCGCTTACGACGTGCCCAATGCGGTAAGATCCCACAGTCCGAAAAACATGGAAATATCTGAGAAGCTTTTATATATTATATAGACAAAGATATATTTGTGGGTACAACTGCATAAAATATTTTTAAATTCTTGAACCACCTACCTGGACGTCGGTCTTTAGCATCCTCTCGTCTTGCATTCACTGTTGATGTGATTTGTGTTCGTTCAGTTATTTCTGGAGCAGAAGAAAATGCTGAAGACCGGACTGAACATCGCACACTTCAAAGGACACGTTCAAATAATCGAAGAGAAACCAAAGAGTATTTCAAGCGATGGGGAGACAGAGGAGAGAGAAGTAAGCAGACGGATCCATCAGTTTCTTTCTTTAGAATATCATGCATTGATGAATCGCTCACAATAAGACCAGGAACATGTATTAAAGAGGACCTGTTATGCTTTTGTGTGTAATGTTGCTGTTTGAGCATGAAAAATGCAGTTCTTCTCTAAATCAGTGTTTCTGAACTCCCTGAAACGCCTCTATTGTAGCTGCAACAATGGAGAATATGAGGAAAATAATCTGGTAGAGCACAGAAACAACATCAAGACTCTGAGTGTTTAACGTTCTCTCTTCAGATCTGTTCGATGCGTTATCCGAGCTGATCATCCTGACGGCCAGCCGCTGTCTGCACGGCTGTGAGATCCGTGGCATGCTGGACGAGAGGGTCGCTCAGCTCTACGCCGATCTGGACGGAGGATTCACTCACGCCGCCTGGCTGCTGCCCGGATGGCTGCCTCTGCCCAGCTTCAGGTACGCGCCGCCAGAGAACACTGAATACACACCAGGAAGAGCTCTGGGATTCACATGACGCTGTGTTTCTCTGTTTTCAGACGGAGGGATCAGGCACACTTAGAGATCAAGAAAATCTTCTATAACGTCATCAAGAAGCGAAGAGAAGCCACAGAGAAAAACGACGACATCCTGCAGACGCTCATAGACGCCACGTACAAGTATGTCACCGTCACATCATTTAAACCCAATCTGCTCTGTTTACAGTTTCTCCATGGATAACCTTGGATTTGCAACCAATTAAAAAGTTAAAAAAATATAAAATGTTTATTTTATAAAATAATTTTATATATGTTTATATTATATAAAATGTATAATTTATTATTTTAAAAAAATAATAATTACAAAAATATTAAATCTTATTAAATTTAATATATTTATATTATATTTATAATTATTATTCAAATATAATTCATTTCTAAAAAAATTATTTATAATAACTAATTTCCATGTTGCACACAAACACTGGTTCATACTGTAAAATAATTTATTATATGTTTATATTATATAAAAATATAATTTATTACAATATAAACATGCATAAATAATATAAAAACTATTAAATACTATTAAATTAATCATTTATAGTAATTATTAAATAAAGTATATTATAATGAAAGTTAATCTAAAATGTTTATCTTATAAAATAATTGTTTATATTATATAAAATGTATAATTTATCATATTTTTAAAAATTAAATTAAAATTATTATTAAATTAAATCCTACTAAATTAATGATTTTAGTAATATTATAATTATAATATAATGTAAATACACACACACATTTATTTATTTTTTAATTTATATATATTTATAATTCATTATTATTCAAATATAACAATTTATTCATAAAATTAAATAAATGTAACTAATTTCCATGTTGCACACACACTTGTTTATATTGTTAAATAATTAATTATATATTATGTTTATATTATATACAAAATAAATTTATTACAATATGAACATGCATAATTAAATATATAAAAACTATTAAATCCTATTAAATGAATAATTTTTAGTAATATTTTATATATATATAAAAAATATAAAAAAAATATATAATTATACAATTTTAAATTATATACAATTATTTATAATTATTCTAATATAAATGTATTTATAAAAATGTTGCACACACACTTGTTAATATCGTAAAAGAATTGTTTATATTTTATACAAATATAATTTATTACAATATAAACATGCATAATTAATAATAAAAAACTATTAAATACTATTAAATTAATAATTTATAGTAATATTATAATTATAAATTATAATTTTTTTTTAAAAAGTATATAATTATACAGTGTAAAATTATATACAATTATTATTATTCTAATATAAAAACATTTATAAAAATGTTTTTAAATATTTATATTATATACAAATTTATATATATATATTACTATATAAAATGTATAATTAAACTAAAAAATTTTGTAAAAAAATATTAATTATAAATTAATATAATGTATATTATGTTTTTATAAGATAAACATAAATATTATTATACTTATTTTTAAACACATTCCATCTTTAAGTGTAGGTGAGCTGTTTTGGGTTCATTCTTAAAATTCTACAGCATTTCTGCAGTAATGACTTCACAATTTATCTAAATGCCTGTGCAGATCTCTATATAAAAACACCTGTGAAGACACTGCCATCCTGTGGTGGATCTGTGAAAAAAGCAAATGATTACGTACTAAGATTTCAAGTATGGAGAAATCAGTGTGTGTGAATGTTTGACAGCAGCTTATTACAGATGAATTCTCTGCCCTGTAGAGACGGCCGTCCTCTGAATGACGATGAGATAGCCGGGATGCTGATTGGTCTGTTGCTGGCGGGTCAGCACACGTCCTCCACCACCAGCTCTTGGATGGGCTTCTTCCTGGCGGGACAGAGCGCTGCAGGAGCGCTGCTACAGCGAACAGAAAACCGTGTGCGGAGAAGATCTTCCTCCTCTCCAGTACGACCAGGTGATTTCACTGCATTGGTCTATTGCTTGTCATTATGTATTACAATAAATTAAAGGAACTTTTTTTGTCAAAAATTTACAAAAATGTCCATCTTCTGATCTGAATCACTACAGTACATCTATAATAAGTGTTTATAAAAGTAACATAGTGCACTTTTAAACATTAACCGAGATACTAAAGAACTGTTTTGGCATCTGACGCAGCTTAAAGACTTGAGTCTGCTGGATCGCTGTCTGAAGGAGACGCTCCGACTGCGACCGCCTATAATGACCATGATGAGGATGGCCAAGACGCCTCAGGTACGAGCCGAAAGAAAGTGACTCCAATACTGATATTAAAGCCTTAAAATACTTTGGACCGACCAGCGTCTTTCTGCTTCCTCAACAGAAAGTGGGCGATTACATCATCCCGCCCGGACACCAGGTGTGTGTGTCTCCCACAGTGAACCACCGTCTTCAGGACACTTGGGATGAGCGTCTGGAGTTTAACCCTGACCGGTACTTACACGACAACCCTGCGGCCGGAGAGAAGTTCGCTTACATCCCCGTTTGGAGCAGGTGAGTTTGATTAAATGCTTTGATTGGGTAGGGTTTAAAGATGTTAAACTGGTGGAAATCTGACATGCCGGAATGGATTTTTGTTGATAACCGATTGTTCCAGCAATTAGTTATCGGTGCCGATTAATCGGCAAAACCGATTGACTTTCTCATCTTACTGCGCTTGAATGATTTAAAATCGCTTGAGCGTTTCAAACGGCAAACATTTGAGATGGCATTACAGCGTTACGTTCGTTTACATTCAGTATCCATTTTAAAAACTATCGGTTATCAGCCAGAATGGTCCAACCTAGTTATCGTTATCGGTAAAATCTATTATCGGTTCGACTTCTAAAGGCCGTTCACACCAAGAACGATAAATATAAAGATAACGATAAAGATATAGTTCTAAAAATCATTCTAAATATGAAAGAATAGCACTGTGTACATTACAGCTATAACGATAACGATATAGAGATCAGATATATATCGTTGGGATCACTTTAAGAACGTTTTTTTTTTCCAGCTGTTGAACGATAAAACACTGACAGCCAATCAGAATCCGTTCTAATTTAAGGGCGACAGTGCGGAAAAGTTAATCACAGAGGTCCAGAAATAAAAACTGTTTGACAAGTCAAACCCCCTTTTCAAGGATACTTTATGAAAATAATAAATGGTATTAACAATGAAAAAAAAAAAAGTATTAACCATGAGATCATTATGCCAGAAAACAGTGTAAAATAAAATGACCTCAGGTATCCAGCGCTAGTTTCGACAACATTATCTTCCTTTGACTTTGCAGTGAAAAAGACGATGCGTTGTTTTTATTCCACTATATTGACTTCTTCAGCTAAATTCTCTGTTAGATTAGATTGATTACACTAGCTATTCACTCCAAACACAGCATGCTGAGGACATCTGCTGGTTAAAGTGTGTAACTGCAACAAGAACAGCGAAAACATGTTGTACACACTTTGAAACTGCAGCGCGTGAGCTCAGAATAAACAGACCGTTATCGTTCGTTGGTGTGGACACAAATATAGTTATCGTTCTTGGTGTCGGTACTCGCGCACAAACACATGAAGCGCTCGCACAGAAAGCCGCCTGTAATACAGTGTGTGAGTACTGAATTCAGTTCTTTTTCATGGTTTATTGTATATAAACGGGCAAAAACATACAAAAAATATGCCAAAATGCCAGAGTATTCAAGTAAACACAGTCAATTATGTCTTAAGTGAATGTAAACAGTAGTTTTTGATAACTGTGATATCAAAACTGCGATATTTCAATGGTAATCTAAAATTGTGATATCTAGTTAAGGTTTTTAGTGCCGTCACCAAATCCATCTCGGGGGCTGTTTGCACAACATCATTTTCAACTAAAAATGGAAAATTATGCATTTTGGCCGTTTATTTACACAACAACTGCATTTTGGTGGCCTGAAAATGCAAACTTTTGAAAACGGGTTTCAAAGTGCAAGTTTTTGAAAACGATACCATTATCAGCTCCATGTAAACTGTAAAAACGGTGATGTCATGCACATGCGTATTTACCCTATCCTCCTTATTTGTCAATGCAGAATTAAGGTATTTCAGTGAATGTGTGAGACTTCAGATTTATTAGGGAAATTAGAAAAATGCAGTAAACTGTAAAAATAAGATGGATAAGCATGTGCATTTGGCGCAAGTGCTCTGTAAAAGAATGCGCAGCTGTGTAATCTTTCTGTACAAAGAAAAAACTTCTCTGTTTTTAGTTGTCGTGTAAACGTACCCTAAAGCAGCTCCAGCTCGTCCAGTACAAGTCGCAGTCCTAATAACTGTTGAGGATTGATGTGAAATGGGTCTCAATGTCATATTAAAGAATCATGTATCTTTACTTGTTGATCTTTTACAGGTCGTCATCGTTGTATCGGGGAAAATTTCGCATACGTGCAGATTAAAACCATCTGGTCGACTTTGCTGAGGCTGTACGACTTTGAGCTGGTAGACGGACACTTTCCTCCTGTGAACTACACGACCATGATTCACACACCGCACAACCCCGTCATCAGATACACACGGAGGACGACACAAACACAGAAGTGATGGGAATATTCTCTTTCTGCAGTTGATTGTAATGAGTAGGTTTGTGAACAGAACTATTGAGTGCCTCTACAAACTACAAATGTTGGGTGAATTATTACTTATTGTTGCATTTTTAATGCAATTATTGTTGGCTGAATTAATGCATTATTGTTGGCTGAATCAATCTGACATCTCTTACTCAGATTCCAACATCTTGTGTTTGTTATTTAAAAACACAACCTATTTTACCTAAAGTGACCTGCAGTGCCCAGATGACCTCTGGGGTCAAGAGTCAAAAATCACAGTTTTTAATTCCTCAAATCTTCTGATAGCATCATCCTCCCAGCAAAGCATAAATAAAAAATATTTTTATACGATTTAACATATTTGTTTGTTTTTGCAGAAAACCTGTGATGTATAAAAAGCTTTTAACATTAAAATCACGTCATATAAAAATGGCAGACTGATGTTTATGTTGTGCTTTGGCCACCTAAAAGAGGTTGTGTTCATACACTGCTTAAGAAAAGCAGTTTGAGTTTTTAATTTAGTTAAATACTTCATTGTTAGAATATGGAAATTGTCTTCAGCTTTATGTAAAATATGGCTTACTTATTTATAAGTGAGTACGCATATTTAATGAGTTAACTTTTACACCTTAAATTTTTATTTCATTATTTGACAAATGTTTATTTATAGACGACATAATACATAAAAGTATATTGATAGCTGATGCAAATCATGTCAACATTAAGGTTTATTTAAAAGATGTATGTCTCTGGTCACCATATTTATTCACATTTTGTCTTTACTAGTTCATTTAAAATCATCCCACTTTGTAAAACTACATTTTTAAGAACAATTTTTTTTCACGCAGCCACAATTCAGGAGTGCGTGATGAAGTTTTTTAATAAATTTCAAGATATGTCGTTTGAAACAATTGCAGAAAGCAGTAATTAATTTTCAGTGACATTTCAGAAATTAAATGAAGGAAAAATTAATCTGCTTTTGTGTCCTTCTTGAGGAAAACGTGTTTCTGTTTGAAATAAAGCACAAGTTTTCGATTCAAAGACTTCTTCAAATCATAAAAATCAGATCTAACCCTGATCACAAAAAACCTCTAACAATGAAGACACTCATTTATCACCACCTAGTGGACATATAATGGTATAACCATTATATAACCATAGAAAAAAAACTATATAATACATATACATATCTTCTGAATATATACCATTCATAATGACAACTCTATTTTTCACCAATTTTTTCGCCGGTGGGGGTGCACCGTTCCTGGAAGTACTGCAATACCAGGTCGATGCGTGGAGTGGGCGGAGCAAGCCCCTATTCCATCTCCCTGATCCAAAAATCAATTTAATATATGGTCCCCGGGTAGGGGACGTATCAGATATTAAACTGATAAGAACAGATACTACACTTGATCTTAGCCAAAAGGCCGAGAAGCGATACCGATAATGGATCCGCGCTAAAGGAGTCACTCAGCGCGCTGCACATCTCGATGACGGTCACACGGTCTGACATCACGAGAAACACTTCAAACTACAAACACACACTCGAGAAATAATGTCCCGCTCAGAGACTGAGATATTGAACAAATAAGAAGCTGAAAACCTCCACAAAACATGCGGATTCTTCTTCAACCGCTACCTCGAGTTCACCATCATCCAATCAAACACGAGGACAGAGTAGGACTGTTTATCTCTGTTAATAGTCTTAGTTAATCACGAAACATTCACTATTTAAAAAATTAAAGTGTTTCTGCTCGAGTTCAGACCCCAGATTCAGGAAATAACACAGAAGAAACGAAGCTTTTTACACACTTTCATATTCGCTTGATGCGCCTCGTGTGGTTAAAAGCGGTACTGCACGTTCATCAAGTTACTGAGGCGTTTGTGGAGAATTCCAGCACAGCACAGACGATGAAAACAAATTATTTATCCATCTATAAACCTAGACCAATATTAAAAATGCAAACATATTCTGGGCTACCTGCAAAAATAATAACTGCTATAATCCAAGAATGCATAATACAAATGTGAACACGATTTAGCAATAAAAGTTCAGACTACCATGAAAAACTGTTTGTTGTTAAAAATTATAATCTCCTGTCGTGTCAATAACGTGGAAAATAAGACAATCGACCAAAGGTCTGTATGAAAATAACTCAGTATTTCTACTTAAAGGGTTAGTTCACCAAAAAATGAAAATAATGTCATTTATAACTCACCCTCATGCCGTTCCACACCTTTGTTCATTTTCGGAACACAAATTAAGATATTTTTGATGAAATCCGATGGCTCAGTGAGGCCTGCATAGCCAGCAATGACATTTCCTCTCTCAAGATCCATTAATGTACTAAAAACATATTTAAATCAGTTCATGTGAGTACAGTGGTTCAATATTAATATTATAAAGCGATGAGAATATTTTTGGTGCGCCAAAAACAAAACAAAATAATAACGTTTTGGTGCACCGTGATGGCCGATTTCAAAACACTGCTTCATGAAGCTTCGGAGCGTTATGAATCAGCGTGTCGAATTTTTATTTTGAATCGTTATTGTTTTTTTTGGTGCTCCAAAATATTCTCGTGGCTTTATAATATTAATATTGAACCACTGTACTCACATGAACTGATTTAAATATGTTTTTAGTACATTAATGGATCTTGAGAGAGAAAATGTCAACCGATTACGCCGATTACGACCCCCTCCAGTGTATTTCTTAAAGTAATTATGACCATTTGCGCTCTGTCTCACTGCCTGTATCCACTTTTATGTCCTTAAACATTCATTTTTTGGGATCGACAGCTTATAAAAACTTATTTCTGGGGTTTTTAGCTTGTTAGCTGTGCACCTTGTCACACAGCAGCTTTTAGACATTGTTCTGTTTTTTGTAATGAGTCAGAAAAGACAAAGAGGCAGCCTCACGCAATACAAAGTCAATGGAGACGGTTGGATTGTTCTCCCCCCCGGTGGGCGTGGTCTTCAGATTATGACGCGTGTCGCTCTGTCTCTATTGGTTTTCAGCGTGAATGCCGCGAAAAACACACAAAACACATCCAAAACGGGAAAGAGCTTTGACACAAAACCTGAGGTATATATTTAAAGACTGTCGAAAGCTACAGAAAAAAGAAGCAAACTGATTGCTGAAATTCACAAATAACTGGACTCCAGCAGAGAAACATGGATTTGCAGTTATCATTTTGTATCAAATTGTTGGATTTTGAGGTAAAATCATACCGTATATATTGTATTGTAATATATTATGTTGACAACTCATCAATTAAATATTTACCATCTTATATTCTGCATAATTGGGTGTTTTTAAATAAATAACACTGACAAAAACTATACAAGTTTCAGGGCTGGACAATATACATAACATTGATTTAAGTGATTACGCGGATTTAAACCTACCTATATTGTAGTTATATAAAATGTTCACAGGCAGATTTGCTTTATGTATTTCCCCGGCGTCGAAATCAGGCACATATAAATGTCAGGAAACACGACTCCTGGCTGCATGCCAATATCAATGGATTAGGTTTATTTGACAAGTTGTAAGAAACACTTTCGAGTCCAACCTTTAGTGTAATCGTTTGTTTTACTCGCGTTTTTTGTTTTCTCTATTAAATCCAGTCATGCAGCAGCTTCTTTTGCCACAGTTCAGCTGAGGGAGCGCGGGAAAGTGACGTCGATGCATACCCTCTATTAAAAATAGCTAGCTAGGTTAGCTGATTACCTCAAAAGTCTGTGGATATCGCCATCAATTCATACTGCTGTTAACACAAGCGGAATCGATGAGACCTGTTTTCCTGTTTGATCATGTGACATTTGACATAAATCAAATGGAGAAAAAAAAGTCTCACTTAATTTTATAAGTGTATATTTCCTTCATAATCAGATCACAGCAAAAAACTTACAGTCAAATAAACAAGTGTTCGATGAAGGTGCATGTCCATTCTCAATAATAACCGTTAACTTTCTTGAAGGGTATAACAGGCATATTTGATAACTAAGCAATAATTTATATGAAGGAAAAATTTTACTTCTACACAGTTAAGCTCTAGAAAAGCTGGTTTGATGAGGTTTACATATACAGAGACATGCACTTCTCACAAGTGTTTGTGCTGTTTTGAAGGTTAGTGAGCTCATATCCCATAATTCCCAGAGGGAACATGCCGTGAACGCAGCTGAGCGACAGTCCATTCGGACATGACTGATAGTCGGGGCTGATTGGGTCTCTGACCCGACTCTACAGTGGGAGGATGGACGAGCTTTCATCAGTCATCATCATCCGATGAAGAACGGGAATGGTCCAGGCGGTAGCAGTGCGCGAGGTTCAGGAGCTGCTCCAGGGATTCGGTGAGCTCGCCGAGTTCCGGCCCGTGAGAGAGGAAGCTGGGGGTCACGCGACGCAGGTCCAGCGCAGCACACGCTTTCTGCAGCTCGGACAGCTGGACACCCACAGCAGGACTGGACTGGAGAGACGTCAGGACTGGAAGACTACTGACCGACTGAGAGGGAGCTGGGAGAGACACAGAAAGAAGACGAGAACTGGAATTACACAGGGATGAACAGAGAGAGAGAGGCCAAGAACAAGACAAGAAACCTGGGTTCAATACAAATATTGACATTTTCACAGAAGATCATTTTGTCTTATGATCCCTTAGTGATTTAAAGTCCTCATAAAATCAAAATTTCAAATCAAAATCAAGTGTCATTACTCAGTTCAGTTCAACTATGCACAGAGCGTTCTTTAGAACTTCCGCATTAATATAAGCCAGCTGGAAAACATCCGGTGAGAGTCATGTGCTGGTGTGTTGAGCATCAGTAGTGTAATACTTAGTTTCTAATCAGAATATAGTCACTTAAATAGTCAGGCATAGCATTAATTTAGTTATTCAAACGTAACACGGCATAAAAAATAAATAAATAAAGACGTACCTCAGTGTTCCTCCTCGACTAAATTCAATTCGACCATTAGTTTTCACACTTTTATGTGAAAATAAGCTTCAAAAATTAAATATTTATTGTGCACTTTAGTTAGATTAATTGAATAAAATGTGTGTTTTCACAAGTGTGCTGAAATCATTGACTGACAGCTGCTGTGATTATAAAGAGAGAGCAGCGCTCGCTTTCTGTGTCATTCATTCACAAGAAAAGTTATTGTTTTTCAGGAGATTTTGAGTATTTCACACTTCACATTGACAAAATGTATTTTTAAACCTAGTTATTTTATAATGTTTAATATTTAGTCAAAAACGAAGTGAAAAACGATTAGGCTGATATATGCGCAAATAAATGCTACTTTGCCGCCACCTGCTGGTTAAAGTGGTAATTATTGTCTTTTTTATTTTTAAATAAGTGATTTCTATCAAATGTTTACGGAAGAGGATTAGGGCCAAGCAATAATAAAAAAATAAAACCATCTCGAGAATAAACTTGTTAAATTACGAGAAAAAAGTCGAGATAAAATGTTGAGAATAAAGTCATTAAATTATGAGTTTATTGTCAACATTTTATCTCGACTTTTTTCTCGAAATTTAACTAGTTTTTTCTCGTAATTTAATGACTTTATTCTCAACATTTTATCTCGACTTTTTTCTCAAAATTTAACACGTTTTTTCTCGTAATTTAACAAGTTTATTCTCAACATTTTATCTTGACTTTTTTCTCGTAATTTAATGATTTTTTTCTCGAAATTTAGCAACTTTAATCTCGAGATGGTTTTATTTTTTTATTATTGCTTGGCCCTAATCCTCTTCCGTAAATGTTGAATTTACTTTTTTAAAAGTTCGGTTTTACAATGGGGACAATCTCAGAAGGATGAACAAATAATGTTTGTGGTCATCACATTAAAAATAACATTTGAAGTGCTGGAAAATAATGCGTGTGTTTGTCTAATTACAGATAACAGCGTTTTTAAACAGTCCCAATAGCTTCGTCTTTATTGAAATCAATAAAACTGGTTTATTGGCAAATTAGGTAAATGTGATAACCGCATTAAAATATGAATACAACATAAAAAGTCATCCATTGATGGTTTTATGTCGATGTACAGCGACTACAGAATGAACAGCTAACAGTTCACCGGAAATGCCCGAGTTGGCTTAACGACAACCAGGAAGTAACCGTGCATATAGTCCATTCATCAAAAGCTAAGGTACGGCGAACTCTGATGACATCAAATCTTACTCCCTCGACGTGACGAGTGTCCAAAGACGAATCACATATAGCTTTGATCATAATAACCTAGCAATTTAGATAGTTATAGACCACTGTTAGAGGAATTAAGGACTTTCCAGCACTTCAAAGCTCAAAAGTGTAACTATTATCCAATTTAAATGTTATTTTTTAATGTGATGACCAAAAAGTTTTCGTTCATCCTTCAAAGATTGTTAAACTTTAAATTTTACAAATGGGTACAATGTAGGAAAAATAACATATGGTGAAAAACAAACACTTATTTTAAAATTTAAAATTAAATCAACACTATAACCAGTAGATGGCGGCAGAGGAGCACTTATTGGCTTATTTAACATTTCCATTCCTTTTTTTCCCCACACAATTTGCTTTTTTCAATTTATTTATAGAGACTATCAAATCAATATTATAACACTAAAAATACATTTTTGCCATTTTTTTTTGTACTGAAGTATGAAATATTTAATTGTAGGAACATTCAGTGTCATGAAAGACTTTGACATCACAGGTCCTCTTTAAATCCACTCACTGGCAGGAGGAGCGGACTGGTTCTGGAGGAAACCCTGCGGACCCAGATCCGGGCTGAAGATCTGTGGGAACGGAGGGGTGAGTTTACTGGGGCTGGACAGCAGCTGCACCACCCTGCAGAAACAGACATGTGACTCAGACCAATGACCAATGACAGCAGTCTCAGAGCGGTACGGTTAGAGCCGTGTGTGTCGATCACTCACAGTGGGGATGATGGGTAACGTAACCTGACGTACGTCGCCAGCACGTCTTCTCCAGAGCGCTCGTAGTGCAGAGGACTGGGCGGCTCCACGCCCGGGAGAGGAGGACTGACAAAATACAAGACTAATATTAGACCAACAATATTTACTGTGTTATTTTAGTATTATTGGTTACACTCTACAATAAGGTTCATTTATTAATCTTTGTTAAAGTTAGTAAAAATCTAATTGTTCACAGTGCATTAACTAATGTTAACTTTTGATTTTAAAAATGTTTTCGTACATGTAGAAATTAACATAACTAATGAAACCTTATTGTACAGTGTGACCATATTATTTATATGCCATTATGGTTTATTGATATTTTGAATTAGCTTTTATTTTTATATTTTCAGTTTTAATTTAAAATTTTAGTTTATTTTTTTAGTCATTTTGTTATGTGCTTTTATTAGTTATACATTTTTTATACTATTTAGGTTAATTTATTTTTATTTTAGTTCAGTTTTAGTTTTTATTTAATTCCAAGTAATTTTAGTGCTTCTATTTCAACTTATTTCATCTAGTTGAAAAGGCTAATTTTCTAATTTTCATTTAGTTTTTCATTAAATATTTTCATTTCAAATTACAGAAATATTTTAAAATAGTTTTAGTTAAATATAATAACTGGTGGACAGGGTACAGCATTTTAAAATGGATTCAATTGCATTTTTAATTACAATTCAATTTCTAAATTTTAAAGGTAACAAACATGGTGCAAAATTTGAATTTTAAGAAGCAGAATTTAAATGAAATGACATTCACATAAATTAATCTAAACATAAATTGGTATCTTTTTCAAAGGAAACACTTCACAGATTATTGTACAAGTAAAGACATTTGTAAAAGTAACATTTAAAAAAAGTTATAGAAGTTTATGAAAAATTAAAATATATATTTTACAAAACATGTTCAACTCTAAAACTTCAAGAAAATCAAAGTTAAATATCTGAACAAGTTCTGTGCCAAATTTTAGGTCGATATCTGAAGGTTTTTTTGTGTGCAGTACCACACTCTTCCACTAGATGACATCCAGACTCCACCATATAAGGACTCTTTGATTTCATATATGTTTTGAGTCATCTGAACCATATTTTTCCACACTTTTCGAAATATTTATGAAGTAGACTAACTATTCAGAAGAAGTTAAAAAAAATAGTGGTTAAAAACATTTTTATAAATCATAAATTCTGATTTTTATTCTTTGTAATGTGTGAAAAGTATTGACCATACAGGCAGTATTCAGAAATCGAACAGTGCACGATGGTTAATCAAAATGTCATAACTCGATCACTTCGTCGGTTGTAATGTAACTTTAAAACTAATGCTGGACTCATGTGTAACAGTGTAACACATTTATATTAGGAGGATAAACAAACAAACCTCAGCTAAATATATCAACGTAACATCCTCTCACCTGACTAAACTCTGCCCGCCGAAACCTTTCAGAGTCACCGATTGGCCGAAACAGCGTCCGTCGCCGAGCTCAGGACACGCAGACAGGGGTTTCCACGGTAACGCATCAGCAAAAGCATCCAGAGCCTCAGGGAGGCAGCTGCCGTGCATCATGGGAAACGGAACAGAGCCATAAGCTGAAACCACCTGGAAAATACAGTTGCATAAAGTCACAAGTTACAGACTGAAGCCCGTTCACACCAAAAACCATAACAGCAGTGGTGATGATGTTCTGTTTATTATTTTGTCGTCTGTCGCTTTAATTGCTCGAGCTCTAATTGGATTCTAATAAGCTGTAATTCTAATCAAAAGCATCACTGACACTGTTTTTCATGTTTAATACTGTAAAAATGACATAATGAAGCTGTGTATTAAATGGATTGAATCCCGCTGACCTTCCTTCCTGAGTCGGTCAGAGCGTCCGAGAGCTGCCACATGGGGGCGCTGGCCTGTCCCAGTCTGTACGACACCGTCATGCTGTCCAGAGCCAGAGCCAGAACTGAGCTGGAGTGAAACCACAGCGTCGGCTGATGAGAGAACATCAGATACTGAATAAATCAACAGATCTGTGCCATTTAGTATTCATATTTTGAATTCATTTTTATTTTAATATTTTGTGTTTTTAATTTGATTAAAGGTTTAAGTAACTTTGTTGTGCATTTTTGTCATTTTTATTAGTTTTTGTAAAAAAAAAAAGAAGTTTTTATTAGGGATGCACCGGAATTTCAGCTACCAAAAAAGCTATCTTAATATCTGTTTAATAGCCTTTAATTTTCAGCCAAATGCATCCTGAGTTTTTGGTTTCGGCCCAGAATTGATATTTTGGTGCATCCCTAGTTTTTATTCATTTTATTTCAGTTTTAGATTTAGCTATTTTAGTGCTTCAAGTCAGATAAAAGTGCATCAATGTAAAATGTTCACACAATAAACCACTAAAATGAAGGTGTTAAAGGGTTAGTTCACCCCAAAATGAAAATGATGTCATTATTCTTCTGCTTATGTTCATTGATTGATGTTTACATGTGAGTAAAAGTCTAAATTCAATCTGTTCATCATTTAAAGTGATCGAGTCTCTTCAGAAAATTAGGACTAAACCACTCAATTCATATGGATTCGTTTTCCGATCTTCTTATGAACTTTTTGAAGTAACAAAGTGGTCATTGCAACGACTGAAACCTCTCAGATTTCATCAAAAATATCTTAATTTGTGTTCTGAAGATGAATGAAGGTCTCACTGGTGTGGAACGACATGAATTAATGACAGAATGTCATTTTTGGGTGAACTAACCCTTTAAATGTTTTAATTTTTTGTCATTTATTTCAGTTAACATTTATTTTAAGCAATAAAAAAAGTTTTTTAATGGATTTAGTTTTAGTAAATTGTAACTCTGTAACAGTTTCCAGTGAATGAAATCTGCTTACATCATAATTGATCAGCGGGAAAGTTGTGGGCGGATGAGGACGTCTCCCCAGTCCACCTCTCAGGGTCAAAGGGCAGAAGAACGAGCTGTGATTGGCCATATGGAGTGTTCCTAACGCACAGTTCAACATGTGGTACAAGTCCTTTATAGGGCTCTGTCAGCAGGAGACAAATAAATTCAGCCGATTTAACACATGAAACCGGTTAAAACTGCTGTATTTCTTTTCGTACGAATGACGAATCTCACAGATTCTGGGTGATTGACAGGTGCCACGCCCCATGTGAGGATGCCACGCCCTCCGTAAGAGTCCTGCAACAGCTCTGTGACCTTTGACCCCAAGCCTGAAAAACCGTCAGCGAGGTCACACAACACCTGAAAACCCTGAACAGCAGGAAACAGAAGCGGAGAGCGTGAGATTGAGAGAAGAGCTTTATATTTACATTCATGCTCCTGACAGATGGCTTCACACTTACAGATTATAATAAACAATATAACAGAAGATAATACATAAAATAATATTTCAATGCTTTTGATCTATAGTGCATTCACTTGCAAAACTTGTCAGTTCCCCCTAGAAACATTCGTTCATTCTTAAAACTTGCGTGTTCCCATGAGAATCCTGCTCACAAAACTTTTGCATTCGCTCTGAACTTTTACGTGTTCGCTTCAAACTTTTGCGTTCGTTTCAAACTTTTTTTTTGCGTTTACTTCAAACTTTTTTTTGCATTCGCTTCAAACTTTTACGTGTTTGCTTCGAAATTCTTTTTGCGTTTGCTTCAAACTTTTTTTTGCGTTCGCTTCAAACTTTTACGTGTTCGCTTCAAACTTTTACGTGTTCGCTTCAAACTTTTACGTGTCGCTTCAACTTTTACGTGTTCGCTTCAAACTTTTGTTCGCTTCAAATTTTTTGCATTCGCTTCAAACTTTTACATGTTTGCTTCGAAATTCGTTTTGCGTTTGCTTCAAACTTTTTTTGCATTTGCTTCAAAAAGCGTTTGCTTCAAACCTTTTTTGCGTTTGCTTCAAACTTTTTTTGCATTTGCTTCAAAAAGCGTTTGCTTCAAACTTTTTTTGCGTTTGCTTCAAACTTTTTTTGCATTCGCTTCAAACTTTTACGTGTTCGGTTCAAACATTTTTATTTTTTGCGTTTCAACTTTTTTTTGCATTTGCTTCAAACTTTTTTTTTTTTGCGTTTGCTTCAAACTTTTACGTTTTTCAAATTTACGTGTTCGCTTCAAACTTTTTTTGCATTTGCTTCGAACTTTTTTTTGCGTTTGCTTCAAACTTTTTTTGCATTCACTTCAAACGTTTTTTGCATTCGCTTCAAACTTTTACGTGTTCGCATCAAACTTTTACGTGTTCGCTTCAAACTTTTACGTGTTCGCTACAAACTTTTACGTGTTCGCTACAAACTTTTATGTGTTCGCTACAAACGCTACAAACTTTTACGTGTTCGCTTCAAACTTTTGTGTTCACTTCAAACTTTACGTGTTGCTTCAAACTTTTAAACTTTTTTGTTTGCTTCAAACTTTTTTTTGCATTTTTCAACTTTTTTTGCGTTTGCTTCAAACTTTTTTTGCATTTGCTTCAAACTTTTTTTTGCATTCGCTTCAAACTTTTTGCATTGCTTCAAACTTTTTTGCATTTTCAAACTTTTACGTGTTCGCTTCAAACTTTTTTTTGTGTTTGCTTCAAACTTTTTTTTGCATTCGCTTCAAACTATTTTTGCATTCGCTTCAAACTTTTTTTGCATTCACTTCAAACTTTTACGTGTTCGCTTCAAACTTTTTTTGCGTTTGCTTCAAACTTTTGCACGTTCGCTTGAAACTCGTATTCACTTGAACCTTTGGTGTTTGCTCGAAACTTGTACGCATTCACTTCAAACATTTGCACTGTTGAACAAATACAAAGTCAGCAACACAAAGATTCTTGGGGGAATGTGTTAAATGCATAACTATTGAAATAATATTAATTTTTCCTCCCATCCCATATTTTTCCTCAACACCAGGACCCTTTTATGGGCTCCATAAATCTCACAAAACCATATTCATGTCACATTACTTTTTGGTGGAGATGTGGTAGTTTGTTAAAATGTAAAAAAAAAAAAACTTGATGCTCCAAATAACAAGCTTAAAACCTTTATTTAAATGTAACCTTATTTCCTTTGATTTTGAGCTAAACGTGAAGCTGACAGGTTTTCTGAGAGTTGTTTGTCGTGGTTCGTAGAGGTGGATGTGTGCTTTACCTGCAGATAGTCACACTCCTCCACGAAGAAGTGCAGCCGATCCTCCAGATCCTCCAGCACTGGACCCTGTAAGAGCGCCTCCCCCTGGCCAAACGCTTCCAGGCGCTCAGACTCACTGACCACACGCACAATAAACACAGTTACGTCTCTCAAAGTAGTGATGCAGTGTCAAAAAGTTCTGGAGGGCCGAAATCATTGACCGAAACGGTTTAATTAGCGCTTCTCCAATAGCGCATCTTTACTATATCAGTGTTTTTGGACTATGCTATTTTCAGCTGAACTATAGAATGTAAACTGGTTCAGTCGTTGTATTACTCACCCGTCATGGTTGTACCGGTTAATGACGGAGATGGTTTGAGGATGTAGATGGATCCTCAGGAAATCTGACCAAACCCTCACGCTTCCCTCCAGCCTATAGGATTTCTGTATCCGCTCCAGACTGCTGTTCACCGTCTCCATGGCAACGCTCGCTCCTGCGCTGGCCACTTCAGGAAAATTCACAATATTGCATGAATACATGAATAGCTACAGGTAGGGCTGGACAATACAGAATCAACAAATAACATATATTTTGACATTTTCATCCTTTTGAGAACCTCTTTTGCTTTTGTTATCAGATATAAGTGAAGCGGGATATTAAATGAGCAAAGAAAATGTAGGATGAGACTTATTTTTTGGATAGATTGTAAGAAATAAGAGGGACTGATGATGTCAGCTGAAGGGAAGTTGTTTCAGAGGTGGAGCGATATATATAATATATCTATAATTTTAGTTAAAGTTTTAGTATTTCTTTTGTATTAAGCCTTTTTATTTGTTTTTATATTTTTTTAAATATGTAAATAGTTTTTATTAATTTTATTTATTAGTTTTAGTTATTTTAGTACTTTAAGTTTACATTAGATTTTATTTTTATACTTTTTCGCGATAATTTTAGTTGAAGATTTAATAATTTTGTTCTGTATTTTTGTCATTTTTATTAGTTTTATTTTTTAAATGTCAATATAGTTTTTATTATTTTATTTATTAGTTATAGTTATTTTAGTTCTTCAACTTTGAAAAAGATTTTATTTTTATATTTTGTTTTCACACACGTTTTTGTCATTTTTATTAGTTTTAATTTTTTAAAAATTACGTCTATATAGTTTTTATTCATTTTATTGGTTTTAGTTATTTTAGTACTTCAAGCTAAACTTAAAGAAAATTAGAAATGTTGCCTTGGCAACTAGCTTTTATTTAATTTTTACAAGCAAGTTTTTTTTAACATTTTATTTCAGTTAACCTTTTTTTAAAGTAGCTAAAATATTTTTTATGGCTTCAGTTAACGATAATAGCCCTGCATCAGGTCATGGGTTTGATTCCCAGGGAACACATGAACTGATAAACACACACCTTCAATGCACGTCGCTTTGAATAAAAGCATCTGCCATATGCATCAGTGTAAATGTTCACAAGAGCAGAAAGATGAATGAAGCTGATTTTGAGTTCATACACACCTGAGGAGTGACCCACCGCAGAGGAACGACACGTGAAACCTGGATCTGCTAGTAAACCTCCCGTCTACACACACAGACACATCAGTTATTACATGCTTGCAAAACCCCTGCTGAGTTTCATTAATACACTCTCACTTACATCTAGATTGTCGAGGTCCTTTAGGAAAGGGTTTTTGGTGGGAGGACTTTCTTTGTGGGTCATAATCTGTCCTTGCCTAAGATCAGAGAAAAAAACTCAATCATTCAGCTTTTAATTAGAATTCATAAACACTGAAAAACAATATAACAGAGTATAAACAGTAAACACATGTTGTACCATGTAAAGGTGGTGTTTTCATTCTCTGTGTCGTACAGACTGCCCTGCTTCCTCAGCGTCTGAAGACTTCCTGAAGATACCAACAAAACAAAAACATTACAAGCATCAACAACCCAATACTGCATTCATAAATTACACATTATTGGTGTTTGTCAAGTCAAACATTACTGTACTGTTGCTCATAATTAGAGTTTGGATCATGACAGCTCAGCCTGATTTATACAGACGTGTGCAGAATGATCATGAATGTGAATGTAAAAATGAGTTATAAAACATTTACATTAATTCAGTTAGAGAGGAAGAGAGGAATTATTCAAGGAGCCAACAATATTTGTGATATACAGTGCCGGTTATTTGAAGCAAACTAGAGAAGAGGAGAAATGCTGAAAAGTAAAGAACTTTTTATTTTATCTTTGTTTGTTTTTGTGTAAGCACATATGTACAAAATATGTCCCTAAATGCATCCCTCTTTATAAATCGCAATTTATCTAAAATTCAAGCGCAATAACTCACAGTTCACTCATCATCAACAGCTGTGTTTCCATCCAAAGTTGTGAATTTAACTTATTCGCAAAATTGGATAATCGCATAAAACATTTGTGAATAAAGCAGCGTTTCCACCCCAAGAGAACAAAAATTGACACTGGGAAATTGGCACAAAATATCAGTAATAAACGTTTCTTCAATCGGGCTTTTCTCCTCCATCATAAATGAGTTGGTCTCAGAGCGTCAGACTTTGACTCAGACGTTTCAGAACCACCATTTGAGATGCTGCGATGCGATTGGTCCACTGGCTAGTCCAGTTATCCAATCAGAGCCTCTGCTGAGGCAAAATCACATGAGGTTTTGGGAGATTTAAATGTTTTTGTCGTAGTTTATATGCATATATTCTTATCACATAAAAAAAATGATCAGTTTTTATGCATATTTTTAGATTTTATGTGCATCTTGGCACTTCTATCCAGCGTTTTTAATGCGATATCCCAAAATGCATATACAAATAGGTGGAGGGAAACCAAATCAAAGTGCAACAGTATAATCAGACTGTGTCCGTTACCTTTGAGGTCCATGGCGATGAGTCGGGGGGTGTATGTCACGTGACCCCCCAGCGTCAGACCCTCTCTGAACATCACGTCACTCTGCAGCTCACCCTCCGGCACCACCGCATCATAAACCAGACCCGCATCCTACACAAACACAGACAGGAGACGCAGAGAGACTGTGTAATCACCCATTCATAAAGGGACTCGAACCCGGGTACGCTGGCACAGGAGGCGGGCGCTCTAACAAGTATGCTAAAGACAGCAGTTTACATGCACTCTTACTACCAGGGCTTGGTAAAAAATATAGATTTCTCGATTTTAATCAATTCTCATTTTTATGAACCGATATTGATTCATAAATCCCAAGAATCGATTAGTCTGGTCTGTTTTCAGTTGATGAATGAGCAGAATATGTAGCGCCTCCCATTCAATAAATCGCAGTAATCTTTGTGCTTTGTTACTTTTGATATGAAGCAAAGTCTCAAATGACGTCCATCTTATTATGAGATTCAGAAAATAAATACCGTTTTGGCGCTGTTTAATGTGGCGTGACAGATCGCTTTAGCGCCTCAGTTAAAGAGAAGCATGTGATCATCCTCTCCTCCGCTTTAATACCAGTTACAGCGCAAAATAAACATGAACATCTGAAGGTATGTGTAGTTTACAGCATTAGTGGACAGATTTTTTTTTCCTCTAGAAAATTCGCCATGTACTGAAACTGAAATACTACATCCAAAATAATCAAATCGAATCGAATCGAATGCATGTGAATAGTAATCAAATAGAATCGTGAAAATTGTGTCAACACCCAGCCCCATTTACTACTGTTACAACTGTATCAAATGACTACTTTAAAGTCATGCATTAATAAAAATAATGTGCAGAGACAAATCACTTATAATAAATACTGCAATATTCCAAAATATAAAGGCATTACCATGCTACATGGTCAAAAACATGACACTAGCACCATGACAATGCACAAAACCATGCCACTTTTAGTAAGTGTTGTTACTACAGTTATAGTTTTTGGTGTAAAATCATAAAATAACTAATCTCTGTCTCTTTTGACAGGGTTACCACTGTACTAGTTTACTGTACTGTAGAAAATATTGTTACCATACTAAAATCTACATCTTTTTCTTAACTGAAAACAAAGCCATTCTTCATTTTGGAAGCTAAAATTAAAGTTAAGTTATAAAATTATTTGACAGCTCTTGTTATTGATCCACTGAAATGATATTTTCCGAGTACTGTTTATAAACTGAATCAATGTATTAAACAAACTTACCTGTAAATTCCACCAGTGCGTCCCGACAAAGTTGGAATAATGTCCCAGCTGGAGTGTGACCACCTCCCTGCACGTGCCGCTCATTATGCCCTTTAGATATTAAAACATCTTAATCATAAGTTTAGTGAAAATGAACATGATATTTCTCATGATGTGCTCGAAAAACGCAAGGCTGCAGTGCAGACGAACTTCCCGCGTGTGCCTCTAGTAATCCTCCACTGTGATTGGCTGTTACGGCGCATGCAGCAGTGTGATTGGCTGAGGGAGCTGTCACTCAGCGGGGTAGTTCGGTTTCACTGCGCCTGACTCGCACACATGTGCAGCGCTGGTAAACAACAGAATAGTTGTTGTGAAAAGTACGTTTATTTATTCATATGCTAGTTTTGATTCCTATTATACTGAGCTTTAGTTCAGTACAAGCAGAATTTAATATTTAATTTCTAGTGCACTTATTTACTGCCTTAATTTTAACATGATGAATGAAGTAAATCTTGCGAAATTAAAAGTAAAATCCTATACGTCATACATGCACTAGTTTAAAATCAGCGCGAGGTGTTTCTATTTCTAGGCGTCGACGCAAGTCACGTGATCCCGAGAGAAATGATTTACCTGCGGACTGACCGTCGCACCTGTACGAGTGTGTGATCACAGATCCTGATCGAGGCTCACACTGCTGATCTGTCATTATAAGTTATAATATTCAATATACATTCATGATATTCCTCTCAATGGAGTGTCAGGTAAGAAACTACAGCGTTTTACTTCATTCTCGGATTGTTTGGAAAGTTTCATGTGAAATAATCTCATATCAAGAGTTGTTGTTTAAGTCTCAGATTCTTAGGCGTTTTAATAGCAGCATGTAATTGTGTTTGATTTAAATGAATCATTTCACTTTAATTAAAGTGTTGTTGTATAGTAGTGTTGTGTTTATTTCTGCTGTATTTCCGCGAGTTCAGGTCAAACTGGTGGAACTGCATTCATTACAGCTAGTGTAACAATGTGACACTGTGAATCAGAGTAACACTTCACAGTGAAGTATTGTGTGTGTTGTATGTGACTAATGCATGAGGAATCTGTTCTCTGATAGCTTTGATCCATGTGAACTGTGTTCGACTAATTCACAAAATGTAATATAAGTGTCTCCAGAATGTGTCTGTGAAGTTTCAGCTCAAAATCCCCCACAGATCATTTATTATAGCTTGTCAAATTTGTCCCTATTTGGGTGTGAGCAAAAACACACCGTTTTTGTGTGTGTCCCTTTAAATGCAAATGAGCTGCTGCTCCCGCCCCCTTTCCAGAAGAGGGCGGAGCTTTAACAGCTCAACAACAACAAAGCTGGAGAATCTCACGCAGCCAAAATGACAATAGGCATGTGACGGTATCAAATTTTCATGTTGCGATTAATTGCTGAAGCTTTTATCACAGTATACGGGATTATCACGATATTGAAATAAGTTGCAAAAAAAGTATTGTCATAGTATAACAGGTTTAAGAACTCTTTTTGTAATAAAAAAACTCATACAATACAAAAATACAATAAAAAATTGTAAAAATAAAATACAATAATATAATACACACAAAATATTTAAAGTAAAATGTTCAAACAGATTAAAGTGCAAAAGAATTATAAGAACAACAGGTGACACTATATAAGGTCTCATTATTTAATGCATTAACTAAGATTGAGCAATAGCTTTGTTACAGAAAGTATTATTTTTTGTTAATGTTAGTTAAGAAACACAACTGATCATTGTTAGTTTTCTCTCAGGTCCATTAAATAAGTTCTTTTGATTTTAGTAATGTTATTAAACGGTAACTAAGAAATTAACATTAACTAAGAATAATTAATGCTTTATAAGTATTTTTCATGGTCAGTTTGGTAATAATGAGTTAACATGTTAACTAATGAAGCCGTATGTCTCAGAGTTTTACTGAACAATAACAAATAATCAGAACATTTCTAATCATTAGGGCATGTTGTCGTCCAGATTAAAATATAAAAATGTTTAAGTTTGAAAATAAATAGCCTATTAAGTCGTTAAGTATTTGGTGCTGTGATGAACAACATTGAGATTACAAAAAAATTAATGTCTGTTTGAAGCATTTCAAAAACTTCACAAGAGCAGTTGCTTTGTTTGTGGGGTTTCCGGGGTAACCGCTGTATTTCTGCTGTTACATCAGCGCCCTCTGCTGTGAGAGAGTGAACGTGCACTTTCATTCAGCGCGTCTCCTTCACTCGTTCCGTCATGTGCTGCTCATGCATGTTGTGCTTACATAATTACGTTTACATCTGAGTGCGTAATAAATTATTTACGGTATTTTGAAATGCCCACGATAACAATATCGTGCATATTCATTATCGTGATATATCGCATTACCGAATATCGGCACAAGCGTTCAGCCTTACGTTGTTTAAACTGGAGTCGGACACTGATAAATATGTCAAATATTTATAAATATTGCACTAAAACTGTTCATTGCAAAGTGAAAAGGTCTGATTTTTAAACCCACTGGTTGGGTTTGTTTATATTTGACCCAAATATGAGTTTAAACAACCCAGCTTTTTTCGAGTGTAAGTTATAGTGATCGACTGATTGATCTGCATTATTTGGGCATTTTGAAATGATCTATATTTCCAGAAGAAGTTTGAAATCTCTCTCTCTCTCAATGTGTAGGACAGTGGAAATGTGAACTCAAGCGCTCTGTTCTGAGTGTCATCGGTCAGTTTCATCGGTCAGTCCAGCTCAGAAACACAGACGGACACTAACATGACGGATAAACCTGAAACATCTGAAGAGATCCAACCTCTGAACCTCCCTGATCTGACCCGGTCCGATGGAGATGTTCAGGGAGCGGACAGCAGGACGGAGAGCGCTGAAGAGCTGGAGCGACGAGACGACTGGACGGAGACGGAGGAGAAGAAGTCACAGCACAGAGACGACGACGGTTCACTGGCTGACGATGAGGAGGAAGATGATGAAGTTGATGGGAACGGGTCGCAGGACTCCTGGCTGCCAGAGAAAGCGGTGCAGTCGTTCACTCCGAACGTGATGATCGTTCAGCCCACGGGACGAGAAGACGTTCAGATGCAGGAGATCCAGATGGAGAAGATCCCTCTGTATGTGCAGAACTTCCACACAAACCCTCCACAACACTTCCACCCGCCCTGGATCGACGATATAGACAAACCTGGAGGTAAATGATGCTTCTGAACAACTCTAATCTGTCAGCGGGATTGTTTGTGTGGGACAGAAGGCATTTATGATCTGAAACAAATCAATCAAACCCTGAACTTCAGCAGTACTGATGATGATTGTATGAAAACAGGAGTATGTCTTAATTAGCGTTAGAGTAACTGTGTACTGCTTAGTAAATACTGTAGGTTATACAAGATTATTAGACAATAAAACAATAGCATGCAGCAGATAGTTTTGTCATATGAGCAGCGTTCATTTATCATTGTGGAAACAAATGCATTCATTTCTAATCAAATTCTAATCAAGTAATTAGCTGAGACAAAAGAATTGATTGGTTTCTGTTAACTCTTTTCTGGTTTTTATCACATTGAAACTGATGTTATTTTAAAATCATTGATTATACTATTATATATTTTATTCATATTTTGGTTTTAGTTTTAGTAATTTTGTTGTTTTTGTCATTTTATTAGTTTTTGTTTCTTTTAAATGAGTCTATTATTTCAGTTTTAGTTATTTTAGTACTTAAACTAAACTAAACAAAAATGACAAATGTTGCCTTGGCAAAAAGATTAATTAAATACTTTTTAAATATATATTCTAGTGTATTTCAGATGTTTATTTTTGAATATTCTATATTATTTAGTTAACTTTTTTATTTCAAGTAATTTTTTAAACAAGTTTTGTATTATTGTTAATTGAATGATTATTTCAAGTTGCAAAAATTTTTATGGTTTTAGTTTAATTTCTAATTATAGTAATCACATTTTGTGCAAAATACTTTAACTTTTGTTTAATGGCAGTCTAATCAAATAATTATTAAGACAAAACAATTGAAACTGATGTTATTTTAGTGTCATTGATTATACTATTATACATTTTATTAATATTTAGATTTTTGTTATTTGATTTTTTTTCCATTTTTAGTTTAATTTTAATGAAAGTTTAGTAATTTAGTTGTTTTTGTCATTTTTGTTTCTTTTAAAAGTGTCTATAGTTTTAGTGTTTTAGTTAACTTGTATTACTTCAAGTTAAAATAAACAAAAATGAGAAATGCTGCCTTGCCAAAAACATGAATTAAAATACCAAAAAATTACCAAAAAATATATTTTTGTATATATTCTATATTATTTCAGTTAACTTTTTTTTAAAATACATTTTGTTTTATTATTTTTATCAATTAACAATTATTTCGAGTTGCAAAATGTTTTTTGGTTTTAGTTAATAATAAAAACCCTGGGTCAAGTAGAGTGCATTGCATTGTGGGAGATATTGCAGTATTGTATAATGCACATTGTTCTTCAGTGCTGATTTGATGGAAGTGTTTGTGTTGATCGTCTCTCTCTCTCAGACAGTTATTGTGTGGAGGTTGTGCGGTTGTGTGCGTGTGTAACGGCTGCCGCGGTCATGTTCCCGTTACTGACCTGGGGCGGGTACAAGCTCCTCCCCTTTGACGCCCCGCCCCTCGACAGCACCCCCCTCAGGCTGGTCTACACACTGCGCTGTGCGTTTTTCGCCAGCATTCCCATCATTCTGGGTGAGGATCTATAAAACATAGATATATACTCTACTATGAAAAGTTTGGGATTGGTAAAGTTTTCTAATGTGTTTAAAAGGCACCAAGGCTGCATTTATTTGATCAAAAATATAGTAAAAACAGTAATATTGTGGAATAATATCTGTTTTCTATGTGAATATATATATGTCCGTCTCTCTGTTTCAGGTGTGCTGGTTCAGGGCGTGTCCCGTCTGAAGTTTGGGACGCTGAAGCCTCTGTTTGACGGGACGTGGGAGAATCGTGAGGTCTCCGTTCACGGACACTACGTCCGAGACTCACTCCACCTGTACCTGCTCTACTTTCTGCAGCTCGCTGTCATGGCAACATACTCCCAACAGGAAACGCTCAAACTGGTGCCGCTGCTCACCATCATCTTCGTGATTGGCAGGTGTGTGTCAGGGAAGGTTACTTTTAAGACTTTCAAATGTAACATTTACATTATTACAGTATTATTACTTTTAAATTGGAAAAATGTTACTTTTAAGACTTTTAAATGTAACATTTACATTATTGCACCGTTACTTTAAAATTGGAAAATGTTACTTCTAATACTTAAATGTAACATTTACATAATTGCAGTATACTGTTAGGCTACTCTACAATTGAAAAACTGTTACTTTTAAATTAGAAAAAATTTTTACTTTTAAATCTGAAAATTTTACTTTTAAGACTTAAATGGAACATTTACATTACTACAATACTGTTACTTTTTAAATCAGAAAATGGTACTTTAAGACTTTTAAATGTAACATTGACATTATTGTAGTACTGTTACTTTAAAATTGGAAAAATGTTATTTAAATTGAAAAATGTTAATACTTTTAATACTTTTAATACTTAAAGTAACTAACATTATTGCAAAAGTTACTTTTAATTGAAAAAATGTTACTTTTAATACTTAAATGTAACTAACTATTAACTTTGAATTGGAAAATGTTACTTTTAATACTTAAATGTAACATTGACATTATTGCAGTACTGTTACTTTTAAGGGGAAAAATGTTATTTTAAACTGGAAAATTTTACTTTTAAGACTTAAATGTACATTGACATTATTGCAATACCGTTACTTTAAAATTGGAAAGTGTTACTTTTATACTTAAATGTAACATTACATTATTGCAGTATACTGTTACTCTACAATTGGAAAACTGTTACTTTTAAATGGGAAAAAAATGTTTCTTTTAGACTTAAATGTAACATTTACATTTACAATACTGTTACTTTTAAATCAGAAAATGTTACTTTAAGACTTTTAATGTAACATTGACATATTGTAGTACTGTTGCTTTAAAATTGAAAAATTTTACTTTTAAATTGAAAAATGTTACATTTAAGTATTAAAAGTAACATTTTGTAACATTGTAACATCGACATTATTGAAGTAGTGTTACTTTTAAAAGAAAAAATGTTACTTTTAAACTGGAAAAATTGTACTTTTAAGACTTAAGACATTTTTGCAATGCTTAAGACATTTTTGCAATGCTCTAATCTTTACTCATTTTCAGCTGTTGGTCTAAGTAATAGTAAATAAATCATTTAAAAAGTAAATAAATAAATAAATAAACTGAAATGTTACATGTTTCTTATTTGGAAACACTTTTAAATGTAACATTTACATTGCAATACTCTAAATTGTTACATGGTGACATGGATATTATGTTGTGTATTCAAAAAGTAACACTTTACTTGTTAATTCCAAAAATTACTCAATGCATGTTTCTTTATGACATACAAACTGAACAAAAGTTGTTCATGAACCATTCTGAAATAAACTATCACATTCATTTAAATGTTGCTCATTGAATCTTGTGTGTGTTGTTGATCCTCAGACTGATCTACTGGGTTTGTGTGGCGTTGGGCAGCAGCGTACGAGCGATCGGTTTCACGCTCTCGTTCCTTCCTCTGCTTGTTCTGCTGGGAGCAAACCTCTACTTCATCGGCTCTGTGAGAGGACAGGAGGCGGTGTTTGATGTGGCCCCGCCCACCACAGCCCCACCCCCAAAACCAAGGTGGTGGGGGTGAACACAACGACACGTTCAGCATCTGAATAATCAGAACGATCACTTAAACAAATGTGGGTGCGACTTTGCTGCTGACGTCCACCTCCGTCCAGCCAGACAATCAAATAATGAAGACTGAAAGACTGGAGAATCATTCAGCAAAGACTCACTTGCACTGAAACTCAATATGTGTCATGAGACTAAACCTGTTTAACTGCTGTAAACCCTGGTGGTTTGGGCTTTCAGGATCTGACCTCAATGTTTACTCAGTTAGTAGATGAGTGACTCTCACAAACCCTGTCATGATCACATTTTACCTTGAAATCAAAAGAAAGAAATGGCAACTTGAAGCCTTTCTATATAATGCATTATAAACGTATTTTAATGCACCTTATAACGCATCGTATGACCTCATGAATAATTGTAACCCCAGTTATAATACATTATTATTCATCGAACACACCTTTAGGAAGTATAATGCATTAAAATGCATGACAAACAACCAACTTCAGGTGGAATCTGAAAATATTATAATGCATTTTAACTTTGGTTACAGTTATTTATGAAAAGATAATGCATTAAAATGTACATTATACATAAAGGCTATATTTTGCTTGTTTTTAGGACCATTATGATGCCTTTATTACATGAGAATTAAACACTTTTCTCTCCCAAATTTTCAACATTTTTTTATTGCTGTAAAGTGAAAAATGATAGAGATATGTGTTTAATATTCATGCAATGCAAGCGTAAGAATCCTAAAATGGGCCTTGAAATGTAATTTGTTATTTGTAAGCCGGATATGTTGGATAATAGAGTGTTTTACAGAAGTATTTTGATGTTTAATGTTTCAGACATGCATCATGCAGTTATTTATGTCATGATGTGATTATAATTGTTGATTTGTGCCATATTCCTCATGTTTACTAATGTTTGTCCTAATGCAGTCTTGTTATGACTTCACAATCTGATGTTTCCATCTTTATTGAATGTTTATGAATAAATGATGCACAGGAAGTTTGATTGTAACGCCGTCAGTGTTTGATTGACAACTGTATGAAACATCACAGAGAAGAAGCTTATATAGAGAAAAAAAAAAGTTTTTGAATCCATATTTACAGATTTATAAGTCACTGGCGGTGGCAAAAACAGAAAGGTGACGTGGTGCAAATCAAGGTTTACAAAAATGCAATTTACAGCAAAGCAGCAGAGTTCTCCTGAAATCATCTGATGAACAGGAAACACTAAACCTGCTGCAGTCAATCCCTGAGAACCTCCATCAGTGCTTTTATTCCTCAAAACATCTGCATATATTTCAGGGTTAAAGAGAAATTAATGTTTTTAAAATAACTGATTATACAAGCAGGATTATTATTATTATTATTATTATGGGACACAGAACAAACAAGCATCATGTCTAAAAATAAAATGAACAAAATCAAATAATCACTCGATTTGTTCTGTGGCCAATCAGTTTGAAGTATAAAGATGTAAAAAATTCAATATGTAACATGTTTAAATCAAAAAGACGTCATGATATTTTCATCCAGAGAGAGTTTGTCTGTGCAAATGTTCAGGCACATTCAGACAATGCGTGTGATCGTTCTCATCGTCCGGTCAGGGGTCAGTGACCTCATCACTGTGTGTGTACATTGGGGCAGGGCTTGTACCATAAGCTCTCAGTTGATTGGCTCGTAGATTGACCCATGTGTCATCCTCTTGCGGACCCAAACAAACACTCCACCCACGATGATGATGGCCAGCGGAGTACCAAGTCCAACAGCGATGATGATAATGATTAACGTGGAGAATGCATCGGCCGGAGGTTCGCCCATGCCCATTAACACCGTCCTGAGAGTAAGACAGACACAGAGAGAGGTCAGAGGTCAGACGAACACTATTCAAACAGATCAAACACTGTCATACAGGAAATACTGGTTTAATATGAGGTACTGTTTGTTTAATGTGTTTTAGAGCTGTTGGCTGATGTTCAGATGTTCAGTTTCAGGTGTGTTATTGTAAAGTTACTATAAAGTTACTACTGAGTTTGGGGGCGGGGCTATCTGACTGACAAGGGGCGTGTTCATGAAACTTACTTCACTTGTAAACCATTTAAACATGAGCAGATGTATTTTACTCAATGAAACAAACTGCACATATTTACAAAAAAGGTGAAAATATGTGCTTTGTTGTAATTAGTGCAAAACTACAGTCAAAGGTCATTCATGCAAAAAGATCAATAAAATATCAATTTAATATTTATTTAATACACATTTTTACTTAAAAGTCAAGAGAAATTACTAAATTACAATCAACAAAATCATTTCATTTATTTAATATATAGTATTTTTAATATCTTCAATTTAAATATTCAAAAACAATATTTTTGTCAATAGACAATAATTTAATTTTTATTTAATACATATAAAAATATTTTTAATTCAAATATTAAATAATTATACAAACAGATACTAATCAGCAAGAATGGGGTAAAAAAGTAAATGACGAAAAAACAATAGAAAATTACAATCAATAAAATTAAAATGTAATATTTATCAATTAAATATTCAAAGCAAAATAATAAATATTTTATTTTCTTAGATATTAATCAGCAAGTATGGGGAAAAACATATCAATTTAATATATTATATATTATATATATATTATATAATATATAATATATTATATTTGTTTTTTTTTTAATATTTACAATTCAAATATTCAAAAATATTCAAAAATATTACAAATATTCTTTATATTTTTATATTTACTTATTTCACAACAAATACTAATGGGCAAGTATGGGTAAAAAATAAATGACTAATTAAAAAAGAGCCAATACAAAATTACAATCAACAAAATCATTTTATATGTATTTAATATATAGTATTTTTAATATCTTCAATTTAAATATTCAAAAACAATATATATATATTTTTTTTTTATTTAACAATAATTTATTAATTTTATTTAATACATATAAAATTAAATATTTTTAATTCATATAATAAAAAATTATACTAACATATACTAATCAGCAAGCATAGGTAAAATAAATGATGAATTAAAAATAGCTTAATTAAAAATTATTTTACAATCGTTTTCTGTTGCCGTCAGTAATTTGACTGTTTTTTTATTAATTTTATTTACAGTGAATGTTTGATCATAATAATAAACTGTAAAATAACAGTGTTTTTCTGTGAAACATTAAATGAAAATTTCTGTAGAAGTTTTTGTATTTTATTTTTTATTATATTTCACTTTAATTTTAAAGCAGCCAGTCGTTTGACAGTTGTATCAGTACTGTAAGTGTGTCCACTCACCAGCTGACGTATCGGGTGTCGCTGTAGAAGACGGGGTCTTTATCGATGCCGAAGCTGATGTTGAGCCCGTGGATCTGAGGGTCGTCTCTGAAATAGGCCCGGACCAGAGCGGACGGAGGGACGCGGCTCACGGACACCAGCGGAGAGTGTCTGCAGGGCGTGGCGTCCTCGAACACCGGCTCAGGCTTACGGTACGCCACGGGCTTCCACTGAGAGAAACCCCACGCTCCGCTGGAGTTGAGCGGGAACAAGACCCACTGAGACACCTGAGAGAAGACCACATGACAGGACATGAGCGGCTATAATGAACACTGCAGATTTCATGTTCATAATCCTGAATCAGAATAACTTCAGCGACATGATTATGAGGCACATAGGTTTGTACCTTGAAGATGGAGGGAGTGTACTCATCATCTATGGAGCTGCGGACATCAACTCTTCCCTGGAATCCAGAGTCGCCGACCGACTGAAACTCCAGAGCAAATCTGGAGTCGTTTCCTCGGCGCGTGACTCCCTCCAGCCAGACGCGGAGCTGCGAGGAGTTGGCGTTATGAAGGAGACTCGGCCACGCCTGCTCCCGACCCGCGGACTCAAACACTGAGAACTGAAGAGAGCGAAGAACAACAAACATCAACTAGATGAAAAAGGTTTGTCGAGACAAACTGTTAGTTGGCTTGAAAAAGCCGGCAGAGAAGATTAAAGTAATTTATAAAGTTTAAAGTTTTCAGTTTGTTTTTAGTTTAGTAGTTTTGATAGATAGATAGATAGATATTAGATAGAACGATAGATAGATATTCAGATAGATAGATAGAAAGATAGATAGATAGATAGATAGATAGATAGATAGACAGACAGATAGAGTCAGGGTACTCAAGGGCTGAGGTTATGAAGGTGTGGTTGCTATGGTAAGGTATTCTGGTGGTTGCTATGCGGTTACTATGGTATCTGGGTGGTTGCTAAATACTAAAGTTGGTCCTAGTGGGGTGCTATGGTTGCTATGGTACTTGGGGTGGTTGCTAAGGTGTTGCTATGCGGTTGCTAGGGTACTCAGGGTGGTTGCTATGTGGTAGCTAGGGTTCTCAGACTGGTTGCTAGAATGTTGCCAGGGTGATTTGTGTGGTTGCTAGGCAGTTGCCATGGTGTTCTGGGTGGTTGCTAGGTTGTTCTGGGCGGTTGCTATAAGATAGATAGATAGATTGATTGATTTAGTTTGATATATTTTGATAAAGGTGGTTGCTGAGGTGTTGTTATGTGGCTGCTAAGGTACTATGGGTGCTGCTATTGTTGCTATGCGGTTGCTAAGGTATACTGGGTGGTTGCTAGGTGTTGATATGCGGTTGTTAGGTACTTGGGTGGTTGCTAAGGGTTGCTAAGGGTGGTTGCTAGGGTTGCTATGTGGTTGCTAAGATATTCTGGATTGTTGCTAGGGTGTTACTATGTGGTTGCTAAGGTATTCTGGGTGGTTGCTAGGGTGTTGCTATGCGGTTGCTAGGGTACTCTGGCTGGTTGCTAGGATGTTGCCACGGTGATTTGTGTGGTTGCTAGGCAGTTGCCATGGTGTTCTGGGTGATTGCTATGAGATTAAAGTTTGTAGAGTTAAAGCTCTAGGAGGAGTTATAGTTGGAAATTTTATTCTCAGAAGAAAATAGCATTACAGCAAGTTGGCTTTCCCAAACCATGTCAGTTGTACTGCAGTTCTGCTTACTTTCAGACAGAGGGAGCCGTTGAGGAAACTCTCTGATTTCTCTCTGCCGCATAACGTGATGACGTGATCCGACTGGTTGACGGTGGAGTTCAGATCCGACCAGATGAAGTTCTGGAGCTCGTAAGGAGGGTAGAAACTGGACTCTGCTGTCTTCTGCGGGTCGGCGGTGTTGTTGACATCATCATACTCCCATAACTGAGACACAAACACAGCAGAAATCACTTCTCACATTCAGTTCTCATTTTAAACAGTAGCAGAAGTGGTTCAGTTCCCTGATAATGCATGACATGAATCTCACTCTGGTGAACACTAGTGCAGAGCTGTAGGTCACGCTGCTCTCCGGCTCCACCCTCAGGCTGCCTGAGGAACTGCGGTTGATGAACACGGGCCAGTCCAGCCGCACCGCAGACTCTGTGCTGTTAGTGTGGACCAGCAGCAGCGCCGGAGCGCCATGATTACACAGTAAGAAGTGAAGCGTGTCGTTGAGTCCCAGTCCTCGCGCATGAACCAGAACCGCTCCAGGAGGAAGAGACGAGGGAGGCTTCAGACCGGGGTTCAGCTCCAGAGACACCTGAGGAGAACAGAGCAGAGAGAGCATCAGCACATGCCCTCATGGTCCTGCTAAAGCTCGTTTATGACTTTATAGAGTTACAATAACAACATACAAACCTAATTAATTATTTGTAATAAAGAGATTTTTAATAAAGAAAACTTGATTGCACTGAGGAATATTAATTAACTATGTGTACTTACTGTAGGTTTAGCAGGATTAGGGTTTGATTAGAGTTTAGTTGCATGTAATTATGCATAATTTATAGTTATTACTATAGTAACGTCATGTGACGTGTGACAAGGACACTAAAATAAAGTGTGACCCAAAACTTAAGATTAAACGACACGTATAAAATAAAACATATCACTTTTTGTGGTGCGACAAATTAAAATGTTGGAAGAGCAAAAGAACCAATCAGAAAGAAAACATTATACTGATTTAATTAAATAATAATGTTGATCACTTTTCAAAGTTATTAATATCTGTAACGCTGTGACTGTAAATGATTGTAAATCAGTTAAATCAGTTCACATTCAGTTGATCTAGATTGAGATTATTATTCATTTTAATTCAGAATATGATAATATGACCGAGAGCAGGTTATGAGTTTAAAAGGTCTTCTGTATGAAACAGCAGCACACATAAATCATTAATACACTAATTAATGTCACTAATTAAACTGAATTAAGATCTAGTTTCATCTAATCTTACAAAAACACACACAGATGAACCTGATAATCAACAGAACAAAATGTTCAATTACACAACATGCTGTTTGAGACACAATACTATAGTAATGTTGTTTTGGATATGCTCCATAACCTCCATAGATTATTTTTCTAAACTGTCTAAACGTATTTTTTTGCGGTTTTAAGGATTGTTTGTTGTTGCATCTTGATGAAGTTTGTTCAGTTTTATCTCAGTGTTTATTTGTACCTTCCGTCGAAATGTGTCTCCATTCCACAGGAATCCAAACGCTGATCCAAACACAACAAACAACAGCGAGCAGATCAAACTCACTCTGAATATCCACATCTTTACTCTCTGAACACTGAAGAGGAAACAAGAAATGACATTCTGCTGTTTCAGATCATGTGACCCGTCCAATCACATGATCCAGACACGGAAACAGGCATTCCTTCAAAATGAGAGTCTTTCACTTTTTAAATTAAAAGTCTTTAAAAAAAAAAAAAAAAAAAAAAAAGCATTAGTTAATTGTTGAATTCATATGCGAATGATTATATAAATAATTCAGTCACTGAACATCATGCAGTATTGTGTTAAGTTACCGCTAGATCAATCTGCTTTGAAAGAATAACCAGTGGAGGAAAATATATAAATGTTTATATTTCAGGAAGTTCACCTGCTTTGGGATATTTTTAGTTTCGTTTTTACTCGAAACTCACTAAAGAAGATGTCGTCCTGTGGATTAACAGAGTTTTGACCCATGAACATGAAATTCATGAACTTTTACAATGTAAGTTTTCATGTTTTTTTGTTTGTTTGTTTTAAAATATATAAATCAAGCTTGTTTGTGTGTTAACCAATATTTGTGTGTCTGTTTATGACAAACTAAACCTGATAGTGATGCGGAAATAAAGCCGACATGATAGATTACGATTATGTTTTCTATGTGGTTTTTAAATATGTGTTCTCTGGGGTTATTAAATATAATTATTAGATTGTTAGTGAGTTTCTAAAGCCTGTTATTTGATCACTTCAGTATTACACAGGAATCATTTATAAAAGCAAAGAGATTATAGTTTCATGTTTCTTATTTGACATTTTTATCATATCACCCTGCTGATAAAACAGCATATGCTGGTAAGGTAGGTTTTGAAGCTGGTTTGAGCTGTGCTTTTTTCAGCAGGGCATATCCTCATTTGTCAAATATTTCAGATTAAGTGAATGTTTTACTGCTCAGGAAAGTGTTTTATCTCTGTATAAATGTGTTTGTGATTATTATCCTGAATCTGTGACATAAATCAGCTCTTCTGTTTCTCATCAGGTTCAGATGCTTGAATCTTCTGCTGCTGTTGTGCTTCATCAACTCTATCGGTCAGTGTCATTTTTTGTTGATAAATTGTAACAATCTTTGATTTTCAGTTCCATATTGTCGATTGTTTCTATTTTGCACCAAGTGACTTTGCTTGAAATAATGAACCTGTATTTTAAAGAGTGTTTCTGTGTTCTTTTTCTAGTCTTTTTCTTTCATGTGGTGTCAATATACAATATGGATTGGTTTATCTTGTTGTTATTATTATTAATATATTAAAGGGTTGTTTGCATATTTGAACCCTTTCCAGCAGTGACTGAATGATTTTGAGATCTGTGTTTTCACACTGAGGACAACTGAGGGACTCAAACACAACTATTAAAAAGATTCAAACATTCACTGATGCTCCAGAAGGAAACACAATGCATTAAAGGGTTAGTTCACCCAAAAATGAAAATTCTGTCATTTATTACTCACCCTCATGTTGTTCCACACCCATAAGACCTTCATTCATCTTCAGAACACAAATTAAGATATTTTTGATGAAACCCGACGGCTCAGTGAGGCCTGTATAGCCAGCAATGACATTTCCTCTCTCAAGATCCATTAATGTACTAAAAACATATTTAAATCAGTTCATGTGAGTACAGTGGTTCAATATTAATATTATAAAGCCACGAGAATTTTTTGGTGCGCCAAAAAAATAAAAAACGACTTATTTAGTGATGGCCGATTTCAAAACACTGCTTCAGAAAGCTTTAGAGTGTTATGAATCAGTGTGTCGAATCAGCGGTTCGGAGCACCAAAGTCACGTGATTTCAGCCGTTGGCGGTTTGACACGCGATCCGAATCATGATTCGATACGCTGATTCATTTATGCTCCGAAGCTTTCTGAAGCAGTGTTTTGAAATCGGCCGTCACTAAATAAGTCTTTTTTTTTTTTTGCCGCACCAAAAATATTCTCGTGGCTTTATAATATTAATATTGAACCACTGTACTCACATGAACTGATTTAAATATGTTTTTAGTACATTAATGGATCTTGAGAGAGGAAATGTCATTGCTGGCTATGCAGGCCTCACTGAGCCATCGGATTTCATCAAAAATATCTTAATTTGTGTTCTGAAGATGAATGAAGGTCTTACGGGTGTGGAACGACATGAGGGTGAGTAATTAATGACAGAAATTTCATTTTTGGGTGAACTAACCCTTTAAACTGCATTTGGATCCTGCTCTCTCATGTCTTTCTTTACATGAACAAATCAAATCTACAGACAGAGATAAAGTCAGATTATCAGGTCGAGTCTGAGTCAGAAAGATCTGATTGATCGGATCATTGGGTTCTCTCTGATTGGTTGATTTGTGAGCGGTTCTTTGGTTCAGGAACCCCGTCTGGATGCTCATTGGCTCATTCAGTGTCAGGAGTGTGTGTGGAGACTGAGAAACATCTGGAGCAAAATCAAATCCAGTCAAATAACTCCAGAATATTGTGTGGATGAAGGAAGGGGTTTGTGCTGGATAGTGTTTTGATCCTGGAAAAAGATCAAAATCATGTTTCAGAGCTTGATTACATGTTTGAGAGTTTGATTTCTTTTGTATTGCAACTTGACAAAGAAAAGTCAAACTTTACAGTGTTGATACTCAGTGTTGAATGAATATTATTGTCTGTTTGCAGAATCCTCTCCTCGATGTGTGACGGGGGAACAAGGAGGCTGCATCACGCTGTCATGTGAATTTAAGGACAGAGACATTTCAGATATCGCTTTAAGCAGATTTTCAAAAATTATCCCTATTTATCCAAATGAAAAAGATGGCAGGATTTTCAAAAATGGATCATGTGACGTCATCATCAAGGATCTGAGATTCAGTGATGCTGGGAAATACATCCTGAGAGTTTATTATAAAAATGATCAGACAGAAGTGCAGCGACACACCCTGGAGTACCAACTTGATATTCATGGTAAAGTCAAAACATTTTTTATTATGGATTTCTTTTAGTAATTGTGTTGATCTTACATGAAGGTCTGTGATAGAGACACTGAATGAGACTCATCCTGCATAATATATAAGATCAGTCGTCTCCAATTGGTTTTTCCAAACCTGACCATTAATAATTTTACACCCACTGACACTGAAACATACAAAGTTCTGGATTCTGAAGGATAAATCTTGATCACAGTGAGAGAAGATCAGTGGATGTTCAGAGATATTTGAGCTTATTTTACAGCTGAGGTTTATTCATCATGACTTAAAGGTGCTATAGAGGATGTTTTCGTCGACTGAGAAACCAAAGACTGTTAGTGAGTTTTTGAAATGAGCGCATGAGTAAGAACAGCCCCCCTCCTTCGAAAGAACGCCTCCCAAAACTCGTAAACACGAGTGTTTACCACCGGCATTCTCTGTGTCGTGTTAGTGGATTCATTATGTCGGACTCACCGCAGGTAACTCATAATCTGCAGTTGTTACTCCTGTCTCCTGACAAAAACATTGCATGCGGCGCCTGTGGAGTGTGGAAAGTTACTGGAGCGCGCAGCTCGTCTCTCACAAGGAACGTCACGGCAGTGATTGACAAGCCAGAGGGCCAATCATTTATGCGATGATCGCGTAAACGATTGGCTGATGTTTTTAAGGCCCTACCTCGTGCACAGATGATGTATATTAATATTATTCCTTTCAGTGCACCTAATAAATAGTCTTTTATCAGTTAGTAATGACAGTTTCAAGTAATATTGCAAAAATGTATAAAACAAAACATCCTCTTTACCCTTTAAACAATAAATGCTAAACTGTGTGAGTAACCTTTCAATCTCCTCTACAGAAAAAGTGGACACAGATGAAGAACAACGTAGTAAGTAAAACAGGAGTCACTGAGAACTTTACAAAATCTTTAAGCAGTGAGTTTAAAAAAAAAAAACATTTTAAAAATCTGTGTCTCTTTCTCCTTCCAGCTGTAGCATCTAGGATTATTGTGTGTGTGAGTGTAACTCTGCTGGCTCTGGTGATATCTGCTCTCATCTGGAAATACCGACATCAGCACAGGAACACAGTACAGTAGTCCAGAACATCTAGATGACACTGATTGATTGTAATCTGCTTCAGAGTCAACAGATCTAGAGGATGTCAGCATGATGACACACTCATGAACATTAGATCTGGATCTCTGTTCTTCATGTGGACAGTATCTGCAGGGGTTCAGAGGGTCTCAGTGTCTCCTCACAGCAGAAGATCCTCGGTTCATCTGAGTCTGAGTCTCTGTGTGGAGTTCACATGTTCTCCTCGTGTCAGTGTGGGTTTACTGCACACAGTCCAGAGACACGCAGGTTAGGTGGACATGCCAATGTGTGTGAATGTGTGTGAATGTGTGTGAGTGCCAAGACGTGTAACGGGGTGGGTTGAGGATAGATCTAGCAACTTATCCTGGAAAAAACACTGTCATGAACATTAATGGACAGTCTCTCTCTGCTAACGGTCTGCTAACGGGAATCGCACAACAAGAAAGAATTCAGGAATAAATCCACTTTAATAAATCCACACAGGAGAAATCAGCAAGAGTCAAAAACGACTGGAAAAATAATGAGATCAACATTCAACAAGTGAATAAAGACCTGCTGCACTGGAAACTGAAGAACGCTAATTCATGAACTACTGAATCCATTAAAAATCATGAAAGTGTTCACAGTATCATTTTGTTTTTGTATATATTTTGGACGTAAAGCATTTTTTTACTTGTTTACTTGATTTTTAAATGTTTTCAATGACTTTTGGACTCCAAGCCATCGTTTACTTCAGTTACATCATGTACTGTATGAATTGTGGATGGATTATAAACTGAGAAATAAAGTAAAAATGAAGTAAACATAAACATGGACTCTTAATGATGAACAGAAAATGAAATTTTGCATAACATTATATCAAAGTATGAACTAACATGTTCACACTCCCCTAAATCAATTAAAGATGTTCTGTCCCAATCACACAAACGCTCAGTTTACAGAAAAGTGTCACGCATCCTTTCATTATAATATAACACCGTTTCATCCACAAATTTAACATCTCTGTTTTTTTCATTTATGGCAATAAACCTTGCACAAGATGGAAACTCAAAAACTGTCCCAATCACCCTTAATTCACTCCATTTAATATGACGTGAGAAAGAGTCTTCCTTTCTCCTCAAGTGTTCATCATCTGCTATTACTGTTACTCTCTTGGCAGGTCTTCAGCATGTAAACCTCTGAAACTGATCCGGAATTCTGCAGTGAGAGATCTTTATGGAGCTGAAGAGATCAGACGGTAGCGCGGCCGCCATTATGGGATGAAAATAGTAACTGGACCATTGAATCCTTCACATCTTACGAATTTCACTGTCAAATCAGAAGCACAATAGAACAGTTTTTAAATTATGTCAAATTGTATGATCCTACTGTAAATGTTGTATTGTCTTATATATGTTTTATTTTACCAGTTGTGGAATCCAACCATTCATCCATCTGAGGTAACGTAGTTAGCCTACTTCATTGAGTATTTCCATTTTATGCATTTTATACATTTTAATGGATCATGCTTCAAACATAATGATCTTATAATACATGATGCATTGCTGTGTCCGTTATCCCATAATTCACACTTTTGGACACTTTTGCTTTAACGGACATTAGACAACACTGCAAAATCAAGCTGTTATATTCATATATTTATTGTTCAACATTCCCAATTTTTCTGATGCATGTCCTTAATTTAATTTCATATGTTAGTATTAATTCAGTGTTTATAAGCCTTTTAAAGAATTTTAACCCAAACTGACTGGGTTTCTAGAGAGCAAAGGTTTTGTGAAAAAAGTGGAAGACTTAAACACAAAGTGTGTAAAATAAACTGTTAAAAGAATGTGATGATCTCTAGTGATAGTGTTTTATTCAGTGTTGTCATCATTCAGGTTGGATTTCAGCTTTAATGTACATTTTGTTTTAACAAAGCAGATATGATATTGCCATAGAAACTAGTGGACTGACACTCGCTTTCACCCCAAAATGGTGGAAATGCAGGGCTGCTGCTGGGCGCCGGTGCTGCTTATTGTTAGTGTATATTCTTTGATGGAGCTGAAAGGACGCTGGTATGTTGAATGAACCACAAATTGATTTGACAATACATGACAGAATTCAGAAAGGAGAAGTTGGAGGTGAAGTCAAATATAAAACACTAGAATAGGCTACATTAATACTGTTCATTCAGCATTTATTCAGGTGTAAACTGACGGTTCAACAAACCCTGGACGAACGGGTGAAGCATTTTATGTACCAGAATTTAAAAGTGGGAACAAAGCAAGACTATATGCATCTTCAGTATATACAGCCGAATTAGTTGCCATTCTAGAATGGTTTGAGGAGGAGAGGCCAAACTCTAAAAGGAAAGTTTTAATTTGTTCAGATTCATTAGCATCACTTTTAAGCTTGCAAACCTTCCAATCATGTAGGAAAGACATACTGACGGAAATTCTGATTATTTTATTTAGATTAAGACGACTGGGAATTGTAGTGCAGTTTTTATGGGTACCAGCACATGTTGGGATAAGGACATGAAACGGCAGATAAAATGGCCAAGGAAGCACTCAAAGTGGATAATATTAACAAAGCAGTCACTTTAAGCAGGACAGAAGGGAAGTCATTGATTCAACAAGCTTGTGGGAGTAAATGGCAGAAATACTGGGACTCATGTAAGAAAGGAAGACATTTCTATAGCATACAAAATAATATAAAACAAAGTCAAATTAGTCATAATATTAATAGAAAGAGATTTATTATATTTACTACAAGATTAAGAATGTGTCACATCAATCTTAATGCAATACTACATATCATGGACAAACACAACTCTGGTTTTTGTTGTGTATGTCAGGAAATGGAAACTGTAGAACATGTTTTGATTATGTAAAAAATTTGAACAAGAAAGAATTGAGCTTATAAGAGATATGCAAGCTTTGGGTATTACAGATTTCACCATATACAATATTTTAAAGACAGGAATAGAGTCTGGTAGAAAAAAATACAGCATTAATGACGTTCTTGAGGAATAGTGGCCAGAAATACAGAATATAGAGAATCTTCCGTGTGTCAGCTTCTTCATACTCCAGCACAGTAGGTGGCGGTATGCACCTTTCCAGTTGGTTTGCAACACGCCAATAGAGTGCCCCAGGGATGACGCGTTTTTGTAGGCAAAACCCGGAAGCGAGTTAGCATTTTAGGACTTCCGGTTCCAACGCCATAAAGTCTATGGGTTTTTTGAATGGGTTTTTGCTAAATCGCCTGAAATAAGGTCTGTGGTTAACAAAGCCTCTAAATACTTTCACGTTTTGATCTATGACATAAAACACACCAGTTATAACCCACTTGTGATTTTTTAAACTTTTACTGTGTCTTAAAATCGGCGGTTGCTAACAAATTGCTAAAAGGGACTACTTCCTTTGGCGGGGACTTTAGACGTCATCATTAAAAACGGGACATTTGGACAGCATTCCTCATGGAAAAGTGGACAAGTATTCATAACAGTGCAGATCATAATCAGTGAGCATGTTTGTAAATAAAGTTGTTTTCTAAATAAAGTTTGAGGACGCTTGGTGGTGACGACGTTGATCCGCGACCATGGTGTGCTGTAGTCCGTTTATAGCCTACTATTAGCCTTTTATATCTGACGACTTTATTTAGGCTTCAAAATCTATAAATGTTGTGTTAACTTGTAAAGATTATCTTGATAGACAAAACGTGTAAGTGTCATAACCCTTTGTTAAACACAGAGCTTATTTTCTGCGATTTTCCAAAAGTCTATGGGAAAAATGAATAGGCTTTCAGTCGAGGGAACCCGTGCGCCGCTAACTTCCGGGTTGGCCTACAAAAACGCATCATCCCTGGGGCACTCTATAAATCCACAGAAGAAGAAGAAGAAGAAGGAGGAGGAGGAGGAAGAGGAGGCTGGGGAGGCTGGGAGGTCGGTAGGTCATGTGATGTGAAAGTAATAACACGTATAAAAATGATTGATATGCGAATGATAAAAAAAATATTACAAAATGATGTCAGTCACTGAATATTATGCAGTATTATGGTTAATTTTCCGATAGCTCAACCTGCTTTGAAAGAATAATCAGTAGATAAAAATATCTTTTTTATATTTGACGAACTTTTGAGTTTTGACGCCTGAACAATGTAAGTTTTCATGATTTGTTTGTTTGTTTGTTTTGTTTTTGTTTTTTGTTTTTTTTAATGTAAATCACGCTTGTTTTTCTGTTATCATACCAATATATTTGTGTTTCCGTTTATGGAAAATGAAAACTGATAGTGATGCGGAAATAAGCCGACATGATGAATCATCGTGCTGATTATTAGGCCTAATGCGATTATAATGATATTTTCTATTTATGGAGTTATTATAATTATTGCATTGTTAGTGAATTTCTACAGCCTGTTGTTTGTGTTTTGAGTTTGACTGATCAGGTTTAGTATTGCACAGTATATATTTAGCTATTAAACCAAAGATTCAGATTGATATTTCTCTTATTCTTAAGATCTAAAAATATTCAGATTAAGTGAATGTTTAGTAATGTTTTACTGCTCAGGAAAGTGTTTTATCTCTGTATTAATGTGTTTGTGATTATCATCCTGAATCTGTGACATAAACTTCTGTTTCTCATCAGGTCCAGATGGTTGAAGCTGCTGCTGTTGTGTTTGATACATTATATCGGTCAGGGTCATTTTTTTGTTGATAAATTGTAAATTGTGTTGATTTTCAGTTCCATGTTGATCTAGTCAATTGTTTATATTTTGCACCAAGTGACTTTGGTGTGACATGTGTGTTAATAATGCTAATAATTTCCCAGCATATTACATCATCACACATCATGACATCACTGACACATCTTATCTCTGCAGTTCATTTATTAATAAACAGGGTTCAGGAATTCACTACATCTAGCAGTATTTTAGCTCTTCTGAAACTCTGAAAATTTAATAAAACATGAAACTGTCCTCAAAGCTGAACAGATCTTAGCCTTAAATAAATTTAATTTAATCAGGCAAACTTTATCACATATTTACCAATTTTGGACTTTTATGTTGAAGTTTTGGTCTCTGTGTTTTCTGTGTTCTTTGTCTGGTCTTTGTCTTTCATATATGTGGTTTCAATATACAATTTACTAGATTGGTTTATCTTATTATTATTATTATTAAAATATTAAGCTGCATTTGGATCCTGCTCTCTCATGTCTCACGTTACAGATTCAAATGAATCAAATCAAATCTACAGACAGAGATAAAGTCAGATTATCAGGTCGAGTCTGAGTCAGAAAGATCTGATTGATCCGGATCATTGGGTTCTCTCTGATTGGTTGATTTGGGAGCGGTTCTTTGGTTCAGTAACCCGTCTGGAGATGCTCATTGGCTCATTCAGTGTCAGGAGTGTGTGTGGAGACTGAGAAACATCTGGAGCAAAATCAAATCCAGTCAAATAACTCCAGAATATTGTGTGGATGAAGGAAGGGGTTTGTGCTGGATAGTGTTTAGATCCTGGAAAAAGATAAAAATCATGTTTCAGAGCTTGATTAAATGTTTGAGAGTTTGATTTCTTTTGTATTGCAACTTGACAAAGAAAAGGAAACTTTACAGTGTTGATACTCAGTGTTGAATGAATATTATTGTCTGTTTGCAGAATCCTCTGAATCCTCTCCTCGATGTGTGACGGGGGAACAAGGAAGCAACGTCACCCTGCTGTGTGAATTTGAGGACAGAAACATTTTTCATATTGCATTAAGCAGTCAGTCAGAAACCATCCCTGTCTGTCAGAATGAAAAATGTAATAGTGAAAATGGCAGATTATATAAAGAAGGATCATGTGACGTCATCATCAAGGATCTGAGACTGAGTGATGCTGGGAAATACTTTCTGAGTGTCTATTACTATAATGATCAGACAGCAGTGGAGCCACAAACCCTGGAGTATCATCTTCATATTCAGGGTAAAGGCAAAACTGAGTTCTCTTTTGACAGGGAACGAGACACTGCGTCCTGAGACACTTTGGGAAACGACTCTGTTTGACTGGTATCTGAAGCAACTATAAAACCACGACAATCCTATTGGCCGGCAATGACGTCATACTAGTGTGACCAGGAAGTATATAAGACACATAGAGAACATGTCATCCTCTTCTTCATCTTCAGGGACTGTTTATTTGAAGCACGCTGTTCAAATCTGTAAAATGGCCTGTTAAAGCAAACGTTTGAAGATGTGTGCACGGTCCGTGTCATAAATATCTGACACTCGATAACACACATGACTTGTGCATTCTTTGTTCTCTAATGTGTCTCAGGGGTTACAGTCGTAATGTTTTCAGGGTTTACTTTAGTAATAGTGTTGATCTGCATGAGGAACTGTGACCAGCAGACACTGAATGAGACTCATCCTGCCTGATATAAGATCAGTCGTCTCCAATATGAGTTTATGGTCTTGATTGATTGACACCATTATAATAATGATGAATGTCTTTGTTTCTCCTCAGGTGAGATTTCAGTGAAAACAGGAGAGCAGCTGAAGATGGATGTTCTGTTGATCAATGCTGATAAAGTGGAGAAAAACTCCAGTGGAGAGTGGACAGAGGTGTGGACGAGAGGTCACGGGGTCAGCAGTGATCGACTGACTGACAGAGATGGAAATCTGACCATTAGTAATTTTACAGTCTCTGACACTGGAACATACAGAGTTCTGGACTCTGAAGGAGAAATCTGGATCACAGTCACAGTCACAGGTGAGAGAAGATCAGTGGATGATCAGAAATATTTGAACATATTTATTTTACAGCTGAGGATTATTAATCATGATTTGAACAGCAAATTGATGCTAAACTGTGACGAACCTTTCAATCTCCTCTACAGGATCAAGTTCAGGATCAAAGGGAAAACTGGACACAGATGAAGACAAACCCGATGACACTGAAGAACATAGTAAGTAAAACAGGAGACAATGAGAATTTTACAAAATCTTTAAGCAGTGAGTTTAAAAAGAGAAAACAATTAATTAATCTGTGTTCTCTTCCTCCTTCCAGCTGTAGAGCCTTGGATTATTGTGGTGTGTGTGAGTGTAACTCTGCTGGCTCTGGTTATATCTGCTCTCATCTGGAAATACCGATGTCAGAACAGGAACACTGATAATGTGGACTACCACACTGTCCCAAATTGAGTATAGTAGTCCAGAACATCTAGAGACGACACTGGATACTTGTAATTTGCCTTCAGAGCCAAAAGATCTACAGAGGATTGTCAACATATTTATGCATTGTCTATTTAATTTTTGTACACTCATGAACATTAGAGCTGGACCTCTGTTCTTCATGTTGACAGTATCTGCAGGGGTTCAGAGAGTAACAGTGTCTCCTCACAGCAGAAGATCCTCGGTTCATCTGAGTCTGAGTCTCTTCTTTTTATTTTTTTTACATGTTCTCTCTGTCCCAGGTGAAAAAAGTACACTTCCATAATGTTCTTAAAGTGCTCTATTTTCGTGCACTAATTTTGTACTTAATATACTAAAAATTCTTCTTTTGTACTTCTTGAGATCATCATAAGAACATCCAAGTGTACTCAACTGTGCTATTTTGAGACACCATGAAATATGAACTAAAATGTGCTATTAAAATACCTCTGTATTTCAAAAATATATCTAGTTACCACTTGTAGTACACTTAATAAAGTTCAGTTGAGTACACTTAATGTCCTTAAGATTATCTCAAGAAGTACTATAGAAGAATTTTTAGTATATTAAAGTGATATTTATTAATTTTGTACTTAAGTACTACAGGTTAGCTGGACATGCCAAACTGACTGTAGGTGTGAATGATTATCTGTGTGTGCCCAGCCGTGTAACTGAATCTTTATTATGCCATTAAAGATACATTATTATACAAGTTATCTTATCAAAACGAACTCAAATACAATCAAAGCAGAACAGTAGTAGAATATATTAGAACAAACAAACAGTCTCATTTATCCTAACGATAGACCACTGGCACATCACTGGCTGTAATCACTCAATTATATCTTACGACACAATATAATCTACAAACTTTTGAGCATACATAAACAGTCATTAATAAAAAGAATCTTAACTTCATTCGACGCTGAAACAGTTACAGAAAACAGTTCTGTGATCTGAGCACAGTGCACTAATATTGTCAGCTGCGCATTTACACAAAACAGGAAACTCATGAATATTCATGTGAGCTCCGCCCACGTCAAAAAATTTCAAGGAGACAGGCCCTGGGGTGAGACTCACAACAGAGGAAGCAACAATGATAGTCTGAGCTCTACTTAACTAGACAACAAGTAACTGAAACGCTTTCTGGTATTATGGCAAGCCATTTTAACATAATTCATAAAACATGTTATGTATTTTCATGCTACTTTATTAGTATCTATTCCATTAGATACTAGTGCTCATTCTTATTAGTAATTTTATAAAGATACTATAGCTTATTAATAAGATAATTTTTTTATTTTTTATTACACACATTACACTAGTGCTCATTACACTGTCGGCACATTGTTCACTTCAAGTGTAGATCTGATGTGTGCTGTGTTTGTAGAAGGCTAGCGTTCCAGGCAGACTGAGGCATACACAAAAAAGGTAAAATGATTTTATATTTTGTGATTCATCTATGATTTATATGGTTACAGGCTTGCTAAATAAAACAAAGGCTCAAAGCCCTTGAACCCCAATAATTGCTGCTCACAGCTGTATTAGTCATATGTTATGACTAGTCAGAACTGTCACTGTAGGGTTCAATTTAAAATCTTACTATTAAAACAAACAAACAAAAAGTTAGTAACAATTAGAGTAAGTAGTATCTAATAAATGTGTATTATTGAATAAGTACTTATCTGAATGACAGATCCCCAGAAGTAATGGCAAAAAATTGAAATGCACTACTAATAACTGTTGGATGTGCCAAAACTTCCTTCAGTTTGTTACGAGTCCCTCTTTAAAATCTAGGGGTAAGAGGCGGCAAGTAACAAAAAAAAAAAAAAAGTGGAGAGAATGAGAGAACCGCCGTCTCCAGGTCCCAGGGCAAGTACAATAATGCTCAAACACAAGATTCAAAAGTAACAAGATTTATTAAACAACTGATAAGAATTAACAAAAAGACTTCAGGAGGGGAGAGGCCAAAATAACAAACAAAATGATTCTTAGAGTTAAGGGATAACTTACCTACCAAAAGAAAAATTAAATAAAAATACAAACACAATTCCCTAACTCCCTTTCTACATAAACAAGAGAAAATATGGTTCTTAAATAAAACAAAGGCATCCACCTCCCTACATAACTAAAAAGAAATGACTTAGAATATCAAGACAATTAAGGCAACTGAATTGGATAACTAAATTAACTGAAAAGCTCAATGCTGCTCAGCTTACACAAATCTCAGGGTTGGGAAAAAACTTAGCTGAAACACTAGACAGCATAGGTAAACCAGTCAACTGAAGCCCACTTAATTGTTGTAAAGTTTTAAGTATACACACATTAGCTGAAACACATCACAGCTTTTTACCTGAACACTACAAGCAAAACAATAGTCACAAAAAGAAACCAAACAGCACTGGGACCAGTAGATGGTGGTATCTCCGTCTCTCTCTCGGACTGGAAGTCTTCAGCTTCATTTATACTCCACCTAACGAGCTGCAATAGGATTCAGGTGGCACTCATGAGCCTGTCAAGCAAACAGGAGGAGCAAGAGCAGCATAGAGAAAAAAACGGGGAGAAAAACAAAAAGATACATAATTCATAAAATAAATTCATACATAACACCCCCACCGTTAAAATCATAAACACCAACGTTGTTTATGATTACCAGTCAACAAATCACTTTGACCTAACAATCACATATTGTCACCAAAGAGAGAGTAATCTAGGATCTGGACAATGCGTCCGCAACAATATTGTCTGATCCTTTTTTATAGCGGATATCCAGGTTGAATTCTTGAATAGCTAAAGACCACCGCATAAGGCGTTGATTTAAGTTAGACATGCGTTCAAGAAAAATTAGCGGATTATGATCTGTGTACACTACTATAGGCGTCACACTACCACCCAAGTATACTTCAAAGTGCTGTAGTGCCATCAACATTGCCAGTGCTTCCTTCTCAATAACACTGTAGTTCTGCTGACACTTTGAGAACTTTTTAGAGAAATAAGAGACAGGATGCTCTACACCGAATTGATCCTCCTGCAACAGGACTGCACCCGCTCCTGTGGCTGAGGCATCAATTTGCAATTTAAATGGGGCATCAAACTGAGGGGCTTTAAGTATAGGGGTACTACAGAGCAAATCTTTCGCGGCATTAAAAGCATGTTCACAGCTGGGTGTCCAAATAAACCTTTTTGCGGTGCTTAACAAATCTGTTAGTGATGACACAACAGAGGAAAAGTTTGGACAGAAAGCACGGTAATATCCGCACATTCCTAAGAACCTTCGAAGCTCACGTTTATTAGAGGGAACAGGGTACTCAAGGATAGCTGTTATCTTGGCTTCCACAGGCTTGACCATCCCCTGGCCAACTTGCTTACCCAAATAGGTGATTTTTCCTTTCGCGAACTCACACTTAGCAAGGTTCAGGGTCAATGACGCATCAGCTAACCGCTGAAGTACCTCTTTGAGGTTGGATAAATGTTCTGTCCAGGTAAGTGAATGGATAACAACATCGTCCAAGTATACTTCACAGTTCTCCACATCTGACAACACTGTGTTCATTAAACGTTGGAAGGTGGCGGGAGCGTTTCGCATCCCGAAAGCCAAAACAGAATATTGCAGCAAACTGTCTGGAGTAACAAAAGCTGATATTTCTGATGCTCGCTGAGTCAGAGGCACCTGCCAGTATCCTTTAAGAAGATCCAGCTTTGTTACATACTTGGCATTACCCACCCTGTCCACACAGTCTTCCATCCTAGGAAGCGGGAAGGAATCAGCCTTAGTTACGTTGTTGACTTTGCGAAAGTCAGTGCAGAAGCGATAGGTGGAATCAGGTTTTGGTACGAGCAGGCAGGGCGAACTCCAGGGACTTTGACTCGGCACAGCAAATCCATGTTTCAACATATACTCCACTTCAGCCTTCATTATGTCACGCTTCTGAGGATTCACTCGATAGGGATGCTGCTTGATCGGAGACGCATCTCCAACATCAATGTCATGGGAACAAACTGTAGTTTTTCCAGGCACATCTGAAAATAGACTAGGGAATTCATACAGCAAGTTAGACAGTTCATTAGCTTGACTCTCACCAAGATGAGCAAGATAAGACTTTAAATTGCCTAGAATGACAGAATTCTGTAGACGTGTGGAGGAAACTTGAACTTCTCTGTTACCCAGTCCATCTTCTTCCATGGTGTAGCTGGAAACCATAGCAATGGTTGAAGTTAGCACACGCTCAATCTCACACTTTTCACCATTTGCAGTTGTGTCACACTTTGTTTCACTGTTACACTGTGTAGTCACATACCTTTTTAGCATGTTAATATGGCACACACGGCTTTTGCGTCTGCGGTCAGGGGTGTCAATGATGTAATTTGTATCACTCACTTTCTTTTTAACTACATAGGGACCGGTAAATTTCGCCTGGAACACAGAACCAGGGATGGGTAAGAGAGCCAGAACAGAATCGCCAGGTTGGAAAGATCTAACAACAGACTTTATCATAGCGTGCTTTCATCTTGCTTTGTGCTGTTACAAGGTGTTGTGCTGCCACTTCACGAGCATGTTGCAGTCTCCGACGAAGAAGGACATAGTCAGGAATAGTCATAGGGGTCAGATGTTCAGCCAACAGTTGTTCACTTAACAATTTTAACGGTCCTCGTACCGCATGACCGAAGACAAGCTCTGCTGGACTAAACCCTAGAGACTCCTGCACGGTCTCTCTCACAGCGAACAGGAGAAAGGGAAGACCTTCGTCCCAGTCTTTTCCTGTCTCAACACAGTAACTCCGCAGCATTGTTTTTAGAGTTTGGTGGAACCTCTCAATCACACCCTGCGACTCTGGATGGTAGGCACTGGATAACTGGTGACTTATGCCAAGCTCCTTCAAAATCTGTTCAAACATTCTTGACGTAAAATTGGTGCCACGATCTGTCTGAATTATCTTAGGCAAGCCGAAAGTAGAACAGAATTTGATCAGCTCTTTCACAACCGCTTTGGCTTTCAAGTTACGTAAAGGAATTGCCTCAGGGAAGCGTGTTGCAGCACACATGATAGTTACCAAATACTGATGTCCTGCCTTGGCCTTCGGTAACGGACCAACACAGTCAATGACAAGTCGTTCGAATGGCTCACTCATGACAGGTATTGGATTAAGTGGAGCAACTGGAACTCTCTGGTTCGGCTTTCCTGCAAGTTGACAAATTTTGCAAGCTTTACAAAAGGCAGACACATCAGATTTTATACCAGGCCAATAGAAGTATCTGGAAATTCGATAGAATGTCTTCGTCACGCCCAGATGACCGGACATTACATGTTCATGGGCCAGTTTTAACACATCGGTGCGATAGCCAACAGGTAAAACTATCTGTCTTACCTCCTGACAGTTCTCATCTCAATATCTGGTTTCCACCTGCGCATCAGCAGTCCATCATCCCAGAAATACAGCACTCCTGACAAAGACATTTGCCCAAGATCTGCAGCTTTAATACTCTCAGTTAGTGTAGCGTCTTCTCGTTGCGCTTTTATCAGCTGTTCTCTGCTCACTGTCAAGGGGGTTTTGGGCTTTGAAGTGGAATCATGCTTTAGCTCTGGCTCCACAGACAGTGTACCCTCTACTGGAGTAGAGTCAGGAACTAGAAAGGAATCAGCAAGATTTACCATTTCGTTGAACTTCTGAGCTTGTGCCCGAGTCACTGCGCATGCAGGGAATGCTGACGGAAACAAAGCAGAAAGATCAGATTGCTCCTTTTCAATTGGGGTATGAGTCACCATTGGGATAGGAAAAAACTTTGCCACCTGCTAAATCATTTCCTATTATTAAATCTACACCTTCCACAGGTAACTGTTTACGGACACCCAGCTTGAACGCTCCACTAACCAGATCTGACTTCAAATGAACCATATGCAGAGGCACATTAACACAGCGCATCTCAATACCTCGAACTAATACATCAAAATCAGTGTAAGTATCAGCAGAAAATGGTAAGCAACGGTCAAGAATAAAGGATTGAGCTGATCCAGTATCTCTTAGCATGACAACTGGCTTAAACTCAGCATCAGGAAAAAGGGAAACCATGCCTTCTAACATAAACGGCTGATAACTTTCCATGTCAGCTGTGCTTAGTTTTGGTAAAGACTGAGAAAGTGCTACACTTTTAGTTTTCACATTCTTCTGCTTCCACAACTGACAATCTGCAATCAGATGTTCAGGACTCAAACAGTAGAAACATTCTCGTTTCTCATTATTGGCAGGTTTAGTTTTGCGTATACTCTTGGAAAAGTTTTCCGCTCTAACAGGGCGCATTACACGAGGCGTTACATTTGGCGGATCGACTGATCTCGGAGCAAAACTTGACTGTCGCGCTGCGGGAAAAACTGCACGATGTGTCAGCACAAACTCGTCAGCCAAAACAGCTGCGTTAGACAAACACGCGACTTTTTGTTCATTCAAGTGAACCACCAAATTCTCTGGCACACAATTCTTAAAATCCTCTAGCAAGATTAACTCCTGTAACTGTTCCAGGGTCGTTATCTTGCTAGAGGCACACCACTTATCAAAGAGGACTTTTTTCTCCCTCGCAAACTCTACATAAGATTGTCTGGCTGTTTTCTCATGTCGCCGAAATTTTTGTCGGTATGCTTCTGGGACAAGTTCATACACACGCAAAACCGCCGCTTTAATTGTGTCATAGTCAAGAGAAGACTCAATTGGCAGAGCAGAACAAACTTCTTGTGCTTTTCCTGTGAGACTACACTGTAACAGAGCCCACATATCTTTTGGCCACCCTAACTTTCCTGCGACCCGCTCAAACGCAACAAAATAAGAATCTGCTTCTGCTTCTCTGAATGGTGGTACAAGTTTAATATATCTACTAGGATCAAACGGAACGTCAGAAGATGCATGACCACGCCCTCCAGCGAAAGGACTAGCTACAGTCGATATAGGAGAGGAAATGATTGAGTTTTAGTACGTGGTAAAGGGACTGGTTGCGCAGCCACGCGCTGAGCTTCTAGAGCTAATTTTCGCAATTTAATATCCCTATCAGCCTCTGCTTCAACAGTTCTCAATTTGATCATATGAGCTTCACACTCCTGTTTCTTTATTTCCAAATCCAACTCTTTTAACCTCACTGCTAACCTAGGGTCTTGCACAGCCATAGCGTCCGTGTCAGGTGGATCTACACTATCCCATTCTTTACCTGCTATAACTTCAAGTTGTTCTACCGCTCCACTATCATCGCTTTGCCTTGGTAAAATTCCCTCATTTACTAGCTTATCATACAGTTCTTCTTTCATGACCTGTTTGGTAGCCTCTCTGGGGACATTAATCCTAAAGAAGTCTGCTATCATCAAAAGTTCACTCTTTTTACAGCGATTAAAAACTTCAGTGGTCGGTGCTAGCGTAAACGAAATTAGATCAAATTCCATCATTAAATCTAACACTCTCCTCTTTCACCCAAAAAAGAAAACAGCCAGCAATCTAAAGAGAGAATAATAAAAAAAAAACTGCACTCACCAGAGCTGCGATGTATGCGACCAAATCCTGGATTTGAAAGTGACGTTCATACAATTGTTACGGAGCAGTGGGGGAAAAGATTCACAATTTTGTACGAAAAACTGGACGAACAAACGAGCTTCTATTTATTTCAGAAACGGACGAGCCCCCATTTGTTACGAGTCCCTCTTTAAAATCTAGGGGTAAGAGGCGGCAAGTAACAAAAAAAAAAAGTGGAGAGAATGAGAGAACCGCCGTCTCCAGGTCCCAGGGCAAGTACAATAATGCTCAAACACAAGATTCAAAAGTAACAAGATTTATTAAACAACTGATAAGAATTAACAAAAAGACTTCAGGAGGGGAGAGGCCAAAATAACAAACAAAAGGATTCTTAGAGTTAAGGGATAACTTACCTACCAAAAGAAAAATTAAATAAAAATACAAACACAATTCCCTAACTCCCTTTCTACATAAACAAGAGAAAATATGGTTCTTAAATAAAACAAAGGCATCCACCTCCCTACATAACTAAAAAGAAATGACTTAGAATATCAAGACAATTAAGGCAACTGAATGGCTTAAATTAACTGAAAAGCTCAATGCTGCTCAGCTTACACAAATCTCAGGGTTGGGAAAAAATTAGCTGAAACACTAGACAGCATAGGTAAACCAGTCAACTGAAGCCCACTTAATTGTTGTAAAGTTTTAAGTATACACACATTAGCTGAAACACATCACAGCTTTTTACCTGAACACTACAAGCAAAACAATATTCACAAAAAGAAACCAAACAGCACTGGGACCAGTAGATGGTGGTATCTCCGTCTCTCTCTCGGACTGGAAGTCTTCAGCTTCATTTATACTCCACCTAACGAGCTGCAATAGGATTCAGGTGGCACTCATGAGCCTGTCAAACAAACAGGAGGAGCAAAAGCAGCATAGAGAAAGAAAAAGCAAACGGGGAGAAAAACAAAAAGATACATAATTCATCAAATAAATTCATACGTCCCTATGGACGTAACATAAAATAAACGGATTGATTGGTTTGTAAATATTGAGCGCGGAAATGATTGGTTGTGTGCTAAGCATTGCTGCGCTTGTTAGCGGTCATTTTTTAAACAACTGCTGAACTATCTCGTGTGACAGTGTCTGAGGATATACGGCGTTTCTTTAATCAAAGACCACCAAAGTTGGCAGGAGAGATCAGCGAGGTAATGCTAGGCGAAAGCCCGAGTGTTGCTGTGAGACTGAGACATATTCAGCTGCAGACCCGCAGCACCACAGTTTCAGAACCGCAGCCGCAGAGACTGATGCGCTTCTGCTGTGATATTTGTCTGAACTATTTTCGCTGCTAAAACAGAACAAAAACAGTCAATATTGCGTATAAAATGTAAGTAAATTCATATTAATTACTTGTTTATAGAACTGCCATATCAGTGTCACATTTTCAGTCGTGATGGTATTTTTCGGCACTCTTGGTCGTGTGATGTTGCTTAACTGTATCATATGTCATAAATATAAAAACTCCACATTTTGAATTTTTACTGCAGTATTCAGCTGCGGCTCGTCTGGGTGGGGCATAGCCCAACAAAATATTCATCTAAAATAGACTGAAATAATAATATATTGTAAATGTGTCCAGCATTCTGCAACAAATATTTTTCAGATTTTCTAGTCGTAAAGTGAGCAGGGTATATTAAAATATAGCGCAAGGATTCGGCAGGCATGAATCATGATAAGCGGGGGCAGCCTGTCTCAGAGCCCTCCCAGCTCTACAGCGCCCACAAATTTCCAATGTAAACCTATGATGTAAACCTGTGGTGAAAAATGGAACTGCAGCACCAATTTGAGCAGCCATTTGAGCAGATTTCTGGCTGCCCTTACTTTCAAGTGACATTATATCATGTAAACCTCGCTCCAGGGCTGCGTTTCCCAAAAGCATCGTAAGCTTAAGTTGATCGCAGCTCCATTGAAACCAATGGAGCTACGATCAACTTAGGCTTACGAGTGCTTTGGAAACGCTACCCAGGTCAAGACAACATCAGTCCGTTTCACATATGTGGCTGTATCAGTCAGTAACTAGTTGGCATGTCTGTTCTGTGGAGTAGCGTATTAAATAAATGAGAGGATAAACCCTTTAGTTCATGTGAATAGCTTCTACATACAGTAGTTCTGTTGTGTTTGTTTTATGTTTTTCTGAGAATAGACATGACTTTTTTCTTCGCTGGAATTCCTACATACCTTGTAACATCCTAAAACAACATTTGTCATGCTGCTGCATTTGTTTCGATTTCTCCTCGAGAGGCAGCGCGAGCACCCATAGACACCTCAACAGCGCACCATTTTGTTAGCGTCAGTACATTACATCAGCAGCAGCCTATATATTATTATGCACTATCGATAATCTCGATATTATTATGCACTAAGCCACTTAGACTAAATGAATGCAGAAGCATTAGTCGCATTTTGGTGATTCTCTAGTCATTTTTTGTTATTGGCGTTTTAATCAGGCCAGGCAAGTAAAATTCTCTTTCACTTGCCCCTTTAAAAAATCAACTTGTCCTGGGCAATGTCGAGCCCATGCGACGTGTGTTTAGTTTTTTCTCGTTTTTTTTGTCCATTTAATTCATAATTAATGTTATTATGCAATAAGGTTGATCTCATTTGTGCCCCCCTGAAAAAAATGTAATGCCCGTCCGTGAATTTGTGTCTGGCGCCGGGTCTGGCTCAAAAGGATCCCAGTAGAGTAGCCATCATTCTCAAATGAGGTTACCTAGCTTAACTCAACCTGAGCTATCATACCACCAGGTCATGTACTCAGTAACCAAACACTTTACACTCTTAAGTAAGAGGAGTACAACCCTACGCCATCATGCTCTAAAGGAGGCCTGAACGGAGCCTACAACTCAGACAGACACGTGGCGTTAGCTTCTAGTGGCAAATATTAAGCTCTCAGTGAGCTATATATAGAACCAGACTGTATAGTGAGGTTCAGCTAAAACTCAACTTGTGCTTAATCCCAAACCACCTATTCCAACCGGCAATGTACTCAGTGTTTACACTTAATACCCTTAAGGCAAAAAGGAGTACAGTACTCTGCCACATGTTTCGAAAAGAGGCCCAAACTGCCTACTATTCTAGAAGACACAGGCATCAGCCAGTGGCAGTGTTTACAATAGACCTGCACCATCATGTTCTCAGAGGAGGCCCAAAAACCAGGGCCTGCCACTCCAACAGACACTTGGTGTCAGCCAAAGGTATCTATCTAAGCTACAAAGGGAGCCTAATCTGAGAACCAAACAAAGTGATGTTACCCATCTTAACTCAACCTGAGCTTAAATATACACATTCCAACAGGCAATGTACTATGGAATAACATGTGTCTGAAGGAGGCCTAACAACTGGCCTACCATGTCAAAACAGACCTAGACATAAACCTGTGGCAGTGTCTGTACTTTAAGTGAGTGAAAACCTCGATCAGAAACAACCACCAACAAGAGCTTGTGGTAAACAAGCAACAAAAAAGCTAGAAGGAGGCTCAATACATGAAAAACTTCAACCTCAATGCAAACCAATCTTGTGGCAGTGTTTCATTCTAAGGGTAACTATGCAATCCAACAGGCCATGTACTCAGAAATGCCCTTCCTCTTAAAGCAAGGGGAGTACAAATAATCACTGTGCCCTAAAGGAGGCCAAAAAATTAAGCCTACTACTACAGAAACAGGTGCTAACCTTGGGAAGCAATAGAGTAAAGCTCACACTGTGTGGGGCAAAACTAGAGCTTAAAACATAAAGGTGATGCTTTATTTTTCATCCATACCATTCTGAAACTCAAGGATGGATGCCTTTCACCAGTCAGAAGTTTACATGACTGTACTGAAGCTTGGGGAACGGGAGCTAGATAAGAGCTAACACCGTTCTATTCACACTTGAATGTTACATCAAGGGGTTCAGGGGAAATGGCAACACAGTATGAATGAAAATTCTAGACAAGTGGGGCCTAGCACTACTAGCATAGGTATTCGGCTAACAATACCGGGCCTACCAACTGAGATAACGATACCAGGGAGGCTAATGATAGCCTGCTATCTTAGCTGCTGTAGCTAATGTAATGTAGACCCAGCTTACATTCCTGCGGCTCGAAGACCAAAGACTTTAATTCATCATGGGCCCAAACTTCAGCCTGACTGTACAAAAATGCCTGAGCGTGCTTCGTTCTTAAAATTCCATACTCAGGAGGTAGAAGAAGAGAGGGGAGAGGAGAGGGCAGAAGTGACCTACCCTCCCCAGAGGGGAAATCAATCATCGACGCTGCTATCGTCTTAGATTGATCACCTCTCTCAGATCCTGCTTCTTCCTAGAGTCCCGCCTTCTCTGGGACTTGCTCCAAGGAGGAGGAGGTGCCCGAGAGGCTACACTGGACCTCTGGTCCTGTCTCCGAACCTCGAATCGGTACGGACCTGGACCTCCTGTCGGTCTTGGCCCAGGATCGCATCTAAGCGGTATACAGGTCTTAAATGCTGCTGAGCGCGCCTTCGCCCCTCTGAACTTTCCCACCGCCACCTCGACGGAGGTACCAAAAAGTTCAGGGGACTAAACTGGTGCATCGAGGAGAAAGCCCTTTTCTTTCTCCTCGATGTCAGCCAGGTTCAGCCACAGGTGTCTCTACATGGCCACCATTGCTGCCATTGATCTCCCAATCGAAGCAGCGGTTTGCTTGGTGGCCTGGAGAGCCAGATCAGTGGTGCGGCACAGCTCTTCTACCGCCTCAGGGGACGGACCCTGTCCCTGATCCAGATCCTTCAGCAAGTCAGCCTAGTAGGCTTGTAATACCCCCATGGTGTGTAAAGCTGCACTAGCCTGACCTGTTGCTGCGTATGCGCTGCCATTCAAGCGATAAGTCACTTCTTGGGGCTTAGAAGGCAGGTCCGGAGCTTTTAGTGTCGGGGCCAGGAAGGAATGGAAGGCTCATGAGGGCTGCTTTGCTGTGACCAGAAAGGAATCGTTCGTCGAGCCTTCCATGTACGACCCCTTTCCTAACACGCTCCCATGGCAGCTGCAGCTTGCCAGAAGCGCGTTCCACAACCTCCAACAGCTTCGCATATGCAGGGCAGGGAGGCTATGAAGTTTCAGCAGTCTCACCTGCTTCCTCTTCAAAAGCCATCTCCTGCTCTCTTGGGCTCGCGGCCAGAAGAGCACTCGCTGCCGGACCTGATGATGTCAAAGACAAGACATCTTCATCGTTCAACAGCTCACCCTCGTCAGCTGCAGCGGGTTGAGAGAGATTTACACCTCTCTCAACCTCCTCAGCAAGCTCCATCTGCGAGCCCCATGATTTCAGCCGCCACTCTGCCTCAGCACGAGTGGGGCCAGAACCACAGGGCACAGATGCCGGCTCTCTCCCCTCCCCTTTCGTCGGAGTATGATGGCGGTGTGCTTTCTCTAAATTAATTACGCAAAATAACATCACTTCTACTTCTAGAAAAAAGTAGCTCAAGAATGTGCATTGGTTGTATGTTGCTTTTTATGTTTTCAATTAATCTATGAAGCCACTGTAAACTTTATCATTGCCATATTACATTTTTATATTTGATGCTTGTATTTTTTTTGCTGGGAATCAGCTTACTTCGTTGTAAATAGAAAAACCTGACAATGTCACTGCTAAATACCTATAAGTATTGTGGTATTTCACCATGTTTCTCACTGACACGCCTCCAACTCATTCAGATCGGGGTTTAAAGAAAATCTCGAGCTTCTCAGTTGTATTTATGACATTGTGGTGGCATTCATGTGTGTTCAGCTCGTAAATATGATCTGACATGACTTGAGTGCACCATGATTCACATATCGTCCATGTCATTTCCCGTGATAATAAAATTAAGTGAATTTTTAAATAAATGAGTAAATAATCAACAAGCAAATTTAAACTTATTTGCTTAAAATTTCTGTGATTAATTTGCTAATGCAGGTACAAAACTTTTTAATTTTGTACCTGCAAAAAAAAATATGTGAAGTTTACAATGTAATTTTGGGAGGAGTGAACCCATCTAATCTTTCAATTAGTGAAATTCAAACATAATTTCAAGAGGAGGGAACCCTAATCTTTTAATTAACGACCAGAGGATATAAGCAGCTACTCACCCTGCTCTGGAATCAATTGTTTCCATATCGAATCTGGCCCTCGCTTTAGAGGGAGGGGGAGCACTGCATCCGATACTTCCGTAGGCTCCCCCTCTCTGTTGCTGGGGGAGGGGTTATCGTTATGGATACTGTTCGGCCCGCTTCTCCGGGGACAAGTACCTCCTTCCTCAGTCCAAGGCTGCTCCCACAGGAGCAACTGCGAGCTTCACTGCCGCAACAGTGCTCGCTCATGACCCAGGTCGATAAACACAGCAGCGAGATACATCAGAGTTCAACACACTAAAATTCCCCTACAGCTCCCCAGGAGCCTCCTACAAACACTTCCTCCAAAATCTGGTTACTATCGTCTCTCGTCTCATATCTTCATTGCTAATTTCCTACTCTTTAGGGGGGTATTCCATAACGCAAACCGAATCTGTATGACCACCAGCTTCGTTTGCATCTTTCCAGCTTGCTGTCTAAATTGAATTTGCGCTTTTTTGGGGGTATATGAAGCTCGAGTTGATCAGTGGACAGCAAGCAAAATCACTTAACCTTATTAGCTTAAAGATTTTATGAAGAAAAACAAAATCACGAAGTGAAGTTCACAAGGTAATTTCGGAGAGGAGTGAACAATAATCTTTCAATTAATGACCAGAGCAGCTAATTCACCCTCTGGCATCAGTGTTTTTCTATCCCTCCACCTCCCAACTCCACCACATAATCTAGGCATCTCATCTATCGTACTCCTCTTCCAGGCACTAGTAGTCCCTGGGGGGTATATCCAAGCTCGAGTTGAAGCTGCTTCCTCGAGCCCTCCACAGCAGACCATATGTGGTGTGTGTGTATTAAGATACGTTTTTACTGTACAATAGCAAAATCATGAGAATCGTAATAAAGTCTGATAATAATAGTTTTGGATGGCAGATTAAAGATTTGGGAAGAACCACTGAAAGCAAATATGTTTTCTAGCATTCTTCATAAGCGTCTCAGTGCAGTTGCTCAATTTTCGGATCTGAGACCCAATCACAACCCAGATCTATGTGATGCACTGGCGGATCTTTACTCTCCAAATATGAAGAACTTGAGACTCAAAACGACAGGAATTTCCTCCAGCATTACAGTCAGTTACCAGTCACTGATGTCTGGATCATTGATCTCTTCGCGGGAGGAAAGATCCTACGTCCTCCTGGAAAGTTCTGAAAATCCAAGCAGAGAAGAAACCAGTAGAGCTGAAGGATGTTCAGAGAAGTGAGAGTGAAATGAAGAGTTTCATCGGTGTATGCCTAACATATCACAGCTGAGGTAAGGAGAATCTACATCGCTTACAGTGTCAGTGTTGTTCGACCCTCGGTTGGATCTTATTCTTAGATTGGGTGACAAACAACACGAGACTTTCCTTTGTCTACACTGGAGCTTACAGTTGTCGTGCTGCACCACACAAGCTTGAGGCCTTGAGCTGTTATACACGGGATGCGACAAAGCGACCCTTACCAATCCTTTGTTCTTATGTAGGAGAATGGCATGAGCGCTGGAAGTACATCAGAATAAAAGAGACGGGGCGTCAGTTTGATCGTCGCACTGCATCCCACTGTAGACTGCATCATGATATAAGGGGCTCTATTTGTGCTTGTGTCCTGTCCTTCCGTTGCGTCACTAGCGTTTGCTGTAGACCGTTGACATGTATTTCTTGTCTTGTCGTCAAGCGTGTGGCCTTTGAGTGCTTCCGACTTGGATTCTGCTTTCATTTTGGGTGCTCTTGAGCTCTGTTTGGTGTAGCACAGGGCTTGTAATGGTCTTCATGGAGTGGACTTCTTGGGTTCTGTGTATTGTCAAGTTTTGTGTGCATGTAGATTTGCTGTTTGTTATTCAACCATGTGCGTTTATTGTCTTTGCCCCCTCCCTTCTTATCTAATTATAGTTCATTTACACAACGGCGTATCCCTATCTACTCCTGTTTGCCCTTCCCTGGTTTTAGGTTCTATTTTCCGGTGCCAGATTGTTGATAATGTGGTCAGCTGTACACATGTTTTGGTGTTCACACATATCCAGCCTATCCTGCCGTCCTTGTTGGCAGGGAATTCAAGTGTTTTCCCCCTCGAGTTTTGTGTTTTTTTTGTTATTTGAAGTTGTATTGTAATAACTCCCATAACTCCCGCTGAAAACAGAAACAACACAAGTTATTATTAATGAAATATTTGAGTCACAATCATTGGTTATAATAAAATTATGACACCCTATTCATACCTTATCCTTTCAATTTGTTAAGATGTGTAATCTGAATCAAAGTTGATTTTTTTTTTTTTTTTTTTTTTTTTGATTCCAGTTGATGATAGAAAATGATTTGTTCCATCTTTTGATGGGTAATTTTGCCAAATTGCCAACACAGTTCATACAGGAAGTGAAAAAAAGTTATTCAAGACAATTGCAATGCACACCATTACAGTATATGAAAAATACTATATTACAGCCTAGTATATTATTTATAAAAAGTTAAGAACTTGTGACGGCTTTAAAACCAAGACTATTTAAAAACTGCGTAAAAAATGTGTTAGTGGAACAGTTTTTTTTTTTTTTGTTTTTTTTTTTTTATGTCTGGGGATAGTGAAATTATAGAAATTCCCTTCTCTGAATATACCTGTAGGCTATTAATTAGTCAGTTTTTGCCATTTGTAGAAAATTATTGAGAAGTATTAACATGATTATTAAATAGAAATGCTGAAAAATTTTGAATAATTTATGATAAATTGATTAAAATTATGAAAATGAAATAAGGGTCTATTGTGTGAGAAACTAAAGAAACAAGTTTGTCCCAAATGTCCAGCACGGCGTGCTATAGAAACATAACTCGCAAATTATGTAAGTGATCATTTCAGGGCATTTAGTATTGTTCAATAACTATAACATGTTAGGAATAAGAAAATATTATAATGTGTCGCATATTGTGTCAGCTAGCTCCTATTAATGTGACTTTAGCAAGCTGTGGAAGTTTATATTTTCACCACCAAAACTATTGTGATCAATTTAATTACCTTATTCAACTGTTGTTCTTCTACATGCTGGATTCGTGAAACTTAAACTTTTGCTGTACCTCAAGAACAAGACATGAGTCAGGTTATTCGGTTGTATCCCGATTCAATATTAAAGTTTGTAGTTTATCAGAGTTTAAACTCCACATTGTCATTTCATATCAATTTTATGCTATGTCTCAAAGTGTCTGCCAGCAATATGAGTTGAAAACAAGAAACAACACACAGTTTATTATTATTAATTTGTAAGATTTAGTCACATCATAGCTATAATTTCTGTGATGTCTATTTATTCACATTTCCCATTTGCATTTTGTTACAGATTCTCTAATTTGAGTGAAAGTCTTCAAATACATTTTCTTCTGAAAATCTTCATTAAAGCAGCAGAGATGAGACACAGACAGGAGAGCAGATGCTGAAACTGTTAGCATCAGCTACAGCAACAGCTCTTTTCTTTAGGAAGGGAATGACACAATTATCACAGTGTGATTTCCTGCTGGATCTTTGCTCAACATGTGAAGAACGTATGAGACCTCAATACAGGGCAGGAGTTTCCTTCCAGCCTTACAGCAGTTTTTCCAGTTACCTGATGGATCTTGGCATCATAGATATCTCGAGAGAAAGACCTCCATCCTCCTGAAGTGCTGAAATCCAAAAAGAGAAGAAACCAGTAGAGGACAGGATGTTCAGAGGAAGAGAGTGAAATGATGAGTTTCCTTCAGTGTCTGCCTACAGACTCACAGTGAGGTAAGATATTGTACAGCCTGTTGCTGCTCGACGTGTTTAAAAAGCTGGAGTGTATCTGTGTTTAAATGGATCATAAATTAAAAAACTCAAACTTTTCGTGATCTTTGAAGAGGTGTTTGAACTATATACAGTATAACTCAACAAAGAAAGCAGGAGGATTGTCATTGGTCAGTGTGTCTCAGTCGGTGTCTCTGACCAACATCATCATCTGTGTTGTGTCATCTTGGAGTCATATAATATAACAAGTCTTTATTTTGTACAGTAAACTTCATCCTTTTCTACAGGAAGAGCAAGAAGAGCATAGTGGGTTTGAATTATGAATGTGTCATTTTAGCAAATGCAGTTCTTGAAGTAGATTCATACACATTTGGTTTGCAATATTTGTCATCTTTATTTATATAGCACTTTATACAAATCAGATTGTTTTAAAGCAGCTTTACTGTAATAAACAGGAAAGTAATAATCAATGATGAAACAAAATTCAATTCAGCTGTAAAGCAGCTCTAAAATAAGACAGTAGTGTCATTATTCAGCTGAAGTCAGTTCAGTGTTGATTCAGTTCAGTTCAATGACTATGTAAAGTTGATCAATTATAAAATGAGTTAATTCATCTATAAAGCAGCTCTGGAGAAAACAGTATCATCGCCCAGCTCAGTTCAATTCTCATGCAATAATGGCAGTGCATTCTGGTCAATAATGTTGATGAATATTTAAGTGTCCTCAACTAAACAAGCCAAAAGACAGCAGTGGCAAGAACCCAAATTCCATATGTGAGAGAAATCTGTGATTTATGGTAGACAAATATTCAGAAAGTTCAAGAAGAGCACATGAGCTAAAAGATCTTCAGTGCAGAACTTGATAAGTGTGTGTGTTTTTTTTTGTTTTTTTTTTTTTGTTTTTTCATTTAATACTGGAGTGTCTATAGCTGAGTATGTTATGAAATTAATAGAGAATAGGGGTCAGTATGTGTTCTTAATGAAAGTGAAAGCAAACTGTTAAGCAAATTTAATAATTCAATTAGTTGTTTTGACCTTTGGATGTAAAATGTGTAAAATTTGCTGATAACCTGTAATTCTAAGGGTCATAGAGAGACTTGAAAATAGTAGTGAAAATTAAACTAGATTGTTCAAGAAAACCTCAACTATTATTATTTGTGGGCTTAAAAAAAATGAAATGTCATTAGATTCTGTCCTCTTATAAAAATGTTATGTTCTTAACAGAATAATTGTTTTTTTATGCTGTATAGTTGTGGTTTATAAATGCTTTATGTTGTCTCAAATTAATTAGATGTTTGGCCTCTATATTTCTCTTTTTTTTTTTTAGGTTTTGGTTCAGTGATGATGATGATGATGATAAAGAAGAAATGAAGATGTCTGCAGTAAAATTCCTGCTGAATCTCAGTGTTGCTGCAGTTGAAAATGACACAGTTACAGGAACAAGATTCTCTATTCTGCTGTCATCTGTGTGCAGTTACAAAACCTTCCCTTTTGATGAAGATGATTATGATGCTGATGCTGTTGTTAAGAGAGATTTCCTGCTGGATCTTTGCTCACATGTGAAGAACTATGAGACTCAAACAGGCAGGAATTTCCTTCCAGCATTACAGTCAGTTTTCAGTCACCCTATATTGGATCATTGATCTCTCAGAGAGAAAGACCTCCGTCCTCCTGGAAGTTCTGAAACTCCAAACAGAGAAGAAACCAGTAGAGCTGATAGGATGTTCAGAGGAAGAGAGTGAAATGATGAGTTTCCTTCAGTGTCTGCCCTACATCTCACAGCTGAGGTAAGAGAATCTACATCAGCTTACAGTGTCAGTGTTGTTCTGACCCTCGGTTTGATCTTATTCTTAGATTGGTGACAAAACACTGAGACTTTCACTGTGTCCAGTTGACGGCGCTGCATCACCACAGCTGAGGCTGTCTACAATGGAGGCGACAAAGCGACCCTTACAAATCCATTTGGTCTTCAGTAGGAGATGGCATGAGCGCTGGAAGTACATCAGAAAACGAACGGGGCGTCAGTGTTGATCTGTCGCACTGCATCCACTGTAGACTGCATCACTGTATAATGGGCTCTATTTGCTTTTGTCCTGTCCGTCCCGTTGCTTCACTCGCGTTTGCTGTAGACACGTTGCATGTATTTTCTTGTCCGTGTCAGCGTGTGGCCTTTGAGTTGCTCGACTTGTGATCGCTCATTGTTCGGGTGCTCTTGAGCTGTGTGGTTGTAGCAATGGCTGTAATGTTCTTCATGGCTTGGGGTGTTGTATGTCATGTTTGTGTGAACATGTAGTTTTGCTGTTTTGTTTTCTACAACCAGTGCTTTATTTGTCTTGACCCTCCCTTCTTATCAATTATTAGTTTCATGTTACCCCACTGGTCACTCCTTATTATCCTCCTGTTGCTCCCGTTTTCTATTTTCTATTTCCTGTGCCAGATTGTTGTCTAATGTGTGTCAAGCTGTCCACAGGTTTTGGTGTTCCCACATATCCAGCCTATCCCTGCTTCCTTGTGTCAGGATTTCAGTGTTTTCCCCCTCTGAGTATTTGTGGTTTTTGTTATTTGAATTTTGTATTGTAACCTCCCATAATTCCCAGCTGAAAACAGTAAACAACACACTGTTATATTAAATTTGTAATATTTAGTCCATAATGGATATAAATTATGACACCTCTATTCATATTATCATTTCCATTTGTTAATTAAGTTGATGATAGAAATGATTTTTGTTCACTTATCTTTGATTGGGTAATTTTGCCAAATTGCCAACACAGTTTAATACAGGAAGTGAAAAAAAAAGTATCAAACAATTCAATGTACACATACAGTATATGAAAAATACTATATTACTGCCAGTATATTAATTTATAAAAAGTTAAGAAATTGGACTGCTTAAAACCAAGAACTATTTAAAAACTGCAGTAAAAATGTTTAGTTGTAACAGTTTTTTTTGTTTTTTTTATGTTGGGATAGTGAAAAGTTATAGAAATGCCCTTCTTGAATATAACTGTAGGCTAATTTAATTTAGTCCGTTTTGCCATTTTGTAAGAAAATTATTGAGACATTATTAATATGATAAAAATAGAAAATAGCTGAAAAGAAATTTGAATAATTTATGATAAATTGCAAAAATATGAATTGAATAAGGTCTATTGTTGTGAGAACTAAAGAAACCAAGTTTGTCCACTACTGTCCAGCACTGCATATAGAAAATGCTCTCAATTTATGTAAGTTGATAATTTCAGGGCATAGTATTGTCAATAAATAAACATGTAGGAACTAAGAAAAATATATAATGTGTCGCATATTTTGTCAGCTAGCTCCTATTAATGTGACTTTAGCAAGCTGTGGAAGTTTATATTTCACCACCAAAACTATTGTGATCAATTTAATTACCTATTCAACTGTTGTTCTTCTACAATGCTGGGATTCGTGAAACTTCAACTTTGCTGTACCTTCAAAAAACAAGAGAGTTCAGTGTTATTCTGTTGATCCGATTCCAATATTAAATGTTTGTAGTTATCAGAGTTGGTAAATCATCATGGTCATTCATATCTAATTTTATGCTCTGTATCAAGTGTCTGCAGCATATGAGTGGAAACAAGAAACAAACACAGTTTATTATTATTAATTTGTAAGATTTAGTCACATCATAGCTATAATTTCTGTGATGTCTATTTATTCACATTTCCCATTTGCATTTTGTTACAGATTCTCTATTTGAGTGAAAGTCTTCAAAACATTTTTCTTCTGAAAACTCTTCATTAAAGCAGCAGAGACTGAGACACAGACAGGAGAGCAGATGCTGAAACTGTTAGCATCAGTTAATCAACAGCTCTTTTTCTTTATGAATGGACTGACACAATTCAGTGTGATTCCTGCGGGTCTTTCTCAAGTGAAAAGAACTATGAGACTCAAAACAGGCAGGAGTTTCCTTCCAGCATTACAGTCAGTTTTCCAGTCACCTGATGTCTGGTCATAGATCTCTCAGAGAGAAAGACCCCCATCCTCCGGAAGTGCTGAAAACTCAAACAGAGAAGAACAGTAGAGCTGAAGGATGTTCAGAGGAGAGAGTGTGAAATGAAGTTTCTTCAGTGTCTGCCTACATCTCACGGCTGAGGTAGATATTGTACAGGCCTGTTGCTGCTCGAGTCGTTTAAAAAGCTGGGAGTGTATCTGTGTTTTTAATGGGATCATAAATTAAAAAACTCAAACTTTCGTGATCTTTGAAGGTGTTTGAACTATACGTATAACTCAACAAAGAAGAAAGCAGGAGGATTGTCATTGGTCAGTGTGTCTCAGTCGGTGTCTCTGACCAACATCATCATCTGTGTTGTGTCATCTTGGAGTCATATAATATAACAAGTCTTTATTTTGTACAGTAAACTTCATCCTTTTCTACAGGAAGAGCAAGAAGAGCCATAGTGGGTTTGAATTATGAATGTGTCATTTTAGCAAATGCAGTCTTCTTGAAGTAGATTTCATACACATTTGGTTTGCAATATTTGTCATCTTTATTTATATACACTTTATACAAATCAGATTGTTTTAAAAGCAGCTTTACTGTAATAAACAGGAAAGTAATAATCAATGATGAAACAAAATTCAATTCAGCTGTAAAGCAGCTCTAAAATAAGACAGTAGTGTCATTATTCAGCTGAAGTCAGTTCAGTGTTGATTCAGTTCAGTTCTCATGCAATAATGGCAGTGCATTCTGGTCAATAATGTTGATGAATATTTAAGTGTCCTCAACTAAACAAGCCAAAAGACAGCAGTGGCAAGAACCCAAATTCCATATGTGAGAGAAATCTGTGATTTATGGTAGACAAATATTCAGAATTGTCATTGTTTTTTTTATGCTGTATTTGTGGTTTATAAATGCTTTATGTTGTGTCAAATTAATTAGATGTTTGGGCCTCTATATTTTTTTTTCCTTTTTTTTTAGGTTTTGGTTCAGTGATGATGATAAAGAAGAAATGAGGATGTCTGCAGTAAAATTCCTGCTGAATCTCAGTGTTGCTGCAGTTGAAAATGAAACAGTTACAGGAACAAGATTCTCTACTCTACTGTCATCTGTGTGCAGTTACAAAACCTTCCCTTTTGATCAAGTGTGGGATGATTATGACACTGTTGATCAGAGTGATTTCCTGCTGGATCTTTGCTCACATGTGAAGTACTATGAGACTCAAACAGACAGGAATTTCCTTCCAGCATTACAGTCAGTTTTCCAGTCACCCTATATCTGGATCATTGATCTCTCAGAGAGAAAGACCTCCATCCTCCTGGAAGTGCTGAAACTCCAAGCAGAGAAGAAACCAGTAGATCTGAGAGGATGTTCAGAGGAAGAGAGTGAAATGAAGAGTTTCCTTCAGTGTCTGCCCTACATCTCACAGCTGAGGTGAGAGAATCATCACTTCCATACATCAGCTTACAGTGTCAGTGTTGTTATGACACTTGGTTTGATCTTATAGACTTTCACTGTGTCTACACCGGACGCTACAGTTGTCGCGCTGCACCACCACAGCTTGAGGCCGTCTACACTGAATGCAACAAAGCGACCCTTGCAAATCCATTTGTTCTTCATGTAGGAGATGGCTTGAGCGCTGGAAGTACATCAGAAATAGAACGGGGCGTCAGTTTACTGTCAGGAATTTGACCTGTCGCACTGCATCCACTGTAGACGGCATCACTGATTATAATGGCCTCTATTTGCTTTTGTCCTGTCATGTCCTGTTGCGTCAGTCGCGTTTGCTGTAGACACGTTGTCATGTATTTACTTGTCCTTGTGCGAGCATGTGGCCTTTGAGTTGCTTCCGACTTGTGATCTGCTTCATTGTTCGGGTACTTTTGAGCTGTGTTTGGTGTTGCACATGGCTTGTAATGTTCTTCATTGGCTTGGTGTTCTTGTATTGTTATGTTTTTTGTGAACATGTAGCTTTTGCTGTTCCCTTTCAAAGGCAACACTCTAAACTGCACTTTATTCAGCGCTGTGGGGAACATCTTTAGTCGTGACTAGCTGTGAATGTGTAAAACAACATCAATGATATTGATCTATATTTATCGCCTTGCGTGTCGTCATTGGAATGCATCGTGAGCGAGGCTATAATTAGATGTGCCACCTGTACATCAGCAGGTCTTTTGTCTTCAGAGGCCACTGTGTGAAGTTGTGTGTGAACTGTTATCTCAAAGCATCTATCATTTCTCTCTTTCCCTCTTGTCAGGACTTAGATTTGACAGGCAGAGCGCAGAAAACTTTCTCTCATCTGTTCCTCCTTTCACTCTGCAGCGCAAGTGAAAGTGAATGTTTCACATATCATATATATCATATATATTATATTATATTATATTATATTATATTATATTATATAGAGGAAGTATGACTGATCAAGGCAGACGGTGTGTTCCTCCATGTTCGCGTCCAATCTCCGAAACAGACACACATCCGTACTGTTTTGTTTGTTTGGTGGAAGAGCACACTGTCCTTGCATTGCAAGGCGGCGAGTGTGAGCATTGTGAACTGTTCACAGTTAAGATGCTTCGTGCTTGTCTCTCATCCAGGGATCAGCACCCGCATTATGATCGTGGGGCTCGCAAATGGATCTCGCTGACAAACGGGAGACGGGTCCTGCCCTTTCGCCCGATTTGTCACCTGATCCACGTGTCTCCTTGTGCGATCCTGAAGTGCACTCCAGTGCTTCTTCAGCTCACGCGGGGGACGATGATTCTCTTCTCAAGTTTGCTGCCCCTAAGCATTCATCACGTGATGATAAAGCCATTAAGGAATTACTTGAGGTAGTAACTTGAGCTGTGGCTAGATTACAGCTAGACTGACCACAGGAAAAAGAGGCCCCCAAACCATCCCCTCGGGACGAGGTGCGTATTGCATCCAAAACTCGCTCCTTCTCGACATCTCCACAAAAACTCTTCTTCCCCGCCACCTCTGGTGCTTCGGGGGGCAGCGATTTTCAGCGAAATGTTAGGTGTTCCGTTAGCTCCTGTAACACATCAGAACGCAGAACACCTAGTATCCCCCCAAATGGAAGTGTCAAAATTAGTGCCCATTTCAGAAAGCCTGGCAGGGTGGAAACTACTGCCAGGGATTTCTGCGTGAGTTCTAAAGACAGTAGAATTCGGATACAGAATCCAATTTTTCCGTTGTCCTCCGCATTTAAACAGCGTGGTCTCCACTACCGTGAAGCCATGGCAAGCGATGTTATTGTCACAAGAGCTGCAAACTCTTCTGGAGAAAGGGGCCATAGAACGTGTTTCCCCTCCACAGAGAGAGTCAGGTTATTACAGCCGATACTTCCTAGTTCCCAAAAAGGACAGGGGGCTGTCTCCAATTTTAGATCTTCGAGGCTTGAAACGTTCAGTCAAAGCTCTCAAGTTCAAAATGTTAACAGTAAAGATGATCGTGTCGCAAATCCAACAGTGCGATTGGTTCGTCACGATCGATCTCAAGGATGCATATTTTCACATTGAAATATTGCAACAACACAGGAGATTACTGAGGTTCGCTTTCGGGGGTGAAGCTTACCAGGTTCTTCCATTCGGCCTAGCCCTATCACCCCACACATACACAAAATGCATGGATGCAGCACTGGCTCCGTTGCGACTCCAGGGCATTCGCATTTTGACTTACATAGACGACTGGCTAATATTAGCACTGTCGCGAGAGATGGCATTAAAACACAGAGATGTCATTTTAACTCATCTGGTTTCTCTAAGGTTGAGACTCAATGAGAAGAAAAGCGTTCTCTGTTCAACCCAGAGAACGACATATTTAGGGGTAGTTTGGGATTCGACCACGATTCAGGCACAATTGTCTCCCGCTCGAGTCGAGACCATTCTACACAGCCTGAAAAATGTCAGGCTAGGCCAAGATTGTACTGTTCTACAGTTTCAGAGAATGTTAGGAGATTGCAGATTGCTAACGACAGACGCCTCCCTGACGGGCTGGGGAGCGGTCTTAAGTGGCCGTCCATCCCAAGGAGAATGGGAGGGCCATCAGCTCGTCTGGCACATCAACTGCCTAGAATTGATGGCTGTATTTCTGGCCCTGAAATACTTCCTCCACCAGCAGAGAGGCTGTCATATCCTAGTGCAGATGGACAACACAACAGCAGTCTCTTATATAAATCGCCAGGGAGGTCTGCGCTCGTGCCATCTGAACAGGATAGCGTTACAGATCTTTCTCTGGGCCCAGGACAAATTCCTGTCACTGGGAGCGGATTTACTGTCCAGACAGAAACCACCGAGTGGGGAATGGAAACTTCACCCCGACGTAGTGAAACCGATATGGCTGAGATTCTACAAGGTGGAGGTGGACCTCTTCGCCTCCCATCAGACAGCGCAATGTCTCATTTACTTCCCCCCTAGGTCTGGATGCACATACATGGCCTTCAATGCGCCTATATGCCTTTCCTCCAGTTGCTCTGCTCCCGAGAGATCTAGCCAGAGTTCGCCAACAAGGGACTTGCCTATTACTGATAGCGCTGCATTGGCCGAACAGAATATGGTTCTCGGAGATAATATCTCTCCTTGATGGCTTGCCTTGGCCGATACCGAGCAGGAGGGACCTTCTGTCTCAGACGCAGGGGACAATATTTCATCCCCGGGCGGAGATGTGGAATCTTCATGTTTGGCCCCTGAGGGGAACCAACTGAGGGACACAGGGCTTTCACCTGAAGTTATCGAGACTATTTTAAATGCTCGAGCTCCCTCTACTAGAGCAAGTTATACCAATAAATGGGGTGTCTTTGAAAGATGGTGTACTGCACACAATGCAGATCCATTAAAATGCCAAATTGCTACAGCTCTGGACTTCCTGCAGGAAAAAGTTATTGACAGGTACATGCCCCGCCACTCTCAGGGTTTATGTGGCTGCTCTCTCGGCTTGCCATGCTCTGATTGATGGGGTGCCGTTGGGCAAGCATGTCCTGCTCTCTCGCTTCGTTCGAGGAGCTAGGTGGCTTAAGCCTCCGTCTAGAACCAGGATCCCTTCATGGGACCTAGCTATAGTATAGTATAGTTTCTGGGTTTGAAAAGACAGAATTCGACCCCCGCACTTTTGATAAGGGCTGCTTCAATCAGTCACAATATATCATCTTTTAGCTTAGGATATTTTCTTTCAAATGAGACCATTTTCACGTTTCTGTGAGCTTTCTTTCATAAATAATCAACTGTTTTGTCGCAGATGTGAAGAAGAGGAAATGCGGTCTCGAACAGAGAAACACGCGATGGTATATAAATCGTGGCTGAACGTTAGCGTTTGTCAATCAAGCAAAACCGTCCATTCAGAAACCGAGAAATTTGACACTTTAAGGTAAGAGGCTGATCTCTCAGATTGATGCGCGAGCTGGCTTGACTGAAGTTTTCGTGAGGATTTGTAGTTTATGGACTGTTTTGAGTTCGGTATCTAGAAAGTTAAAAGCATTGATGGCATATATAAAAGAGATATCTAAAAAGCGAAACGAAAATTATTGCCTCGACCGGCGACACAGTGGGGAGGACGCACGAGAGGAGACCTGCGCGTTTAATTGGTTTGTGTATAGCTACTGTACTACTGCATTTACGATGCCTATCAGTGGTCATAACAATAACAATCCTTGAGGTAGGCCTGCTATTTTTATTTGACGGAAAAAATGTCTAAAATACCGGTTGTTCAAAGCTTCAATGGAATCACCGTGTTTTTGTTTTGTCATCTTAATTTGTTAAACATTTAAGTGAAAAATATTTAGTGTAGGCCTATTTATTTTATGCCTTTTATTTAAATTATTTTTTTCTGTTGTCAGAAACGCTGCAGGTGCGTGACAATTTGATAATGTGAATCCAGGTTGGTTGTTTATCTATTCTATGCTGCTGTTTGCATGTTAAAATAAACCCGTGGAAGACACAGACACTCGTCAATTGTATTTTTTATTTAATGTCATAGCCTATATATGTCATATTATCATCATATAGGCTATACAATATTATAATCTTATCAGTTAACGGTTAATAATCGGATAACGAGCGTCGGTTGTCGGTCGAGAAATTTAACCGAAATGAGCATCCCTACTCTGGGCTCTATTGTCCTTGAGTCGACATCACAAGCTAGTGTCTGAGACTCTCTGCTCTTTGTGACACACTTCACAGCCAGGGGGTCCGGACACACAGTGCAGCGGCGTGGGTATTCTCGTTCCCACAGCGCTGAATAAAGCGCAGCTTAGAGTGTAGCCTTTGAAATGGGAACACCCCCGGTTACTTCACTGCAACCCTGTTCCCTGAAAAGGCAGAAATGAGAAGCTGTGCTTCATTGTCGCACTGAGATGTCCCTGGACTGCTCTTGAGACAAAATATCTGCTGATGTACAAGTGGCACATCTAATTATAGCCTTGCTCACAATGCATTCCAATGATGTCACGCAAGGCTATAAATATAGGTCAATTTCATTGACGTTGTTTTACACATATATTCACAGCTGGTCACGACTAAAGACGTTCCCCACAGCTCTGAATAAAGCGCAGCTTCTCATTCCTGCCTTTTCAGGGAACAGGGTTACAGTGGAGTAACCTGGGGTGTTTTGTTTCCATCAACCATGTGCTTTATTTGTCTTGACCCCTCCCTTCTTATCTAATTATTAGTTAATTTACCCCACTGGTCATTCCTTATTATCCTCCTTGTTTGCTTCCCTGATTTCTATTAGTGTTTTATGTCCTGTGCCAGATTGTTGTCTAATGTGTGTCCAGCTGTCCACATGTTTTGGTGTTCCCACTATATCCAGCCTATCCCTGCCTTGCCTTCCTTGTGTCAATGAATTCAGTGTTTTCTGGGTAGTGGTGGTTTTTGTTTTATTTGATTTTTGTATTGTAATAACTCCCATTGAACTTTGTGAAAAAATACTTTGATGAATAAGTTGATAAACATGTTGAACTTATTTTAACTTGAGCACTGCATTTTTAGAACACCATGTAATGCATGAGACGCTTCAAAAGATGTGCGTGTAATGGTCAATCATGTCTATCTAGTGCATGATTAAATTGAAAAACAATGGACAAACAGCACAGTGGAATGGAAAACACGTTCTGTGTCAACTGGCCCTAACAGTCTTTAGATTTTTTTACACATGAAATACAATGCATTGTTCATTTCTTTTTCCATTTGTAATGGGTCATGTTAATTTATCTAGTAATTTTAATCAAGTATTTACTGTATTTTTCAGCTGTTCTGAGCGGTGTTTGTTAACTTTAGTTAAAGTGGTTCAGCTCAGAAAAAATCCAGAGCTGGTGACTTTACTGTTGGAAGTTCTTGACTTCTCCCTCAGTCTGGAAGGACGTTTACCCAGTGAAACCTGCGAGTTTGTGGGGAAATACTTATGTTTCTCTGCTGACAGACTCAACCTCACTCTAAAACCTAAAGCCATCTCTATAAGAGGAACAAGGCTTCTCTTCAGAGACATCACACACATACACACACTCAGGTATAGACAGGATTATAAACAACGATTTTTAAATGTTGATCTTGATTAATTTTCATGAACTGAGATTTGCTAATATTCACAGTGTGTGTTGTTTTTTTCAGGCTGAGTGGTTATATGGTGGTGAGAATAGTGCAGGCATTGAGGTTTATAAGGGTTCAAACTCCTGTCACTGTTAATGAACTCACACTTGATCCGAATGATAAACAGTTGTCAGAGAGGAGGCGGTCCAAAGTCCTGAGCAGTTTGACCATCCTTCTGAGACTCTGGACTGTCCAGTGTTTGAACCTGATTGAATATAAGATGGAGTCTGTTCATCTGTCTGTCCTACTGTGTCACCAGGGCCCACTAACTCTCAGGTATAAGACTATAAGACAAATTTCAGCAGTGTTTGACTTTATAGATTGACTTTATATTTTTCATAAAATAAAAACAATTAATTCTGTATGTGTAGATCATCTAAAGAGAGTCTCCAGAAGCTGGTTGAATGTGTCTATGAAACTCAGGAAGAGGAACTGACTCAGTACTTCCTGCAGAAAGTGGACGGAGATCTGACTTCCTGTTCCTTGAGCTGGGAAGAGCTTCACTATTTCCTGCAGCACGGAATTCAACAAATCACTGTGGACTTCAGAAAAAGCAGCATTCAATACAACTTCAGAGAATTTCTGCCATTTCTGAACAGGATTAAGTTTAAGCGGTAAGCCACTCAAGAATTAAGATTTATTGCTATATGTTTCTTACCCATATAAATGTCTCAGTTACAGAGGTAACCCTCATTCCCTGAAGGAGGGAACGGAGACGTACGTCGGCCAGACCGACGAATAGGAATCTCGCTAGAGATGCCAATCTGCTTCGAGTGTAACTAAAACGAGCCAATGCACATTGGCATGCAGTCATATGCAGCAGCTGTTTGCCTCGCAGCGTGGGTATTTAATGAGCAGCAGGTGCGTTGCCTCTTCAGGTTTTCGCTGAGGTTAGGCGGCAGCATCAGCGGGGTCCAGCAACTGTGGCAACAGGACATACTTCTCCGTTTCCTCCTTCAGGAAACAAGGGTTACCTTTGTAACCGAGACGTTTCCATTCAGTCGGTCACGTTTGATGTACGTCGGACAGACCAACGAATAGGAATCCCTACCAAAGCACCACAGGAACTGCCCTTCTTCCAGCGCTCTGTTCAAGCCTCCTGTTCACCCTTGCCTAAGGACGGTGGGACAGGGCTAACACAGAAACTGTTGATCACTGCTGTTCCCAAAAAACCCATTCAGTGAGACTATTGGACAACACTGGGAAAGCATACTCTTTCACTGGAAAGGAACACTGCAGAAGCCACATCCTTCCCCGAAGTACATATGGACTACATGTGGAGAAGTACATATGGACTAACCCCGTAGGTCTGTACTACATAAGGATACTTCCAACTTCCAACTCCAACCTGATGAGAGGTGGGTTCTCCCAGAGGGAAAGACACAGGCTTCGTTTAGGCGCAGCCGTGGAATAACACATATGGGATCACCGTAGGGTCACACATATGGAACCCAGCCTAAATCCGGTTCTCAAGGATACAACAGAATATAGGCCTGGCGCCAGATGGTCCTCCATTTCCGGCTGCCGAAGGGTGATCGGAGGACTCAACAGGGTCTGCCTTGTAGGGACTCTCTGGAGCAATAAGTGCATGTAAGCGCAGCAAGCCGACACTAAGCTGGGGCCTCTCCGTGCCTCTGACCGGTTAAGGTGAGAACACGGGAGGAGACCGGCTCGACACAAAGGCTATAGAACCTAACAAATGTGTTAGGTGTCGCCCAGCCCGCAGCTCTACAAATATCTGTCAGTGAGGCGCCAAGAGCCAGCACCCAGGAGGATGCAACACCTCTCGTAGTGTGAGCATGCAACTTGAGAGGGCAGGGCACGCCTTGTGCTTGGTAAGCTAAGGCAATGGCATCGACTATCCAGTGGGCCATCCTCTGCTTGGAGACAGTCTTTCTCTTCTGCTGGCCTCCGTAACAGACAAAGAGTTGTTCTGTCTATGTACAGTTGCAAAGCACGAACTGGACAGAACAAAGCCAGGGCTGGGTCTGACTCCTCCGGGGGCAGTGCTTGCAGGCTCACTACCTGGTTCCTGAATGAAGTGGTATGAATCTTGGGCACAGTACCACGTGGCCATCGCCTGGCCCAAACTCTAGGCACGATTCGTCCACCGAAAATGCCTGCAGGTCCCCTACCCTCTTGATGGAGGCCAATGCAACCAGCAGCAAAGTCTTCATAGACAGAATCTTTAAGCCTCAAAGGGAGCATTCTGGAGTGCTCAAAGCACCAGAGCAAGAGGGTATAGAGGGGGGTCGAGGAGGATTTTAAGGAGGATAAATGAACTAAATTAATAACTATTGATTCTTACAATGAAATTAATCAATTCTGAGTTTACTTAACCTGGTCAATGACACCATTCTCTTTAAGAGCTGCTGTGCAGCCAAAATTATATATCAGTTATCACTGTAAAGCTGCTTTGACACAATCTGCATTGTAAAAAGCGCTATATAAATAAGGGTGACTTGACTTGATTTAACCATCTCTGAGAAAGAAGGTCCTTCCTCAGAGGAATGCACCAGGGAGGAAAGGAATATTTGCAAAGGCCCCGGGGCCAGCTGTGTACCAGTGCATCTGTACTGAGAGTTCCCTCAGACAGGGAGTAAAACAGCTGGCAGTGAGAGGTTTCTGGCAAGACAAACAGGTCTACCTGAGCCTCTCTGAACTCTCTCCAAATCAGTTGGACCACCTGGGGCTTGAGTCGCCACTCTCCCGGCAGCGTAGCTCATGAGAGCTCATCAGTCACACGGTTGAGTACACCGGGGACATGAGTGGCGCGAAGTGACCTCAGATGCTGCTGACTCCAAAGGAGGAGATGGCGGGCGAGTTGCGACAGGAGTGTAGACCCCCTTGACGGTTGATGTACGCAATGTTAGCAGCGCTCAGCCAAGCTGTCAAGTCATCATAGGTTAGGTAAGTCACAATGGCAATGCCCTGGCATTAGTTTTTTCCGATGATATCACCAACCGCCAAGCGTTAGGCCGGGTTTACACCGCAAGCGGCAGCAGAGCGGAAGCAGGGCATATTTTTTCCGGCGCCCATGTTAACAGATGAGAGCGTTCACACCGCACACAGAGGCTGCGCGGCAGCGCGTTGCAGGAGCAGAGCAGAAGCAGCAGTGCCGCAATCATTTCAGCTGTCGTTTTGCTGCGCTGCTAACGCTCAATTAAAGTGAAAGTACACCTTTGATGGACAAAAATAAATATGATTTCACACAAAAAGTGCTCAAAATGCACAGAATAAGCATATCTAGTGTCTTTTAACAAGAATTGAAGTATGTCATGAAAGAAAATCAATATTAAAAAATATTTATAGAAGATTTACTCATTTAAACTTGTTTTTAATTATTCAGTTTGGGCTAAAGTATGGTATATTATAGAAAACTAAACTAAACTAGCCAGAAAATATGATACATTATTTTAGTTATTACACAGACAGCAATAGGCTCTTGCATACCCAAATCAAACCCGAGTTTGCTGTCTTTTTCGCCGAGTTTGCAGTCTTGTAAACATGTTCATGCCTCAGATGATGTAAAACACAAAGCTTACCTCATTTGTGCAGCAATGGATGACACGAGGCTTTTATTTATTTATTTTTATTTTTTATGTTTATATGTGAGTGTTGTACACCTTTGCATGTTAACAAACGTTCAAGACTATCAAGTTTAACAATGACCAATTATAAAAACAAATTTAGCCTATAGCTGTCTTGAAATGCTCACTTTATATGTAGCTTCGAGCCGCTGCTGTGACGCTGTACAAATATGGAAGGCCATGAGGGCCAAATATACGTGAATTTTAACACGTCAACAACGCGTTAAATACGTGTATTTGACGTGTACTTCACACGTAAAATACACGTTAAATACACGTATTTAACGCGTGAAATACGCGTGAAAAATCATCACGTTAATACGTGTATTTGACGTGTACTTCACGCGTGAAATACACGTTAAATACGCGTTAAATATGCGTTAAAAATTTGTTTGAACGGGTCATTGTCATTGGCTGCTGAGAACTTGGGTCAAACCATTTCTGTGAGCTTAAGGGGGTGTACCATTCATTTACTAAGATGCCACCATTTAACATGCTAGATCAGCTTATTCTGCTCTTTTATTTGGTCATTTTGTATAATGTAATATATTTAAACTGTGTTTAATGGAAAAAAATAGATTTAATTTTTCCACTTATGCATTTTTTATTTTATTATTATTTTATTTATTTTACAACGCCCTTACTTTTACTGACAATAAAATGCAGCATTATAAGCTCACTGAATGCAAGTATGCTCTCATATGACCTGCAAAGTTTTTTCTCTGGTGTGTGTTGGGGTGGGACACTGAAGAAGATTGGTATATGACTTGAGTCGATAGACCTGCTGCAAAGTTTTGTTCTAAAGAAATAGTGCAGTTTAGTCATACACAAATATAATTTTAAACTGATAATAATGTAGATGCTCCCTCTGTGTTTGTGTCAGAACATGGGTGCGGAGCGCAAGCTCAAACCTTTGTGACATACTGTATCAAAACTATGTGAAATAAATTATTTCTAGTTGACTAGAGTTCATTTAAGCCATTAGTGACTAATCACATTTAAATTCATATAATTTCTTAAATACTGGAGAGAATAAACCATATCTGTGGAGTCTTGGGTACTATATAGATATAACCTTGCATTAAGCATAAACCTTGCATTAAGAACCGGCAAAAGTAATGATTATAAAAGTGGCACAAAAAAAAAAAAAAACAGCAAGGAGACATTTTAATTGTTTATTAATAAACTAATGTTTTCTGAATCAGTGTCGGCTGCAAAGATGTTGACATTGCTGACTCTCATCATCTCCGCAGAGATGCACATTTCATTCGATTAGGCCTACATAATCAGAGAGTAGCCTATTTAATTATTTCGTTTAAAAGTAGACATTTCACGCTTTCTGTTATTTCTCATGTCTGTGAGGCAAGCAGCCTATATGCTGAGTTTCGGTTCATTTAGCCTATAAGGCACGCTCCAGTTCACCTGCGAGTGAGCGCCCGCCCTCCATGTCAGGATTATATTGTCAGACATATTTGCTTCTTATTTATTAAATCCAGGCAATTGGTTGATGAAACATTGATTAAAGTTAAGATACAATTTTTACAAAACGAAATTCACTTCAGTTT
>JAOTNS010000042.1:0-78877 GCA_028476615.1 Culter alburnus
AGCGAGCCAACAGAGACGTCTTATTTACAATCATGCTTCTGACGAATTTGTTCTTTCGCTGATGGGAGGTAGCCTCTTAATATTCTCACGGATATACCATAACACCTAGTCAGCACAGAAGATTAATAACAAAGAGAAAAAAAACGAAATTCAAATCGTAGCTAATTAAAAAAATTTATGTCAAGAGAAAAGACACATGATACTCAAAGAGTGGATTTCGTCTACCCCTCTTAAGCGTGGCCATTCCTTTCTTTTTTCTTTTGATAACATCTAGACACTAAGTATGGACCATGCTGAAAAAATGTATGTAGTGTCTAAACAGCGATGGATAAATTGAGGCTGGGCAGGTGCCCCGAGAGTCTATTCACAATGTTGTGGAAGATAGCTTGGAATAACACTATACGGAATATATTAAGAGGGAGATTGGATTCACCGAAAAGTAAGCTTTATACTATGCTTTTACAGAGGTTTTTTAATTTAGTGAAGCATGGTGGACATGGAAAGCAAGATCTTACCCGGAAATTACCTCAGCACGAGCCCTCTGTGAGACAATGCATACTGAGACGGATGCATCCGTAGTGATGGTGACGTAGCTGGGGACGAGGGTCGTAAATGAGGTGTTAAGCAATGGATAAAATCATGGATAAAATGTCCAAAGCCAAGCAGTTGTCTCAGGACAGACTCTGGAGAATTTGTTTTTAAAGGAAAAACGATTGAAGGACGCATATGTTGATCTACTGAAACATATAACACAGCCTCACCATATTCGTGATGATCGCAGACCAGAGGGTGGCACGAATTCTGGGCATTTGCAAATTTAAATATCCCTTTCTCGACAAAGCAATCATCACGTTAGACGAACAATCGAATCTATTAAAAGGAGTCACCTACAAGAGACCCGGGTGCCACCCAAAAAATCGCTGAAGAAACGTCGGATGCAAAAGTGGTCGTATAACCAAAACGTCGAATTTCAGGCGATAATGTGTTTAATTCACCGATGCCTGATGCAAGTCAATGGTTGAGTTTTAGCCGTTATAAATGTTTATTTAAATGTATGTATGCTTTAGTATTTAATGATTATTTAATGTAGTGAGTGTTTATTTAGATATATGGATGTTTATTTAATGTATGTGATTTACGTTAATAAGGAACGTGAGAAAAGATTTGTTTTACGATTTCTTTTATTTATCACACATACACATTTATTTTTTACCATTATTCATTACACAAACATCAATTAATAAGATTGAAGCATATGTCCAGCCTGCACAAACTGTATACATTTAAAGGTCTTATCACTACAGATAACCGGTTTTCAATTTTTCACAAAGAGAAAACATTTTGTCATTTTTAAATAAATCGTCATAATACATTTTCATAATATCATCATAATCACATCCTTTTAATATATGATACAGAAAAAACACACAATGTTGTCCGCAGGTGTCTGCAAAGTCATTCTGCACTTGCTTGTTAGAATGCAGGATACGGGAGAATTGTTTTTTAGGAAATCTTGGAAGGTTGGAGGGAAACGAATAGAGTCTGGTCTATTTCCGAAGCTGTCGAAAAAATAGCTTACACATCTCTGTCTACGTAAATGGCGATCCAATGCATACCCGTCTGTGTGATGGTCTGTATTCGCTATAAAATAGGGGTAAATCCTTTATCTGTGTTTTGGGGATATGATCACACGGGAGCACGCCTAAGAAATTAGTGTTGCATACCATCTTGTCTATTATCCTCGTCAACTGCACCGTATTCATTTTCAATAATAGTAGTCCGCAAGCACTTGTCTCCGGTTAGAAATTTCAATAACAGAATCATAAATAGCATAAGCTATAATAGTTATGGTATGTCTGAGGGGCTCTCTGAAGCGCGCTTCCAGACGGATGTTGCCCGTTCTGATTAGGGAGACGTGATGACCACATTCTTCATCAGGAGTCAAGTTAAATGCATAGAGCGTGTACCCATGAAGAAAATCCTCTCTGTCTATAGCCAGGGACTGATTTTTAAGATGCTTCCCTGTAGCTAAAGCCAGCTGATAAAATTCTCTTACTGCTGATCCATTGTCGAATTGCGGTTGAAAGGGATGCGATGGAATCTGTACCCCGTCCTGACAAAGCGCCAGGAATTCCAGATTAAAATTTTTAAAAGCAAAAGGATTTCTGTCGTATGCCCCTGAAAAAGCAGCGTTGTCCGTCATGGCCAGAATGATAGATTTTGGTAATGTACCTAGGAATAGATTCTCATGATTAGAGACGCGCGCACCAGCCGGTATAGACAGATTCTTAACGGACACCCTCTCAATCGCGTATTTCGCAGTTGCAGATAAAAGGGCCTGAGCGTGACCCAGGCGAACAGGTGGCGAGACAGTGACCTTTTTTACAAAAAGGGACGCTGATACTATATCGAGTTTATAAGCGACATCATTACCGGCCATCAGACAAAATTCATCTTTTGCACGTGTCATTTTAAGTCGCACATCGATCCCCGAAATGAGTAACTTAGGCTGAAAAAATATATCTGAATGAATCGGAGCTAATAACTCTACAACGTTGCTTGCATTGGTGAATGCTGCCCTCTTTGTCAAGCCGGCATTCTGGCCTCCCGGGTCTGTGGCGTCCATGGATCCGGCTGTGTCTTTGTAAAAGAGTCCTGCTGTGAAGGTGCTTTCCAGAGTGTCTTTACCAAAATTCATAAGAGCTTCGATGATACATCTATAGGGATACGTATTGGAACTCTGTGAGACTAGACGATCTCCTAAAGACACATCAACCTGCGAAAAAATACATGCTCCTGGATAATTCACGAGTCTGACAGGTGCACCGTCAGGAATATCTGAGCCGTCAGGATTTGTTATCTTGACGCTTGTGTATAGGAGCGTATTATTCAGATCAAGATAATCTTCACCCGTGCCTGCGATAAAAAATTCTAATGGTGATGTATCCGTAATAGCCGATAATGGGAGAATTTCAACGTAGTTATGTTTTTCAATCGCGGTTTGTGTTAAAGGCAGGGCGAATAGATCCAACTCCGATTTAACACATTCTTCTGACATACAATGCAATAAAGACATTTTTAAAAAATAGTGTTCAGAGATGTGTTCATCAAAACTGATGCTGCTTCACGGGTCTAAAGTGTAGTTTAACCGTTACCTTTCCGTAGGTGAACCGAATGTCCTGTTTCGATCGTCTTTTACCTCAATGGAAACTTCTGTGATGCTGCTTTTATTTACGCGCACGTAGTGCGGCTTGTCGTACCGAACACTGACGCTCTTGTTAGGCTCACAGTCTAAATGTACCGTGCTTAATAAAGGCACATAAGCATCACCCACTGATTGGTACTCTATTATATCTGTATAAACGAAACAGGTGTAAAAACCTGCTCTTATATCAGCTTGAAATGGAGCGTAGACTACTGTCACGCCTCTGTCTTCTCGATTCTCACGGAGACTCTTCGCAATCTCTATAGAAACACCTGGTTTGAGGCCGAGAATAATAGCCAGCTGGCCGTAAACGTCAATGAGACATTCTGAGGAGCTTTTAGAAATACCTTATTCTTTATATGATCGTAACCAAGATATACATGTGGGGGGAGGGACGCATTTATTTCTCTGAGTAAAAAGGGCACATCCTCGTAATACCCCTCCTTTAAGGTATTGTGTAACACTGGTATGGTTTTAACATTATGATCAATGTGTATATTATGTCTTCTTTAGCATTATAATGTTCTTCTTCGCTTTCAGTAAACTTTGGTCACAGTTGATAATGAAGGCTGCGTCCTCCTGATAGAATTCGTACCACGAACTAGGGTAGTCGAATTGAACCAGAGCAACCTCCCATAACCCCTTTAAATTAATTGTCCTAGATAGTCTCGTTCTGTAATTAGAGATACTGTTTTCGGGATATACGACCCTCGAGGCGTTGCAAGGTAGCGTAATGTAAAACCCCTCCTCTTCCATGATGATACTGTTGCATAAATGATACGTGCCATACGTTATCTACGTTTTTAAGGGTCTCTGTAAGTCCACCACCTGTTTTTCAGGCACCCAGCTGTTAATTTTGAAGGCCACCCCCACCATTTAACAAGTACAATCAAGACTTTCCGCGGCGTTTCTTGTCTAGAATTTTTCTATTTTAAATGATTTATCTGCACTTACAATAATTTTCTGTAGTTCTTGCTCATAAAACGTTCCTCGATTATTTCACCATCGTAATCTTGTATTTTGTATACGGGAGGTTGTCGAGTATACACGCTGCTATTGTGAAATATTCTTCCGTATAATCTGCTCATAGCCTTTAGAAAACATTCTGACTTTAGACACTCTAACCACATCCCCTATTTTAAATTTAAAAACAGGTTTTTCTTTACGCAGATCCCCATATAAGTTGTTAAACACAATTGGTTCATTCTCTTTTTGAATATAGACTCAAACGCTTTAGACACTCCTGCCCCGTTTTGTTCTTTAAAACACTCTAGTCCTGCATATTTGCTAAATACATCTATACACGTCAATAAGAATTTGATGTTATCATTCTCCTTGAATAAGCGCTCATGTCTACTAGATCTGCCTGAAATTGGTGATCTTTCCCGAACACCACGACTCTGTTGCGTTTGTATTTTATTGGAGCCATTCTATGCAATGTATACATATCCTGAGTAGACAACCAATCAGCTACATCTTTGTCTTTTAAACGTACACCATATTCATGTAGTACCGCTTGCTTTAATCTGCTTTTGCCACCCAAAGCACCTGGATTTGTTGGGTCGTAATATATTTTCTTCATGAATTCACTAATGTTGCCCCGCTTCTTTTCACAAAATAATGACCAGACGTTTACATCAAACAGCGTTTTTATTTTCAAAGCATGTAGGGGAAAAAAAGTACGTTTCACACAAAAATTACATGTCGTCCAGAAAACACAGAAATTTCATACACGTTACAAAATTTTTATCCACCATTTATTCAGCCGATGTGTTAATAATTTTACAAACATCCACAGGCTCATTTCTTGACATTAGTTCAGAACATACGTCGGTTACATAAGTACAAATACATAGTATGTTACCTATCTTAAGCGATTCAGCATTTTCAGGCATCATCTCGAGAATATTTTTGATAATAATACAAGGATCACAACCAGAAGCAATAGACATGTTTGTTATATTATCCCATTCGTCCGATAATCTTCTCACTATACACATCTGATTCTTTAATTGCGTTAAACGTTTATCATCTGTATCGTTACATGTTGTGTCATCAATCACTTTGTGCAGTAATTTGGATATTTGACATTTCATACGTTGTTTAAAGAAGTGTTTAATCAACCATGTAGAACAGCAGCAGAGGTTCCCCATCTCACAGCGACTCGGTCTCAGGTGTAGAAGCAGGTGCGGCAGTTTTCCACGCGTCAACTGCGTCATAAACAATCTGCTCACAGGTCTCGTCCACAAGTTTCTGTCTCAGAGAGGCCAGTTGTTCCTGTATGTACATTTCATCCCTGAGTTCACATAAGACTGTCTCAGCAGATCCTTGAATTCTTTGTAGATGCGGTGTTAAACCGAACGCTTTCAACGCACGTGCCAGAATGTTTTTTAATTCAGGTATGAACAGAGTTTTGGTTATTTCGTTAAAAACACTGTAAAAATAATAAGCAGAGGGTTCATACAGACATAAATGTCTTGTCTGCGATGGATGGTCCACAGCGCATCCGTCGCATTCCGTCTTAAGTTTTTTGTCAATCAGATGTTCCAGGAGCACAACAATCACCGCTTTAATAAGTTTAATTCCTTCAATACCCAAACAACCGTCTGATTCATCAAGGGTAATGTCAGACTCAGCAGTGGGAGCAGAGATGTGTCCGGTAGCTCCGTAGTTTGCGAGGAAAGACAGGTTATGATAACCCAGTTCGGTACAGAGCTTGCTTAGCCAGAAGTCGGGTCTCTGATGTCATCCGCTCACCGATGTTGGTGACGGTCCAGCCACAGGGCTAAGAGGTGAAGTAGCAGGTGCGCTCTCTTGAGACATAATGCTTGAATGATGTAGACCCTCCCATCCGTGACTATATTAATGGTTGTAAAATGTAGGCGGAGCTACACTCTGAACGCCACGCCTGGTAGGTACGCACCATTCAGGGTGAAACAGTTTTACTTTGATACCGTTATACCTTTCAAACGCGTCGCACCACTTAAACAATTGATCTATTTTAGCAAAAATGTCCTCCAACACAGGTATATCTTTCCACTGGAACATGAATTTAAGGTCGTAGTATTTCAGGTGATCGGCCTGATATAGGCCATGAACATTCAGGCAGCCCCTTTCCAAAATCACTGCAGAGGATATAAACATAGTCATCCGCATATTTGTTGATATGATCTCCGAGTAGCCTGTATCTTGTCCCCATGGTTACCCCTTTCCATTCAGCGATGAACAACGGTTCGTCGCGTCCTTCTTTCAGATCGCGCCACACATGTGTGTAAAACAGAATCCAATCCTTTTCTGTGAAAAGCAGATCGGGGTCGTCTGTTGAGTTCGTTGTAAATCTCTCGTCATTATCCACATTGATCAATTTGACCTCGCGGCTAATCTTGTTGAAGTCGTACGTACACACGCGGTTGCCCGATAAATGAAAGTCATATCTGACTTGGTCCTCGTTGTTATGCAGGAATTTGGACAAACACGGTCCTCTGAAAGGTTTCCTTGGTGCAAGAGACAGATCCCCCATTGCATCATCAATGCTTCTCTCAGGAGTTTTAGGTAGAGATGCTTCAGCCATTGTTACAGATTAGTATTCTGTTTACGTAAAATCACAAGTCTCGTATCTTGCATTTATGCACACTACTGAATCATTTTTAAACACCCCTCCACAAGAAAGACGCATGCGCAATCTATCGCTCTGGTGTTAAGGGGTGTGTTAGGGAGGTGTCTGACATCGATGTTTGGAGGTGTGTTAGGGGCGGAGACTCGGGAGCGTTTTCACTCACCGTTCTGATTTCATTCTGTATCTGACGATGCAGAGAAAGGACCTGTTTAACAGAGCAGTAAGAAATATTTATTGTTAGAAATGTTTTTGCTTTTTAAAAGTCATTTGCCTTTTAACAACACTATTTAATATACTTAATGATAATACGTTTGTTTGATACTTTTTGTTAAAATCTTCTGTTTAATTAACACTCTGAGGTCTGAGGGTATCGCCGGCGATACCACCGTGGTTTTTTTCTTATCAGTGTGAAAGAGACTCAAAATACTCCGTCAATGTTGCACATACAATTAAGAGTTATACACCATTTTAATCTGTTGAATATCTTCTTCATTGTGTACACTCAGAGTAAAAACACAGTTGTGCTTTTTGTAAAATAAAGAAAACTAACATGATGCGTGATCTCTCGTCTCCCTCTGAACGAAGTCCAATCTGATAGTTCTCAGAAAATGAACTGTAACTTAGTGAATACTAATCACAAAAAATTTACACTTATGTCTAAAAAAACGTTAAGATGTCAGGTTTTAAAACATGTAAGTCAAATCGAAAACAAACCTTCTGTGTTTATGTAATCTGTATGAAAAGAGAGCCATGTCAGAAGTCTGTGATTCAGCTCATTATCCGCTAATGCGGCCACGCCCACGGAGCGAGCGCTATTCACGCAAATTCAGTCAATACATGCATTCATCGTCTCAATTGTGTATTTATTGTCTTCAAAAGTGTTTTGAATAGCCATATTTAGCGATCTCTTGCCTCTGTTAGTTCCTTGATTGTCACATGATATGCCTCTTCTTTTACTGAGGCATTTGTGGACAAAAGGGGCAGAGCGCCCTCCGGCTGAAGTATGAATTAAAAACACAGCATCCAGCGCTCATAATGATGACAATAAATATAGAATAATAAATATTACTCCTCTGTATAGAAAATTGATATAAACATATGAGAATCCATCAATTTCTCAAATGTGTATGCTTTTAAGCTTATTAGAAATTATGGTCAATATAAGATTTAAGAGTCAAAATGTGAAGCTTGAGTCTTAGATCTTTTTAATGATGTATAGTTTGTCAACTGCACATCAACATTTAGGCTCTATAATATAACAAATATAGTAGCCTATATGAAATGCCCTAGAGGTAGGAATGTTCAGACGCTTTGCATCACAGAAATACATTATATTTTAAAGTATATTAAAATAGAAAACCATTATTTGGTTAGAGACTTGAGACTTCTTTTAAAAACATTATAATGGCAAATATTTTTATGGGGGTCATAAATCAATCATTTTGACATAAAGTAGCCTATAATTCTCTCTCACCACCAGTGAACGACGCGATGGACAGGTTGTTTGAGCCCACCGCAGACTGTGGAGACCGGCCACCTGCGAGAGACAAGCCCGTACCGAGGATAAGGATGGAGTCTTTCATCGCCTTGGAGCACGGACCACTGACAGAGTCTGACCAGGAGCACAAGCCGGCAACACCGTTCATTGTTGAGGGAGTGATTGTGGAGCTCAAGGGCTCGGAGGAAAGCCCCGCCCATGACACCACTGCTGTTGATGTGAGTTTTTTTAACTCTGGCCATTATTTTGAAGAACTGAGGGATTGTTTGAGGCTGATCTAATTGACATTTTGACATTATTCCAACACGGCATCTCATTCAGGTGTTTGATGCTATTGGGCCATGTATTTATCTATAATAAATAAGAGTATTTCTGAAGGGATTGTTTCTGAATATTTTAAGCACTAACTATTGGGGGCGTACACCCCGACTGTTACGTAACAGTCTGTGTTATGTTGAGATTCGCCTGTTCTTTGGAGGTCGTTTAAACAAATGAGATTTATATAAGAAGGAGGCAACAGTGGAGACTCACTATATGTCATTTCCATGTACTGAACTCTTGTTATTCAACTATGCCAACGTAAATTCAATTTTGAATCTAGGGCACCTTTAAGCACACGACGAAGAGATAATGTCAAAACAAGTCTTTTTACTAGATAATCACAGGAGAGTACAGGAACAGGCAGGAACATACACCAACACAATCACGAACGATACCGGACAATACTACACAAAAACACAGGCCCTGTGTCCCAATGTCCATACTATCCATCCTAAATAGTATGTGAGATTAAAAAAGTGTGTCCCAAAGCATAGTATGTTGAAAAGAGTATGCCAAAAGTCCCCGGATGGTCTACTATTCCAGTAGATTTCGAAGTGTGGATCCGTGCACACTATAAAGGCTAATATTGCCCACAACCCATTGTGCTTTGGATGAGGATTCAGTTCAGAACTACAAACACGAGTAAAAAGTGTTAAAAAAACTACAAAACATGGCGGATATGCGCGATCAATGCTCAGAGATTTGGTGACTAAATCAGTTCAACCTGATAGAAAATATATATTTATATATATAAACCAAATACCAATGTGGACTTTTATAAGATCCGATTGGCCATTAACTTTTAAATGCATCATTATGCATTAATATGAGGACAGTTCTCACATGAAAGACCCGCGACTGCAGATCAACGTGCTGCATTTCTCTCCGATACGGTAGGAAATTAACTAAATGAAATGTGGAGGATGTAAGATGATTGACAGGCCAGGTTATGGTGACAGGATGCGACAGAGAGAAAAGACGCGATTGTATGACGTGATAGTATGTCCCAAAGCTTGTCTACTCTTTTGCTACACACTCAAAAGTAAGTATACTCTCCGAAGTAGAATACTCTCCGAAGTATTTAACTTTATTGTCAAGCAACAAGTGAGATGCCAGCTCCGCATCTGAGGCTCCCTTAGCCGGGGCACAGCTTTATACATTTTTCTTATCTCTTAAAAACACAACAAATTAATATCATTGGCTTTTTCTTATCTCTTAAAATACACCAAAGTAATATCATTGGCTGGTAATATTCACCCTAACAGTTATTTTCCATGATATCATCTACGTGGGCTCTCTCCCACACCTCCTTCCCATGTACTCCCCGTACTTTGTCATAGTCATTGCAGGGTTTTCTTATGTAAGAGAATTTTCTTAGTAAGGGGACCAGCTTCCAGCTACTGTACATCTTTTGACTTCACTTCTCATGGCCTTCTGCCAATTTGATGGTCAACCCTTTTCCCATTGGCCAAATGAAACATTGTATCAAAACAGTCAACACTCCCCGGAGGCAAGAGGCCTTCATGTGACACCCTTTACTGATGGTCTTGTTCATTTCACAGCCACCTGTTGTCTGGTGGAAAATTACCAACAAAATATGCTCAAGTAAACTTGTTTGACCCTTATAGTTACAAAGGCCAAGAGGGCCTCACAACACTTCTAGCTTTTATAGTAAGCAAACAAATTCTACAATTGTTTTCTATTGGATGGATAAAATACTCCATCATTAACAAGCAGAATCACTGAAGAAAAGAGAAACACAAGAACTACAGCTGACATCAGTCACAGCCTTATTAATTGCTTAATTATCTCAGCTTCAGTGTTACTTTAACACTATTTAGAGAGGGACCATATGTACTCTGAGCAGAGTTGATTTAACTCCTGGGATTTTACTGTGTACGTGCACTCATCTGATAGAACATGACATTGAGGTGGGTGATGTGAAACCAATAAAACAGATTCTATCTGTTAAATGCGGAAAAACAAAAGCATATGGAATAGCAGATAAATTACATGTTGGAAAATGACATTGCGGAACCTAGTTTTTCTAGCTGGTCTTCTCCCTGTCTATTTGTTCCTAAGTCGGATGGCACTATGCATTTTTGGACTGATTTTCGTAAAGTTAATTCTGTTACAAAACCGGATTCGTTTCCCCTCCCGAGAATGGACTGCATCGATCAGGTGGGACCTGCGAAGTCTGTCAGTAAATTTTACCTACTTAAAGGCTACTGGCAGGTTCCCTTATCTATCCATGCTCGTGAGATTGCCGCGTTCATTACTCCCAAGGGGTTGTATTCCTATAAAGTAATGCCGTTCGGGCTTCGAAACTCAGCTGTGACCTTTCAGCATCTCATGAATCACATTGTAGGTGACATGGAGGTGTAGGTGATGCTGTGTACCTTGATGATGTAGTCATTTATTCAAACACCTGGGATACTCACTTTTTAACACGGGAACTTTTTACTCATTTGGCAGAGGCAAAGCTCACGGTCAACCTCGCAAAGTGTGAGTTTGTGAGGGTGACCATGACCTATCTTTGCTGTGTAGTTAATGCAAAAATTCAGGCAGTAGAGCAGTTTCCAGAGTTGATGCGTTTTCTATGCCTTGTAGGTTATTATTCTAGGTTAAATTTCTCCAGTGTTGTGGTCCCTCTCACTGATTTTGTTGAGGGATAAAGTTAAGTTTGTCTGGTCTCCTGCTATGTACGGCTCCTGTTTTAGTGCCGCCGCGCTCAGATAGATCGTTCAGATTGTAAGTGGATGCTAGCCAGGTCCGTGCTGGGGGATGCAGCAGGATGACCTTGGCATTCAGAGGCCGGTTTCTTTTAAAAAAAAAATTAAATCTTTGTCAGTTGAATTATTCAGCGATCGAAAAGGAGACATTAGTTTTGATGACGGCTCCTGTGGTGGTCTTTACTGACCATAATCCCCTTCTTAACGCTCTGGAGTCGGAGGTATCGCCGGCGATACCACCTCGGTTTTTATCTTACAAGTGTGAAAGAGACTCAAAATACTCCATCAATGTTGCACATACAATTAAGAGTTATTCACCATTTTAATCTGTGGAATATCTTCTTTTATTTGTGTACACTCAGAGTAAAAACAAAATGTTGTGCTTTTTGTAAAATAAAGAAAACTAACATGATGCATGATCTCACTCTGAACGAAGTCCAATCTGATAGTTCTCAGAAAATGAACTGTAACTTAGTGAATACTAATCACAAAAAAATTAGACTTATGTCTAAAGAAACGTTGAAATGTCAGGTTTTAAATCGTGTAAGTCAAATCGAAAACAAAAATTCTGTGTTTATGTAATCTGTATGAAAAGAGAGCCATGTCAGAAGTCCATGATTCAGCTCATTATCCACTAATGCAGCCACGCCCATGGAGCCAGCGCTATTCAGACGCAAATTCTGAGGCAATACATGTATACATCGTCTCAATCGTGTATTTATTGTCTTGAAAAGTGTTTATCTGGATGTTAAAGCCATGGTTAGCGATCTCTAGAAGACATGCCGTTAGTTCCTGGTTCCTGTTCTTCTTTAGATTAATTTGTGGACTAAATGTGCACAGAGCACCCTGTGTGCACATTAGTATGAACTGAAAACGCAGTATCTAACGCTCACAGTGATGACAATAAATATTGAATAAATATTACTCCTCTTTATAGAAACTTGACATAAACATATGAGAATCCATCAATATTTCTCCAAATGTGCATGCTTTTAAGCTAAAAGGCTATATGAAATGCCACAGAGGTAATATAATTGTTCAGACACTTTGCATCACAGAAATACATTTTATTTTAAAGTATATAATAGAATACCATTATTTTAAATTGTAATAATATTTCACAATATTGCTGTTTTTTCTGTATGTTTGATATACACCATGATGAGCTTGAGACATGATCACGGTTTTTTCACAGCCTACCTGACTGAAAGGCCTCATTATTATGCAGGTCATTAGAGGTCTTTTATGCAAGTCATTTGTCTTCTCAGGTGTGAATCACCCATTATTCATGAGGATTCATGCATCCACGCATACTGTGTTTCTTGACAAAAAGTGTCTTACAAAAACTAAATCAATATATTGTTATAAATGAACGAGTAGGCAGCATAATTTTTACATCATTCTGAAGCAAAAACTCTAGTCTACAACCTCCAATAACCAGAAGTCTTGTGAACACAGATTTCATTTTTTTTTTTTTTTTGGTCTTATTTCAGTGACTAAAGTTTTTTGTTTTTTCAATAACCACGCATAAACGTTATTCCTTCAAAAACACAAACATGTACATACATGTTCCTCACATATTATTGTAGCCTACTTTGTGCTGAATACAGTGTAATGACACTTTCTTTTGTCATTAATATGTTTATGAACAACTGAAAAAAGCACAAATGTCAGAGCATGTCAAAACTTCTCAAGGGCCCAAAAATCCTCAGACCCCAGAGGGTTAAATTCCTTGCAGTGTCCGAATCAAAGATTGATTCGATGGTTATTATTTTTGCAGTGTGATGGTCTGCATACCTGCCTGCTGTGTGGCTTTGTTATTTTTGTGTTTCAACAGATGTTAGTTACTTGTAATTATGCATAATTTACTGGTATTACTATAGTAAGTACATGTAGTAACGTGTAACTACAGCACTGTAAAATAAAGTGTTTTTCTTAAAAAGGAACTGCAAGGGTGTGGCCAGATTTTCCTGCTTTTTTATCTCTAGCTGATCACATGCCTGTTTACTTAATGTCAAGAGTGTATAGGCTAGTAGGATAGTCACGAGGATGATACAGGGTGTGACTGTTTGATATTTAGACTTTTGTACACACATAATATGCAAATATTAGAGAACAGGTGTAACAGCCAAAACTGTTTGTTTACATGCATCACATTATGGTGCGTTGTGCCCTTTAAGAGACTGATCACTTCACTCAATGCACTCTATGCGGTGATGACTTAGAAGAACTACGTGACTGTGTGATGAGAACCACGATAGATGATGAATGTGCTCACCCATTTTTGTTATAATATTGCTTTATTTTTATTTGTAACTCTAAGAAAGAGTCAATTTCTCATGTATGAGAGGAGCGCATTCCTGTGTACCTGCCATTAAACAAGTGGAATACCAACTTTTCGCCTGCAAGCTCTTTCATTCCATTGATTTAACTGGGGTTATCTGGGCCAAAGCGTTACACAGGGATGAGATGATCCTGTAGCAATTTAAATGTTAGGTTAACAATTATATAAATGAAGAGTTCAGATGCAAAAGCCTATGTGCCATCTGAACTTTCCTTCTAACTTAAGCATTTTTATCAAGCTTGTATGTTTAGGTTCAGTAATTTCACTTTAATGGTAATTAATAGGTCCTTTTCATTAAAGTGAAATAACTGAACATAAACATACAAGCTTGATAAAAATGTGCATTTTAGAAGAAAATTTCAGATGGCACTTAGAGGCTTTTGCATCTGAAGTCTTCATAAATATATATAAAATTATACACATATATATATATATATATAGGTATTAGTAATAGGGGACATTTTCCCCAAGTCGCTACTTTTAAGCCCATCTGATGTGCTGGCCAAATTGAATAATAAGCAGGCCTACATTATGAAAACACTGACTCTTAATAAAACACAATGGATGATCAGGATGAGAAGCACAATGTACCGTGCACAACAGCAGCACACGTTTGGCCAACAGGTTTGACACTGGAACATTTTAACCCAGCCAATGTATTTTGATGACCGCACAAGTCTGCCAGTGTATGTAGGCCATTGAGTCAAGTGCGCATCAGTGATCATTCTTCGCATTATTCACTGTGATGTTTCTGACAGTATGTCTTGCACCTTATTTGTATGATGGGTAAATACCACATTCACAAATTAAGATACCTTAAATTTAAACCTAACTGTAAAGTATTTGCTTCTAACCTACGTACAATATTGTCATCACTTCATAAAAGCTTTGCAAACATCCTATCTTGTAGAAATGACTCAGGTTACGTATGTAACCATAATTCCCTGAGAACAGGGAACAAGACTCTGCGTTTGATGACGCAATGGGGAACGTCCACGTGACCCGGTGTTTCGAAACCTCACTACCAAAAACTCCAATCCTATTGGCCAGCGACAGTCAAATGGCGCGACCCGGAAGTATAAAGGCGCGCCTACGGAAGCAGTCAGTATGGATCGTCTTTGAGGGACTGTTCCGTAGGCAGCCCCAAGCATGGTAAGGAAACACAGAGTCTCTTTCCCTGTTCTCAGGGAACTATGGTTACATACGTAACCTGAGACGTTCCCTTTCAAAGGGAACTTCTACTCTGCATTCGATGACGCAATGGGGAACGATATACCCACGCCTCCATGCTTAGGGGAGTGCATGCCAATTAGAATGGCTGAGACAACGCCCGTACAGTTCCACAGGAACTGTAGCAACTCCCCCTCGATTCACACCTGACTGTCAGTGACAGCATTCCCTAAGGCCACCAGCCCAAGATAAGCCTATAAAAGGCCTTCCTCGCAGGAGAGAAGGCCTGATAAGGCCATTAGAGCTTCTGAGATCCACCCTCCCGCAGACAGAGTGGTCTCTTCTAGGGAATGAGGGCAGGGAGCCAAGAAAGGGACCCCGCCCAGCCACTAGAGGGGACAGCGTCACCCTCAATGCCACCAGGGAAGCTGACCTGGTCTTATCATGAGACATGCCAAGTGTTAAGCCATCCCTGTCTGAACACAGAATCTCCAAAAACGCAACGTCCACGGAAAGGAGCAGGTAAGAGTGACTGCAGAAAGGCAGGAGCACTCAAACTTGTGCGCAGAGACAGGCATCCCGGAGAGCAGAACTCAGCTAAAGTGCTATGAACCCTCGTATCGAGGGGAGTGTATTCCGCTCATCTAGGATCTGCTTAGTGCCTGATTAACGCACTAAGGCGGCTGTGCGCTAAACCCCTGATCCCTCAGGGGAGCACAAACCAGCCAATGGGCTGAAACACAGGAGGAGGCCTGAACAGAGCCAACCACTGAGATCAGCTTAGGGAGCTAAGCACTATTATGTATACAACCCCAAAGGGAAGTACAAAGCTCACCTAACAGGTAGACCATGCAATGGGCGAACAGTCATGGAGGCCAAAGAGGGGCCTACAGCATGATAAACACTGGATACGCAACAGCAGAATATTCAGAAGGTGGCCTAAAGGAGCCACCCCGAACATCTGTATGTTCTGGTCAGCAGACAGAACACTTGTTCGCTTGCATGCTACCCAACACAAACCAACAAGCAGTGTACTCGGTAAAAGCACCTTTTACTCTGTTAGCAAGAGGAGAACCACATACGCCGACATTTCATCAAAGAAGGCCTATACAGGCCTGTCACCTTGACAAATGCGTGGCATCAGCTCATGGCAGTGTTCTTAGGCACCAGAAAAGATACTAACCGACACGAAGGAGGTTAAGTACCATCCGGACCCGTGGCCAACGGCGTGTGAAAAGATCCTCGGATCAAAAAACACATCAACATACATGTTGGGGGCCTACTAGCACAGAAGATCCACCTTAGACATCTAGGTGGCTGGAGCTCAACTAGCATCTCTCTTAGGCTCAGTGAGACAATGTAGTAAGAAAACCAAACCTCAGTAAGGTTTACTACAGTCTACTGAGGGGCTAGCCACTCAGAGTACTCAGCAATCACGCAATCACACTATCACCTCAGCGAGAAGAGTACTCTAGCTGAACTCCAAATGTTACACCAGAGGCTGAGAAGGAGGCCTACCTTAGTATACATCTGGCATCAGCAAGCGGCTGCCACATTCAGACCACCAAAGAGCAGTGTATAAATCCTCCTCGAAGGAAATACACGTATATTACTCCCTGCTGCCAAACAGGCCTGAAGTGGGCTGTTTGCTCAGGTCATGAGTGCTCTAAAAATGGTCACAACTAGCCAACCAGCCGGCTAGAAAAGAAGGCCTAAGAAGGGCCAACGATCTTAGCAACAGATGGCTTTACAGCTTTCTGTAGTCATATCCGACTGTCAATCAAATCAGGAACAAGAGGCCGAAGCCCGATTGGCAGTCATCCAGACCACTGAAGAGCAGTGTATCAAGACTTCCTCAGAAGGGATACACAAAATACCGAGCTCCTGAAGTGGTCAGATACAAGGCATCCCGCACAACAAGTCAGCCAAGAAAGAGGCCCCTAGGGCCTACTATCCTAATGACAAGTGGCGTTCGCCATTGTGAATATACACTCGCAGGCTGAACCATCCGGTTAACTAAGAGGAAGGCCTAAAGAGGGCCAACGATTATAGTAACAGGTGGCCACAGCAGCTGTAAGGTATACCAGACTGTGCCAACAGGTGAACTGATAAAGAAGCTCCTCAGAGCTTTGACCAAATCAGAGACAAGAGGCAGCAGCCCAATTGGAACACTAAAAAACACCCACCATGCCGACATAGGCCCAGAAAGGAGGCCTAAGAGGGCCTACTCATTCACGCCGCATGTGGCAACAGCTCGTGATCTAATAGTGAACCAAGCTACAGGAGAACAGTTAATAAGGGGAGCTAATCCTGAGCTACCGCTAATACACATTCCATCAGGCAATGTCATAAAGTTGGCTGAAGGGAGCCAACACAGCCAACATGGTCTAAAGGAGGCCTATAGGGCCTACGCTTCAAACAACATGTGGCACAGCCTGTGGCAGTGTACACAATGTGAGCATAAATAGATCAAACCAAAGCATGCTAACTTAGCCAATGATAACTAGAAAGAGGCTATGTAACAAACAGGCCTACATTCTAAGCTAGAAAGATTAGCTGAAAGGATGATCAAAATAGGAAGCTAAACATATACCAACTTTCCTCAGAAAGTGGTAAAGCTACCCTGAGTATGCAATCCAACAGGTGATGCACTCAGAACACCAATAACCCTATCAATGGGGAGTATTAGGTCACCAATGTCTACATAGTGGTTAGAAATAAGCCACCTATAATGAGACAGGTGCCAACCTGTGGCAGCATACTAAGCTCACATACACAAATGTAGGGCAAGGATCTAGAACTCAAAGCAACACCAGTGGCTTTAAATATATGTCATTCACAAAGGGAATCGTTACTCCATAGCCATAGAAGGACAAGCCATAACCAAGCCATAGAGGACAGACACTAGATAATAGTAGTAATGTCCACTCAACTTGATTGTAACATGCAACAAGTGGCCTAGAGGAGAAAAACTTTTTCCCTTTATCGACATAAAGTTCCAGAAAAGTGGGGCCTAGCAGAAACCTGAATACCTTATCTGCCTCAACAAGATAAGGGCCTGATCCACCTGAGATAACAGAACAGGAGTACCCAGATAGTTACAACCTATCTGTCAACTCAGCCCATGCACCTACACAAATAGGGGATAGTGGGCATGCGGCCAAACAACTCCCTCAGGAGGAGGCCAAAAACTAGGAATATAAATAAGGTTATCCATTAAATAATACTTCCTAGCTCTAGCCTAGCCGCTAAACTACGGGTAAAACAAAAACAGCAAATAAAGCCCGTTTTAACATCGCTTTTAATCCCATGGACAGGGAGGAAAGCAATGTACCCAAGCACGAGATGTCAGGCGGCCGATTAAAGCCGCTGACATCACATAAACAGAAGCAGTGAGTGCAACTCAAGCTATACTAAACAATAGCTGAGAAGCTTAGAAAGAACCGAACAGCGGCCATTTTGTGGCCCGCTCAGTCCATCTAAAACACCTTCAGTTTGCCCACAAAAACCCCTAATATTTTACTGCTACATGTTCAGGAAAATATGTTTAGGAATAGAAAGACAAGGTCAACACTAAATAATAATAATAAGCTGAACCCTGCTTACCTTTCCCGTGGCAATCGGAAATGAATTCTTTTAGACAAAGAATACAAAATGGAGGTCGACACAACAGTCCCGAAAAGTTGATGCATACTGACTGCTTCTGTAGGCGCGCCTTTATACTTCCGGGTCGCGCCATTTGACTGTCGCTGGCCAATAGGATTTGAGTTTTTGGTAGTGAGGTTTCGAAACACCGGGTCACGTGCACGTTCCCCATTGCGTCATCGAACGCAGAGTAGAAGTTCCCTTCGAAAGGGAAACTGTTTTACATATATTGTAACTTTTATTTATTTACTTGTTTTTTTTCCTCCCATATCCCCCAATTGATCTGGATTGGTTCTCCAATGTGTGTATTTCTTATTGAAACCTTGCAAAAAACAGAAAAAAAGTTTGCATGAAAAACAGGATCATTCTTTGCACTCAGAATGTGATTTCTGCAATTTGGAACATGTGTTTTTTTGTTTGTTTTTTTGATTGTTTATTTTTCTTAGAGACAAAGAAGCAATTATGATCTCACAATTTCATTTCATTTTAATAAAGGCCTTCTGAAGTGAAGTGATGCATTTGTGTAAAAAAAAGTTATGAAGTAAAATAGCATACACCAGACCGCCTTCCGAATTCAAAATTTTCATTAAAATGTAAAACTCTGGCAGTTCATAAAGCTTATGCTACGTCCTACACCTTCCCTATTCAACTTACGGAAAAAGCTTAACTGATGCGACACCAGTTCCGTTTTTCCTGTAATTTCGGCTAAATGAATTTTAATATTTGTGATTCCCTTTCATTTTTATTTAATTTGATTTATTTTTAATGTAGTTATTGCATCATTATGTGGATATGTATTGTTTGTTAAATGTCTTGAGATCATACTAAATAGATTTATATTTTTGAAATTCAATGAAATACAATAAATAAATAAAAACTGTTTGCTCGACAAAGATCTCAGTGAGTTAACGCTAAACATCTTCAGCACAGCGACTTATTTAAACACATCTGATTTGCTGTTGAATTCAACAGACATGTCTGTGATTGGCTACAATGCTCTATGCTGCAAAAGCACGTTGTAAACTGTAACTATTGATGCAAAGAGGGAAAATATAATGCTGTAATTTGCACTTTTCATGATTTGGTCATCGCCACAGTTCGTATTTACAATAATAATAATCGTATTTACAATAATTTTTCTGATTAATTGTTCAGCTCAAGAACAAGAAGCAATAAAAATAATAATAGTGAAAAGTTATATAACGCTTTTCTGCAAACTCAAGGATGCTTTACAATCATTAATCCATAAACTTGACAGAACAAGTAACAAATAACATACTTTTTATGATTAAAAAAGTGAAAAAAATTAAAAAATTCTTCCTACATATTACATACAGTCAGTGAACTGGCTGGTGTGTGTCTGAGGTCAAGATGACAGTCAGTCAGTTGGGGAGTAACGAATACATGTAACAGTGTTACGTAATCAGGATACAAAAATCCTAAAATCCTAATTACATGCGTCACTTAATGGGATGTTTGCTGTCTAGGTAGGGGAACACCGCCAACGCCCCAAGCTTTAATACCATACTGTAGCCCCTAGATGTCTGAATAGCCCTGGAGTACTTATACAAGAACTAATAAGCTAACAAACAAGACACACCTGAAACAAGGACACTAATCAAATCAGAAACCATGACAACTAACTAATGGCGGGAAAACTAAACAAGGAGGACATGTGACAAACAGAACATGGTGCAAAAACAGACAGACATGTGATAGCAATAGATAATTAATCTGATTTTTAAAATATACTTATTGTTGAGACGCAATCAAAAGAATGGAACATGTAACATTGAAAAATTTGCAGGAATTGGGACGAAATAATTAAAATTTAATTTAAAAAAGCAATTTATTTACAGTAAAATTGTCTGTAAATTTGTCTTTCTTCATATATGTGACCTTGAAGGAATCCAAAAGTAATCAGATTACATTACTTTCACATTGTGGTACTTGGATTACGTTACTGAATACTTTTTTTATGAAGTAATTTGTAACTATAACGGAATACATTTTTAAAGTAACCCTCCCAAGCCTGATCACAGTGATCCTACATTATTGTCAGAGTCATATACACTGCATTTTAATACTTATAAAAAAATAATTTTAAATTATATTTCCTTTTTATATCTAACATGATTCCAAAGAGCTTAGAACCCAAGAGGCGACACGTTGATACTTTTTGGGTAACAGCCACTAGATGGCGCTTCGGTAGCGCGGCTGCCACAGGGTTCCCACTCTTTCATGAACACCAGATTCAAGGACTTTCAAGGACTTTTTCAAGCACTGTTTATTTTATATCAAGCACCTATCAAATTCACATTACATATGGAGCGTCATGAAAGACCTCTACTGTACTTAACATTTTAGTCATCTTATTGCATTTGCATCCATTTTAACCCAGAAGAGGAACAAAATCATTTGTACATTAATTTTGGAAATAAATTAAAAGTGTTTGCAGCTTATCCCTAATGTTAACAATTAATCCATACTAGTTTTGGTTTTCATTTTTTATGAATCATTACTTGAGTAAAATCATAATATAGAGAGAATATTATAAAAATACATTTTGCAATTGAGTGAAAAAAAAGGATTATATGGATCGTAATGTGGCTTAAAGTCAGTTAGTTCACAAGTTCACATATCCATATAATTAAATACAGTAAAGTTATGAGCATTTGGTGTGCTGTCCGGGGAGAGGGCTTCAAGCTCAAAATTTTGGCCCAAACCCAGAGTACTCCACCCGATGTGGTAAAAGTAGATAGAACTATGAGTGAGGAGATGGGGTGGTGGAGGGATGTTGATAAACTCTCAGATGAACAGAGAGGTGAATTTATACCCCTTGACAATGGTTGAGTTGATTAACTGAATGCTCTCCACCTGTGCTAATTAGGTTCATTATCTGAACATGCTCCTCCCAAACTTTGTTAATAAAACATAATATATAAGCTTGCAATTCTGAGAAAAGAAAGTCAGAATTGAGAGATATAAATGAGCACCTCTGAGAAAAAAAAACTCAGAATTGCAATATATATATCACAATTCTTATGAGTTTCTTGTTAAAGCTACTGTATTAAAGAAATTGAAAAAAGGGGAAATTCAATCATTATTTACTCAACATAGAAGTTGTTTAAAACCTGAATACATTTCTTCTGTTTACATACAAGTTGTTTTTTTTTTTTTAAGAAAGTGGGTAACCAAACCTTTGCTAGTACCCACTGACATCCATAGTATTTTCTTTCATACTATGGAACTCACTGGGGACCAGCTGTTTGGTTACCAACGTTCTTCAATGTGTTCTTTCGTGTTCAGCACAAGACAAATGAATACAGGTTTGGATCTAGTTTAGAGTGACAGAATTTTCATTTTTGGTTGAACTATCCCTTTAAGGACAAGTCACATCATTTGTTGTCTGTCCCTTTAAGGCTCTTGCGCGCATTTTATATATTGACACTAGGGATGCACCGATCCGCCTTTTTCGCTTCCGATACCTGGGATTCAGTATCGGCCGATACTGATCCGATATTCAAGTAATAAGAAAAATGCTAAATTACCCAAGAAACTGTAGCCTATGCCTCACGGAATGTGACGGTCACGTTAAACGATAATTTTCCGTTGTATGAAAGCAATTGATGCATGTCCAAAAGCATTTGCAATTTGTTCGAAGGAATGAGAAACTGCTACTATGATGTGCACAAATGACTAAATGTTGTGGAGGTTGAACTAACTGTTGTGCAAATGTAAACAGTGATGTGAGAAATTCACCAAAGCGACTGAGAAAAACTGTAATATGAACCATAGCTGTCAACATTGAACACTGAAAATAAGGGAGATTTCCCGGAATCAATCCTCAAAATAAGGGATTTTTTTTTTTTACACGATTATCAGGCGCGCCGTTGGCACGGGGGAAAGGGGGTCAGGACCTCCGCAGTTTTGATAAGGGCTGCTTCAGTCAGTCACACTATATCATCTTTTAGCTTAGGATATTTTCTTTCAAATGAGACCATTTTCATTTTCACGTTTCTGTGAGCTTTCGTTCGTAAACAATCAACGGAAATGCGCTCTCAAACGGAGAAACACGCGATCTCCAAACCATCGATCAAAGCGTGCTAACGTTTTAGGACAGGTCAATGGTATATAAATCATGCCCGAACGCTAACGATGTAAACGGTAAATACATCTAGAAAGGTAAAAGCATTGATGGCATCTATAAAAGAGATATCTGAAAGCTAAACTAGTGATATTGCCTCGTCCAGTGAGGAGGACGCACGAGAGGATATTGGTATGTGTATACTGTAATACTGCATTTAGGCCTACAATGCTTATCAGTGGCGTGTACTTTGATCGTGAAAGTGAAAGTGCCCTTTGCGGTCGCATCGCGGTGCCCCCGTGTTCCCATTTCGTCCGATGTCCATTACAATTTATATACTTCATTTCCCGCGAGCCTTTCAAAGAAACTCCGAAAGACGCGTTCGGCGCATGCATAACTTAAGTTGAAATTCTTTTAACTTGACACGGCATCTTAAAAACGCGGCGCTCATGTGTGAGGCGCTGCAAAAGACGCGAGACGCGAGCGTAACGGTCATGCACATCCGTCAAGCGCGTGTTTACATAGAAAAAACAATGGGAAAGTAGCGCATTGGAATAGAAAAACGTGTTCTGTGTGAACGGCCCCTTACGTGCATCGCCCGTGCAAGCCACTTCACAGACACAGATAGTTGCGTGTTCTGAGTTAACACAATCAGAGTGTAAAAATAAGGGATATTTTACGGGAAAATACTAAAACGGGAAGACAGCGGGAAAAGAGCTAAAATACGTGAGAAACCCGGAAAAAACGGGAGGGTTGACAGCTATGATATGAACGGCTCCCATACAGAGCGGCACAAAGCGCTTATGCGCATCCCGTGTGCAGAATGATGCACTTGAAGTAAAGTGCAGCGGCAGCGCTCCGCAGTGAAAAGTTCAAAGCACAAAGTGAAGATATATTGATGCGTATTGTATTACCGGTATCATTGTCTACAGATTAAGCATAATAATAGAAACATTGATTCATCTTGACTGTCGTAACCGAACGCGACACGCAGTCTGAATGCTGAATGGAGAATGACTGACATGGAATGGCTTCAGGACACCTGGAATATAGTGCACAGATACTTTACGGTGCTTTTTAATGTTTTTGTGCCTTTTGTGGAGCTTAACACAATAACAAAATAGTACACGCACAGTATCGGACTTGGATCGGTCCCGTCCGGACGATACCCGATCAATGTAAAACACTCGGAAACTGATTGTAAAATAATATTCCAAAACAAATATACTAGGACTAAAGGGGGCATCTTATAATACATTTTCACAAAATGTATTTCAAAATTTAATTCAAGCACTTTCAAGGACCAATATTTGCTTTCAAGTACTTTCCAGGCCTTGAATTCATGTGTCTGAAATCCAAGTACTTTCAAGGACTTTCAAGGCGCGTGGGAACCCTGCTGCCATTATGGGGTGAAAACACTAAGTGGACCATTGAATCCTTCACATCTTACGCACCCAAAATCTGCGAATTTCACTGACAAATCAGAAGCGCAATAGAACAGTTTTATAAATTAAGTCACCAGTAAATTGTATGAATCCTACAGTAAATGTTGTATTGTCTTATGTATGTTTTATTTTACCAGTTGTGGAATCCAACCATTCATCCATCTGAGTTAATGTAGTTAGCCTACTTTATTGAGTATTTCCATTTAATAATAAATTAATAATTATTAAATTTAAGATCATCATGTTTGCAGCAAACAATATATTTCAGACGTAGTGGAGTAATAGTAATAATATCTAGGTCTGAATTGAAATATATATTGTACTGTACGTTTTAATGGATCACGCGACAAACATAATGATCTTATTATACATGATGCATTGCTGTGTCTGTTATCCAATAATTCACACTTTTGGACACTTTTGCTTTAACGGACATTAGACAACACTGCAAAATCAAGCTGTTATATTCATATATTTATCGTCCAACATTCCCAATTTTTCTGATGCATGTCCTTAATTTAATTTCATATGTTGGTAATTTCAGTGTTTATAAGCCTTTTAAAGAATTTGAACCCAAACTGACTGGGTTTCTAGAGAGCAAAGGTTTTGTGAAAAAAGTGGAAGATTTAAACACAAAGTTTATAAAATAAACTGTTAAAAGGATTTGATGATCACTAGTGATTGTACGTTATTCTGTGTTGTCATCATTCGGGTTGGATTTCAGCTTTAATATACATTATTTTTAACAAAGCAGCTGATATTGCCATAGAAACTAGTGGACTGCCGACTCTGCTGGGCGCCGGTGTTGCAGTGGAGCGTTCTATTAAGTGTCGCTTCTTGTTAGTGTATATTCTTTGATGATCCCTGTCTGTGTTCCCTGTGTCTCCACTGTTTGTGCACCTCATGTTTCCCTGCCACTCTGCTCACCTGTTATTTGCCATGGACCCTCATTGGACCACACCCCCCTTGTTAGCTTGTTATCTTTTCGCCTTGTTAAGCCTGTTTGTCTGTTCACTCTGCCTTGATTCATCTATTCCTGGCAAAGCATTGTTGTTTGTAATGTCTGCTATTCTGAGAGTTCTTTCCTTTGTTCCCATGTTCCTAGTTTTGATCTTTGCCTGTTTCCTGGATTTTCCTGTTATTACCTATGTGTTCTTGCCGTGTTGCTCAGAGCCTTGGAGGGCATTTCTGAGTTTAATTTCATGTTTATATGTCATGTTCATGTAGCCTATAGTGAGAAATAATATTAATAATTATCCAATTGTCCAGGGTTGCTTTATTAGATGTTTTTTTTTTTTTCTTTTTCTTTAAGAGCTGCTGTGCAGCCAAAATTATATACCAGTTATCACTGTAAAGCTGCTTTGACACAACCTGCATTGTAAAAAGTGCTATATAAATAAAGGTGACTTGACTTAAACAACATAAAACAAACATGACTTTTAATAATCCTGAAAACAGGTTAAAGGGTTAGTTCATCAAACATAAACGAACGCACTCCATCCGAGGTGCAAGCCAAGAAAGACAAATCCAAACATATATGAAAGATATGACTGCACACTCATGTGCAAAAAGTTTATTCACCAACGTTTCGGCACAAAGCCTTTGTCAAGGTATGTGGTTTGTAAAGGGTTAGTTCACCCATAAATGAAAGTTAATTTACTCACCCTCATGTTGTTCCAAACCTGTAGGCCTATGATTCCCTTTCGAAAGGGAACTCTACACTGCGTTTACCTCATTATGGGGGAACGTCACACGTGAACCGGTGTCTGAAAGCCAAGTATCAAATCTCTCCAATCCTATTGACCGTCGTCATAGCATGACCCGGAAGTATATAAGGAGCGCCTAGAGAACCAATCAGTATCTTTTCGTCTTTCAGGACTGTTTTTGTCTGATCGCGATTTCATCAAATCTGGTAAGGAAACTTTATATCATGTCTGACAAACGTTTCAGAATGTGTGCTAACCTGTGTCGTAGATTTTTGACACCCGAGGACACACACAACCTGTGCGTTTTCTGTCGGGGTGAGAAGCATACATGGACAGTGCTTGAGGGCGCTGTTTGTGTTAACTGCGAGCGTCTTCCCATGAAGATGCTCCGTTCTCGTCTGACACTCTTCTCGAGGGAAGAGGCGTCAACATCTGTGCCTGGTGGTTCTGGTCCCGCTTGTGCTGAGGCAGAGCGGCGGCTGAAATCATGGGGCTCCCAGGTGGAGCTCGCTGAGGAGTTTGAGAGAGGCGTTAATCTTTCTCAGCCCCCAGCGTCTGGCGAGGATGAGTTGTTGGATGACGATGACGTCCTTTCTTTGACGTCATCAGATCAAGCAGCGAGTGCTCTTCTGGCTGCTAGCCCCAGAGAGCAGGAGATGGCAGTTGAAGAGGAAGCAGGTGAGCCTGTTGATTCTTCAAAGCCTCCCTGCCCTGCATATGCTGAGCTGCTGGAGGTTATGGAACGTGCTTCTGGCAGGCTGTGGCTGCCTTGGGAGTGCGTTAAGAGAGGAACCACACGCGGACGGCTCGACAAGCGGTTCCTTTCTGGCCATGGCCCTGAGGCTCCCGTGAGCCTTCCATTCCGTCCTGATCTTCATGTTGAGATTGAGAAGGCATGGAAGAACCCGTATTCGTCTCATATTCATCGACATCAGCAGGCAAACTTCGCTGATGTTGAGGGATTGAGCCAGCATGGGTACGTGTTGATGCCCCCTATTGACGAGACGTTTGCGAACTATCTCGTCACGGGGAGGGTGCCGACACTGAAAGCTCCGGTCCTGCTGTCTAAGCCCCGTAAAATTACTTCTCGCTTAACACTCTGAGGTCTGAAGGTATCGCCGGCGATACCACCGTGGTTTTTTTCTTATCAGTGTGAAAGAGACTCAAAATACTCCGTCAATGTTGCACATACAATTAAGAGTTATACACCATTTTAATCTGTGGAATATCTTCTTTCATTTGTGTACACTCAGAGTAAAAACAAAATGTTGTGCTTTTTGTAAAATAAAGAAAACTAACATGATGCGTGATCTCTCGTCTCCCTCTGAACGAAGTCCAATCTGATAGTTCTTAGAAAATGAACTGTAACTTAGTGAATACTAATGACAAAAAAATTACACTTATGTCTAAAAAAACGTTAAGATGTCAGGTTTTAAAACATATAAGTCAAATCGAAAACAAACCTTCTGTGTTTATGTAATCTGTATGAAAAGAGAGCCATGTCAGAAGTCTGTGATTCAGCTCATTATCCGCTAATGCGGCCACGCCCACGGAGCGAGCGCTATTCAGACGCAAATTCAGTCAGTACATGCATTCGTCATCTCAATCGTGTATTTATTGTCTTCAAAAGGTTTTGAATAGCCATATTAGCGATCTCTTGCCTCTGTTAGTTCCTTGATTGTCACATGATATGCCTCTTCTTTTACTGAGGCATTTGTGGACAAAGGGGCAAGAGCGCCCTCCGGCTCAAGTATGAATTAAAAACACAGCATCCAGCGCTCATGATGATGACAATAAATATAGAATAATAAATATTACTCCTCTGTATAGAAAATTGATATAAACATATGAGAATCCATCAATATTTCTCCAAATGTGTATGCTTTTAAGCATATTAAGAAATTATGGTCAATATAAGATTTTAAGAGTCAAAATGTGAAGCTTGAGTCTTAGATCTTTTTAATGATGTATAGTTTGTCAACTGCACATCAACATTTAGGCTCTATAATATAACAAATATAGTAGCCTATATGAAATGCCCTAGAGGTAGGAATGTTCAGACGCGTTGCATCACAGAATACATTATATTTTAAAGTATATTAAAATAGAAAACCATTATTTGGTTAGAGACTTGAGACTTCTTTAAAAACATTATAATGGCAATGTGTTCAATCTTTTGACTGGTAGTAATTTAACATAGGCCTATACAAAATTTTCTTCATATCATGTGCAATAATACGTGCATGCATGAGATCACAAAAATCATGTTTTTGTTTTTTTTGTCCTGAGTGGACTTTAATCCTGTTATCAGCATGATCACAGAGGGTTTTTTCACAGCCTACCTGACTGAAAGGCCTCATTAATATGCAAGTCATTTCAGGTCATTATTATTCAATTCTTTTGTCTTCTCAGGTGAGAATCACCCATTATACATGAGGATTCACGCCTCCATGCATACTGTGTTTCTTGACCAAAAGTGTCTTAGAAAATTTAAATCTCTCTATTGTTTTATATGAAGGAGTAGGCAGCATAATTTTTACATAATTCTGAAGCAAAAACTCTAGTCTACAACCTCCAATACCCCAGAAGTCTTATGAACACAGATGTAATATACTTTTTTTGGCCTTATTTCAGTGACTTAAGTTTTTTGTTTTTTCAATAACCACGCATAAACATTATTCCTTCAAAAATACAAACATGTACGTACATGTTCCTCACATATTATTGTAGCCTAGTTTGTGCTGAATACAGTGTAATGACACTTTTGTCATTTATATGTTTATGAACAACTGAAAAAAGCACAAATGTCAGGGCATGTCAAAACTTCTCCAAGCCCCAAATCAGCCTCAGACTCCAGAAGGTTAAACGGCAGGGCATACATGGCAGCGGGTCAGGCCGGTGCGGCTCTACACACCATGGCGGTGTTACAAGCCTACCAGGCTGACTTGCTGAAGGATCTGGATCAGGGGCAGGATTTGTCCCCTGAGGCAGTGGAAGAGCTGCGCCGCACCACGGATCTCACTCTCCGGGCCACTAAGCAAACCGCTGCTTTGATTGGAAGATCGATGGTGGCGATGGTGGCCATGGAGAGACATCTGTGGTTGAACCTGGCAGACATCGGGGAGAAAGAGAAGGGCTTTCTTTTCTTACGATTCTTAACAGTCAAGCTGACGGCTGGGCCCATGATGAATATTTTTCTGAAGGCTCACCTTCTGGCTTGATAGTGAAAGAGGCTCTTTTAGTCTTTAAAGAACCCTAGATTCCATCCTTTCTTGTGGAAAAAGAGTCTTCTTCAGTCTTCGAGCCGCAGGAAGGTAAACTGGGTCTATATTTATGTTTCAAAATATGTTGACCTTGTTTTCCTGTATAGTTTTTCCTGAGCATGTAGTCAGAAAAAGTTTAGGGTTTTTTGGGCAAAACTGAAGTTTTATTAGGTTGGCTGGAATGATTATTAAACTGTGCAGGCTACAAAATGGCCACCTCTCAGCCACCTTTTTACAGAGTAGCTTCTCCTCTGATTTTAGCTAGAGTAGGTTTGAGTTAGCACTCTTTACTTCAGTTAGATCTATGTCTAGTGTCATTTTTTGGTTGTGTTGAACTTTGCTTTAATTAAGTTTCCTCTTATCTGGCCCAGGCAGATCTATGCTTCGTGTGGCTTTGCAGGCCCACAGCTTAGCGGCCTAGGCTAGGACTAGGATTTAGGCGTTTTATTAATTAAATTCACCCTTTATTTTTACTATCCCTTGTTAGGTTGTATAGTTCCTAGTTCTGGCCTCCTCCTGTTGGGCCATATGCCCATTTCCCCCTTGTTAATAGTGTAGGTGCATGGCTTAAGATAACAGCTAAGGTAGTAGGCTGTCAATAGCCTCCCTGATGCAGTTGTCTCAGGTGGTAGGCTCTTATCTTTGTTTAGATAAGTTTATGCTATGTTGCTAGGCCCCACTTTTCTAGAACTTAATTAATGCTATGAATTTGTCTTTCCACTGAGCCCCTTGAATTAGCATTCAGGTTTGAGGTTACGGTGTTAGCTTGATTTAGCTCCCGTTCTCTATGGTTCAGTACAGATGTATTTCTGTTTAGTGCGAGCATTTATCCTTTTCAGGATAGTATGTATGAATAACAAAAAAAGCGTTATGTTTGCTTTGGGTTCTAGCTTTTGCCCTACACATGTGTGAGCTTTACTCCGTGCTGCCACAGGTTAGCACCTGTTCTTATGAGTAGTAGGCTTGTGTTTATCCTTCATTAAGAGCATGGTGACTATTTTGTACTCCCCTTGCTTTAGAGTTATTGGTGTTTCACTGAGTGCATCACCTGATGGATTGTATAACTCAGGTTGAGTGGTAGGGAACCTCACTTTCAGTTTGGTTCTTTTAGCTGTTTGTTGGGTTGTAGAGCTGGTCCCCTTTGAGCTTGTTTCCCTTTATAAACCGCTAGCTGGCACCACATGTTTGTTGAAGTTACAGGTCCTGCTTGGGCCTCCTTTCAATTTGCATGTTGGCACAGTTCTGTGCTGGTTTTTACTTTAACCCTCTGGGGTCGGAGGATTTTTGGGGCCCTAGAGAAGTTTTGACATGCCCTGACATTTGTGCTTTTTTCAGTTGTTCATAAACATATTAATGGAAAAAGTGTCATTACACTGTATTCAGCATAAACTAGGCTACCATAATATGTGAGGAACATGTATGTACATGTTTGTGTTTTTGAAGGAATAACGTTTATGCATGGTTATTGAAAAAAACAAAAAACTTAAGTCACTGAAATAAAGCCAAGAAAAATATATTAAATCTGTGTTCACAAGACTTCTGGGTATTGGAGGTTGTAGACTAGAGTTTTTGCTTCAAAATGATGTAAAATTATCCTGCCTACTCGTTCATATAAACTGCCAAAGTCTTGGTGCGAATCTCGCATCTGTGCATAATAAACCGGAAAATGAGTTTCTGCTGGGGGCTGTTGCCTACTGCTTCCACACATGCTTGGATTGGTGCTCATGATGGTGAACAAGTAAGTTACATTGTGTGTACTATAGAGATCTATTTATTTGTAGACTGGAATTTCAGTTTCACTTTTTTTTGATGGTCCCTTTAACACATTCTGTTAACTATAAGTAATGTTACTTTGACATGTCTACTAACTTAGTCTAGAATTAGTAGACTGGAATTTCTGCTCTAAACAGTAAATGCAAATGTTCTAATGAAGATGGGTTAAAGCTGAAATGAATTAGCTCTGTACTGAAGTCTGAGTACAGTAGTGCACTCTTATAATCATGTCTTTGCTCTTTAGGAAGGACAGTGGACGTGGACTGATGGAACTGTGTATGACTTTACCAACTGGTGCTCTGGAGAACCTAATGGTTCTGGTAACGAGAATTGTGTGGAGATCAACTTGTCCTGTAAGAATGCAGTCTGGTTTTTTGAATAGGGTCAGATTTTAATACTTTGAATTTGGATTTCACAAAGTGCCTACAATGATCAGAATAACTTACTTCATTTTTCCACCCTACAGCTAACCGTTGCTGGAATGATGGGACCTGTCCATTCCAAATGGGCTATATTTGTGTTACAGATGCTTGAGATCATATGCAGGCATGCTGCTACACAGTTACATTGATTTTACACTTTGTGATCTTCATTTGAATCTTTTCTAAGCTTTAATCTCTTCTCAATACCTTCTCTGAAACACTCCTCTAATCAATAAAAGCATTAATAAAGCAAATCGTGTTTTGTGGAGTTAAATCAAATAAATGTATAAAAATATAAGAATATTGTGTCACAAGGTATGAGGATATGGTTATTAGAATGACATTAAATGGTGTAATCATCATGGGAGGAGTTTAACCCTCAGGGGTCTGAGGATTTTTGGGGCCTTGGAGAAGTTTTGACATGCCCTGACATTTGTGCTTTTTTCAGTTGTTCATAAACATATTAATGGAAAAAGTGTCATTACACTGTATTCAGCACAAACTAGGCTACAATAATATGTGAGGAACATGTATGTACATGTTTGTGTTTTTGAAGGAATAACGTTTATGCGTGGTTATTGAAAAAACAAAAAACTTAAGTCACTGAAATAAGGCCAAAAAATATATATTAAATCTTTGTTCACAAGACTTCTGGGTATTTGAGGTTGTAGACTAGAGTTTTGCTTCAAAATGAGGTAAAAATTATGCTGCCTGCTTGTTCATATAAAACAATAGAGAGATTTAAATTTTCTAAAACATCTTTGGTCAAGAAACACAGTATGCGTGGAGGCGTGAATAATCATGAATAATGGGTGATTCTCACCTGAGAAGACAAAAGAATTGCATAAAGAGCTCTAATGAGCTGCATAAATAATGAGCTCTTTCAGTCAGGTAGGCTGTGAAAAAACCTGTGAGACATTGATCAGTCTCAAGCTCATGGTGTATATCAAACACAGAAAAAACAGCAACACTGTGAATTATTACAATTTAAAATAATGGTATTCTAATAATGTACTCTGCCCCTTTTGTCCACAAATGCCTGAGCACTGAAGAAGAATAGGCATCCAGGAAATAACTGAACTAACAGAGGCCAGAGATCGCTAACTATGGCTATTGAAAACACTTTTCAAGACAATAATACACATTGAGATGATGTATGCATGTATTGACTGAATTTGCGTCTGAATAGCGCTGGCTCCGTGGGCGTGGCCGCATTAGCAGATAATGAGCTGAATCACAGATTTCTGACATGGCTCTCTTTTCATACAGATTACATAAACACAGAATGTTTGTTTTCGATTTGACTTACACGATTTAAAATCTGACATTTCAACGTTTTTTTAGACACAAGTCTAATTTTTTTGTGATTAGTATTCACTAAGTTACAGTTCATTTTCTGAGAACTATCAGATTGGAGTTCGTTCAGAGGGAGACGAGAGATCATGCATCATGTTAGTTTTCTTTATTTTACAAAAAGCACAACATTTTGTTTTTACTCTGAGTGTACACAAATAAAAGAAAATATTCCACAGATTAAAATGCTGTATAACTCTTAATTGTATGTGCAACATTGACAGAGTATTTTGAGTCTCTTTCACACTGGTTAGAAAAAAAATGCGGTGATCACGCCGGCGTGACCGCCGACCCCAGAGTGTTAAGGAAGCTGCTTCATCATTGACAAACACTAGAAGACATTTGCACGTTTGTTTCCTAGGCAAATATCACCCTCATCCAGCGCTCTTTTTGTTTTCTGTCTTATAAAATATCCCATTACTATTTTGGTGTGAGAAACTGAATCATGAACAATTTCTATACCTGTTTGACCGATCAGGTCAATAGTGATTCATTCACTGTTATGGCATTGCTAGTTCTGAATCTAAACAGCTGATAGAAAGCTGTCAGGAAATAAACACAGACAGAGGATCCAAGTGCAAGTATAACAATGTTTATTGACAGCCTCACCTACGAGCGCCTCCTGGCTCTCCCAGGAGAGCTTACCTGTCGATTGTAATAATCGATAAGAGAGTGATCCAGGATGTCCCTGGCAGGAACCCAACTCCTCTCCTCCGGACTGTAACCTTTCCAGTCCACCAAGTACTGGAATCCGTGTCCCCTTCGCCTAGCGTCCAAGATACGACGAACCGAATAAGCGGGTTCCCCATCTACGAGACGCGGTGGGGGGGGAACCGGAACCGGCGGATTAATGTTTGAATGAAAAACAGGTTTGATTTTAGACACGTGAAAACACGGGATGAATTCTTCGGTACACTGGGGGGAATTTGAGGCGGACTGCCACTGGACTAAGAATCTTGGTGACAGTAAACGGACCAATGAATTTGGGTGCCAACTTATTACTAACGGAGCGGAGCGGAATGTTCTGGGAAGAAAGCCACACTTTTTGACCGACAACGTATACGGGAGGCTTCAGCAGGTGGCGATCGGCCTGGGCCTTGGTGCGCGCTCCCACCTGAAGAAGTGTGTCTCTCGGGCTCTTCTCCACGTGTGACGACACCTCTGGACGAAGGCGTGAGCGGAGGGGACCGCGACTTTGGATTCCAGACTAGGAAAGATAGGTGGCTGGTAACCTAGACTACACTGAAAAGGCAACAGGCCCGTAGCCGACACTGGTAACGAGTTGTGTGTGTTCTCCACCCAAGGAAGCTGCTGACTCCAGGAGGAAGGATTCTGTGCTACCCGACATCGCAACGTTCTCTCCAAATCCTGGTTGGCTCTCTCAGCTTGCCCATTACTCTGGGGATGGAACCCAGATGACAAACTAACAGTCGCTCCCAGTAAACGACAAAATTCCTTCCAGAATCTGGAGGTAAATTGGGATCCCCTGTCAGAAACCACGTCTACCGGGAGGCCATGAATACGGAAGACGTGATTGATGACAGTAACTGCTGTCTCCTTGGCAGTGGGTAATTTAGGCAAGGGAATGAAATGTGCCGCCTTCAAGAACCGGTCCACTACGGTCAAAATCACCGTATTGCCCTGTGAAGGAGGGAGGCCTGTGACGAAATCTAGCGCTATGTGGGACCAGGGTCTCGAAGGGACAGAAAGTGGTTGAAGAAGCCCCTCTGGGGAACGATTGGAAGTCTTACCACGAGCGCAGACAGAGCAAGCCAAAACATAATTGCGAATGTCGCGGGCCATACAGGGCCACCAGAATCGTTGCTTGACCAAAAAATTGGTACGAGTAACCCCTGGATGACAAGCCAGATTGGAATCATGACCCCATCGGATAACGTCTGAACGTAACCTCTCTGGCACAAATAATCAACTCGGCGGGTACCCGGGTGGAGGCGTTACCCCTTCTAAGGCTGTGCGGATCTTTGACTTGACCTCCCATGTGAGTGAAGAGGCAATGAGTCTCTCAGGTAGAATACACTCGGGAGTGGATGGGCGCTCGGAACGATCAAAAACACAAGATAAAGCATCGGGCTTGATGTTTTTAGACCCGGGACGATAAGATAGCGAAAAATCAAAACGACCGAAAAAAGAGCCCACCGAGCCTGCCTAGAGTTTAGTCGTTTAGCGGATCTGATGTACTCTAAGTTCTTATGATCAGTCCAGACGATGATAGGTACCCCCGAACCCTCCAACCAGTGACTCTTCCACAGCTAGTTTGACCGTCAGCAGCTCCCTGTTACCAATGTCGTAATTGCGTTCGGCAGCGGATAAACGATGGAAAAAACGCACAAGGATGCATCTTATCGTCCGCGGCGGCACCTCCACCTCCACCTCCACCACAAACTGACGTGAAGGATCAGAGGCGACAAGAATGGGAGCTGAAACAAAGCAGCTCTTGAGGTTGGAGAATGCAGCCTCGGCTGCATCCGACCACCTGAACGCCGTTGCGGGGAGGTCAAGGCAGTCAGAGGAGCGGCTAGTTGGCTGAAATTGCGAATAAAACGCCTGTAAAAATTGGCGAATCCCAAAAACCTCTGCAGGGCCTTGCGGGAATCTGGGACTGGCCAATCCACCACAGCCTTAACCTTGTCAGGATCCATGCGCACCCCCTCGGACGACACGATATAACCCAAAAAAGGAACTGACTGTGCATGAAAAACACATTTCTCCGCCTTGACAAAAAGCCCATTCTCTAACAGCCTCTGGAGCACTCGTCTAACGTGTTGCACATGTTCCTGGAGAGAAGAAGAAAATATGTCGTCCAGGTAGACATAAATGAACTGATCGACCATGTCTCTCAACACGTCATTAACGAGTGCTTGGAACACGGCGGGCGAGTTGGAAAGGCCGAAGGGCATAACCAAGTATTCAAAGTGCTCTCTAGGGGTGTTAAAAGCCATCTTCCACTCATCCCCCTCCCTAATGTGGACCAAATGATAAGCGTTGCGCAGGTCCAATTTCGTGAAAAGAGACGCGCCCTGCAGCTGTTCAAAGGCAGAAGACATCAACGGCAAAGGATAGGTATTCTTTACCGTGATGTTGTTCAGTCCTCTGTAATCAATGCATGGGCCGCAGCGACCCGTCCTTCTTACTCACGAAAAAAAAACCTGCCCCCGCGGGAGATGAGGAGGAGCGGATGATCCCAGCTGCCAGAGAATCAGAAATATATTTCTCCATGACCTCCCTTTCTGGATTAGAAAGTGAATATAACTTGCCTTTAGGCGGAGAACACCCTGGCTTTAAGTCTATGGCACAGTCGTAGGGACGATGCGGAGGAAGAGAAGCAGCCTGGGACTTACTGAACACTTCCTTCAGGTCGAGGTACTCCTCAGGCACGTTTGACAGATTCACTGACTCCTCCTGTAACACAGAACGAGACACAGAAGAACAAGTAGACAACAAACAAGAAGCATGACAGTGCTGGCTCCACTCCGCCACGGAACCCTGGCCCCACTCGATCCTGGGCTTGTGTTTCACCAACCACAGATGTCCCAGGACCATAGGATGCAGTACAGATCTGGAAATGTAGAATGACAACTGTTCAGTATGGTTACCGGATGTAATGACGGTTAACAGCTCCGTGGCGTGTGTGATGGTGGGTAATTTCTGTCCATTAAGGGCAAGAACAGTTATAGCGTGTCCCAAGGGGCGAATGGGTATGTGCAGTCGCGTGGCCAGATCACAATCCATTATATTACCCTTCCGCCCCCAAGTCGACCAAAGCCTGGCAGCTGTGATGTCCCGATACCCATTGTAGTCTCACCGGGAGGAGCGTCACAGACGAGGATTTTTCCAGGGAGAGACCACCCGACAATAACCTCAGTCCTATTGTCGGGCTCTGTCTTTTACGGGGACATTCCTTTAGAAAGTGTCCAGCTCCACCACAGTATAAACACAGTCCCATCTCCCTCGTGTCCTCTCCTCCCGGGAGAGCCGAGCTCCGCCCACCTGCATGGGTTCATGATCGAATAGGGGACCGACCATGTTACCTCTGCTGAAATCCACTTCATTCAGTTCTTCAAAGTGCGCCACTGGCCTCTTGCGCTCCGTGTGTTCTTGTAAATGGCCATCCACTCGTAGCGTGAGCTCAATAAGTCCATTGAGAGTGGTGGGCAAATCCAACGGGTAGATCTCCTGTTGAACACGGTCGGCCAACCCATGCAGGAACATATCCCACTGCACCTCCTCGTTCCACTTACATTCTGCCGCCAGGGTGTGGAATTCAATAACGTAGTCCGAAACTGGTCGAATTCCCTGCCGCAGGTCCGCGAGCTTGCGAGCGGCCTCCCGTCCCGCCACCGAACAATCGAACACCCGCCTCATCTCCTGTGACAGGGTCTGGAACGAGGAGCAGCACGGATGGTTGTTCTCCCACACCGCTGTTCCCCATAACGCCGCGCGTCCAGTCAAAAGCGTCATGACCAACGCTACCTTAGTCCTCTCAGAAGAAAATGTATTAGGTTGCAGAGAGAAATAAATAGAGCACTTCGTTAAAAAAGCTCTACAAGCATCTGGTTCTCCAGCATACCTCTCTGGTGCAGGAATACGTGGTTCTTGTAGACTGTTGATGTTGGCGAATGGTTTGGGGAACAGACGGTGGAGCTGGCGCAGTGGGAGATGAGAGATGTAAAACCTGGGTCGAGAGCTCGGCCACCTGCACCACCAACGCTTGAATGGCACGAGCAGTGGCCATCACCTGCTCGTCCTGCTGATCCTTCCGTTGAGCGCTCTTGCTCAAATACTCCTGAGAATCCGACGATCTTGCTGGATCCATTTTGGTCAGTTCGTTCTGTCAGGAAATAAACACAGACAGAGGATCCAAGTGCAAGTATAACAATGTTTATTGACAGAATTCACTGTACAATAACTTCACTCCAAATGGACAGGCGTTGCAGAGACTGAGGCGTGCACACTCGGCGGCATGCAGAGTGGTGATGAGATGGGTGACGCAGGGCTGCAACGGGTATCAGAGACCAAGGATAATCCAGTCCAGAAAGCAGGGCACACAACGACATAACAGTAATCCAGGAACCAGGGAGAGACAGACAGAGAGCACGACACCAGGACAGCCTGCAACGAACTGACAAAGACCACATAAAGACACGCACAATATATAACAAACACTAACAAGACACGGCTGGCAACAGATCGCAATCAGACCATATTGGGTGACGCCCACATAATCATTCACTCACACACATACACCCACAACAAACACACGAGGGCGAGTAAGTGAATCCATGAACCGTGACAGAAACCAAACAGAACATGACTGCTGAAATATTATAGGAAAAAATGATTCTCATACCAGAATAGGGCAATCTCCAACATCAGAGAAGGTTCTCTTTCATCATCTCAGCTGAGTCTGGAACCACATACTTCCCTACTATATAGCAGGCAAAAAGCAGTAGGCGAACGGTCCTCTATTCCAATAACAAGTCTGTCGTGAATGTGTTCGTCTTTCTGTGCTCCGAATTCACAATGCTTGGACAGCTCATACAATTGTAAGACTGGTGCCGGACTGTCTGGACCAAGAGAGGACTTCTCTCTGAGAAAACAAAGGAAATTAACATTTGAACTCTTTCTTGCAAAATTAGCATCCCCATCTGAGTCGATCACACCTCAGCATTGCCTTAATCTACATTGCCTTTCCATCACCCCCTCTTCCCCATCTCTTATCTCTACATGCGGAGATGATCTGAAATTCACCCAAAATCTATGGTTTAATGTGAACAGTTATCACTCAACACTATATATGTTTGGCATCATTTGAAATGTCTCAGTGCGACTGGTAACAGGGATGGGCAGTTTTTATGATACATGATTCATGATTTCAAATACAATATAGCATTTTGTAATTTGTATTTGATAGAGTCGATGAAAATGGCTTCGTATTTTGTATCAAAATACTTTAGTATTTTTGTATTTTTAAAATAAAATACTGTAAAAAGTCTACATGATGACATCATAAAATTGCGGCCTCTGATTGGTGCCTACTCAGTAGTTTTCTCTCTCACTAACACAGGGAAAAAATATCGCTATCTCAGGTCCACTGCCAACTTATAACAGGGGTATTGAAAAATTCAGTCGTCTGCTTTCCCTTAACACATGGTTAAAATCCACATGTGACAAATTCAAGGTCATTTTTATAGATAATTTTGATCTGTTTTGGGGCCGTCCAGCGCTTTTTAAGAGAGATGGCCTGCACCCAAATCACAGGGGTGCCCAGATGCTTGCGCGGCATATTGAACAACATATTTTATGCTTCCGGAGCTCCTCCGTGAGAGATACGAGACTGGTGCAGCATGCATGTGATGCTCCTTTGCAATCACGCCACCAGCGTCGTGCCATTCTTTCACAGCTTTTGCCCCACCCTGTGTCACATACCCCCATTGCCCCTCACAGGCCGGGGGTACTCCCGACACTGCGCTCTACTCCTCCCGGGGTACAGTCTCGGTGGCCGCAGCACCTGGGGGTAAGGACAGATGAGACAAGAGAAAAGTAGACGGAAGCACAAGGAGCGACAAAGACGATGGTATTGGACGCTTGGTGGACTGCTCCTCCTCCGCTCCCCGGCGGACTGCAGCGAGTCCCCCGTTCTCTGTTCCTCCCCTTCAAATTATTTTGTAATAGATTTTAAATTGATCTAAGTATGGGGTAAGTGACCTGCATGAAATGAATGATGTTGAAGGGGAAGTTCTCCATAAATTCTTTTAGGTCTTCACTGGATGGAAAGAGTGTGTTGGAGGACTCTTGTAGGTGAGGATGGTGCAATTACAATGACAGGTAAGTCACACTGTATGGTGTGAGGTTTGATTATGGTTTCTGTGTGTGTTATATTGTTCTGATGCTTACATGTGGTAGATCAAGCAGTGAATCTATTATTGTGAGAGTGGTATCAGGAACGTTAATTACAGATTTAATGAATTTGTTCTCATTTTGGACATTTCTGTTCATGTCTGTTTATGTTTTAATTGTTAGTGTGCCATTTGTGTAGTGGGTTATACATGATTTGTAAAATATCTTGCATTTTTCGCTGCGTACTTTTGGACTTTTGCACCTATTATGTCGGCAGTGAGGTTCTGGGAAGTGATGTGTTGTACTGGGCATGTGTCTTCATGACAAGTGAGTTTATTATATTTTGTCACAGAGAGAAATGTTGTTCCTTGAAATTTGCAAATCGAAAAATTGGTGAATGAATTAATGGTAAACATTAAGTCATTGGTTAATACAATATACATGCAGCTTGAAGGTGGATGTACATTAAAGTTAAAGTTTAGTAGTTGCATACTCATTTGTATGCAGTGTTTTTTCAAGATCTCAGTTATGGTCAGATGTTTGCATAATGGTATTAGCCATATTGCAGGTGGACTGGACTCCTATTTTAGGAAAAGTTCAAAATGAATAAGATCAATAAATGCAGTTTTTAAAGTATTTTAATAAAACAAGTAATATCATTATTCACAGCTTTAAACTGAGGATACATCTCATGTTTGAAGACATGTCTGCAGACTTTGATTTTCTTGTACATCCACCTCAAAATATGACCAGGTAATGGAGGGTAATTCATAAACAGAGTAAAAAAAAAAAACAAGCAAAATTCATACACAGTAGTGAGCAGTACAAACAATGATAAAAACCAGCAGGCAAAATGGAAAATCCAGAAACATAAACGGGAAGAAACAAGAATACAAGGCTCTGAAATGCAGTCTAACAGACAAGCAAGGTCTAACGAAGAGTGAATGATAAACTCGGCTTTACATATGGTGAGCTAATGACACTGAGACACAGGTGAAAACAATAATAGAAGAATGGTCCGGGCAAAGAATTATGGGAAATAAAGTCTTTTGAAAGTCCTTGTTGGAGTGCCCCCTGTTGGCTTTCACAGGCACTCCAGCTGGTGATCATGACAACTGGATATGTTGTGGATATACCCCACGACTGACTGGGGGGCTGCGTTTATCTCTGAGTTTAAGAAAATATAAAGTTTAGTATGGACTCATGGCTGTATCATGAAGAAGCAGGATAAACTGGCTTGTCAGCTTGTCCACATGTATCCTGACCATTTTAAAAGTGATTATAGTTTTTACCCCATTACCCACATGTGTTGCCTATTCTCGCTCTGCAAAATTGCTCAAAAAGTTGCCCCGTGTATTATCACCTTTACGGATTTGGAACTACATGAATCTTGCAGGTTAATATTGGTGAAGGTGTAGTTATACACTATGAAAAATGGAAGAAGATACAGCTGAATGTGAAAGACAGCTTGACTGTGAAAGAGCTGGCAGTGTACATTTGGGGAACAAACACACTGGCCAACCGAAGCCTGGAGGGAAAAAGTTGCCCCACCACAAAATCAGATCCTAGGCCACCTCTGTCACCTCACAAATTCAAAACACTAAAAAGCTGTGTGGAAACTGTCTATGAAGCTCAACACACCTGCCTCCGCTGCATGTGAAAGGTTACTTAGCATCACAGGACTTCAGCCCAAAAAGAGCAAGACTGAATTCTTGCAATTTAAAAAACAATTTCTGTTGAAGATGAACAGCAAATTTTTTAGTTTTTTAAGTAATGACTTGGTTTTACTATAGATAAGAAAGGGAGTTACAGACAGATAAATGGAATAAAACATTGTTTTTTGTTCTTTAAATTAAGTTGTTAAGTATGAAGTATTAATATCAAAATACTTATATTTAACTTAAGTATTATAAATATTACATACTTTAAAACTTTTATTCAAGTAATATTCTAAACAGTGACTTAACGTCTACAAAAGTCATTTTCTGGTAATGTATCTACTTTTACTCAAGTGTGACTTTCATCCACCACTCATTTTAAAAAACACAAAGAAGAACATAATCACCTTGATCTTCCACCAGTCCTAGAGACATTGTTGGTCTAAGCTGGGGGTGGACGATTATTTCCAGTTGCAAAAACATTTCTGAGAGAGTGTCATGTATCTCTGATAGCATGGATGTAATTTGATTATCCTATGAAAAAGAGAATATCACTCCCCAATTTTCTCGAACTCTTCCACCCAGCAGCCCTAACCAAAAATAAAATCACACATAATAATAACTATGCTTATTTTTGAGTACTCCTATCTGCAGGCCGTTCTAGACATTTGGAGGAATTAGGTAAAATTTATGTTGGAGGCCCCATCACTTCACCTCTTGACATGGTTACAACATCATTAAAATTCAAAAGGATACCAAAAGTGTCCCTAACATTTCCATGATCTGAAATCTCTCCTCAAGAGAAGAAGTGCTACATCCACAACTGTTAAAAAATGACACTTCCAGGTTTCACAGAGCGTCGGTTCAGAGGCTCGTCTCTTCTGTTTGAGAACTGCCTCTGTTCATTTCCTCAGAGATTATTTGCAGTTGTTTGTCCAGAGGCGTTATACTGTGATAGTGCTGCTTTGGTGGAAGTAATCAGGTTTGAGGACACATCCAGTTTCATAGAGATACACTAACTAACAGGATTGCAGTCATTTGTTCAGTCATTTATTTGCAGTAACACACTGGATGCATCACAGCAAACTCTTCCATTTGTCCTGTTGCAGCAGGCGCTCAAGCGCGTGAAGTATTGTATGTTAGACATTAAACAGGCATCTGTTTGCTGTCTGTATCCTGTGTGTAGACAGTTCCAGTGATTATAATCTCTCTCAGATCTATTTGCTTTTGACGTGACACAATGCTCAGTGATTGTCTTTCAGAGAATGTCAGCGAGTGTAACAAAGGTCAAATAATCACAATCCCTCTCACAAGTTGGTTGCAGAGAGAGAGAACGTTCAATCAAATTTGAACAAATTATTGTTATTAGCTTATTAATTAATTTAAGGAATGGCTCACTCAAAAATTAAAACTGTGATCATTTACTGACTCGCATGCAGTTTTAAACATGTATGAATTCTGTTGAGATGATTTTTTTACTTTAATAAAGTTTTATTTGCATTTACATTTTTGTTTATTGTAAAAAGATAAATAACAATTAAAAAAAATGTAACTGATTAAAAAAGCCTACCGAAGCTTTGATTTTTAGTGTTTAAGACTTGAGCAAGAACATACCACAGAGAAGTCTTCTGACCAAATTGTAATATTTTTTTAATGCTTAATTTAGGCCAGACTTGACTTACTTTAACTAAGCTGAAAATAAGTTACCTCCTATCTCTACCATGTCCTGCGCCAGCTGGAAGAGAATGAACATCTTGATCTGTCTAGATTTTAAGTGGCTCATGTCCATTTTATATCAGACCAAAACACTGGTTACTTACTGCATGTAACTGTGGTTCTGTTTCATTCCTCCTGACCGCCAGAGGTGGTGCTAAGCACTAGTGGATAATCACTGTGGCAGCTTGAAAGGAAAATTTTTGTTTTGTTTTTGTGCACAAAAAGTCGCAACATTAAGGTTGAACCACTGCAGTCACGTGGTCTATTTTAACAATGTCTTTATTTGTGTTCTAAAGGTGAACAAAGGTATTACAGGTTTGAAACAACATGAGGGTGAGTAATTAATGACAGAAATTTCATTTTTGGGTGAACTAACACTTTAAGGGGATTTCCCATTACGGCTTCCTTGTTTTGACTCACTCATAGTCCATATCACGATCCTTTTCTCAATAACAAATATGGCATTTTATTTATATAAAATAATATTTATTGAACAACAATATTTAAATTAACAACAAAAGCCATTATAAAAGACAACAGGAAATAAACACAAGCAAACAATTCAGTCAAATGTACAAAAGCAGCATTTAAGTTAAATATAGCCTAAATATTAGCCAGTAAATATAGCCTAAATATAGCCAGTTACACACACGCACATACACAAATCTTATTGGCTGTTATGTATTTTTTTTTTGGTCTTTGTATTTGTATTTTGCATTTAATGTGATATTGTAATAGTTGTTGTGCGTATATGTTAATAATTTACAGCGACACCAGATGAACGTGACAATCTCTTTTTACTCATGTCTTGTTCTTTCTTTCCACAGGTTGTATCCACCCACACATTTACAGATGGAGAGCGCCCTCAACAGGTAAGGAGTAATAACACAATTACCATACATCACATCTCCCTTCTTAAGAAATATATTCCTCAACAGAACAGTTTAAGCAACACAACTGCTATTGTTTTAACTTTAGAACTTACTTAGAATTTACTTTATTTTCTTAGCACTCAAACCTTCTATTACAACACACAAATTAATTTAGTTTTTTCCTTCTTAGTTTTAACTCAATGTCAAACTATAACTTAAATCAGTGTTGCTAACCTACTAATTATAAACAACTTTTACACCTTATACATCAACAGTGCTTTCATGGAGAATAAAGTTTTGGTGGTCTAATCAGTCTACCATATCGTGACCTTTTGACCTGTTCTTCCTTGTACACAGTTGGTGTTACAGGTGTTTTCACTGGCAACAGTGCAGGTGACTGCACTGGAGTACCACTATCTGCAGGCTGACTGTTCACTGAAGAACATTCTTCCAGATCCAGAGAGCTTGGTTGTGGAAAAGTCATTTCTCTGGTTTTCAGCAGGTGTCGCCGGTTTCTCCTGAAGGTGTTTCCATCAGGCGTCTGAATCACATATGACCTGGGTTTTTCCTGAACCCTCAACACAGTTGCTGGTTGCCAGCTGTTTCTGACTTTTACACTCACATTCTCTCCGTCTGCTATAGGTGATAACTGTTTTGCTCCACAATCAAAGTAGCATTTCTGTTTCAACTGTCTGCCCTTGATGGCCTTATGCACATTTCTGTAAAGCTGGGGTCTCAACAGCTTTTCTGATGTAGGCAGAAAGAAACTTCTCGCATCCGTAGACAATCGCCAAGAGCTCCTGATCTTGCATTTGTCTTTGTTCAACTTTAGATTCATGCTTCTAATTCTATCTAGTAGTTGTCGTAGTCTCTTGTCATGTTGTTCCATGTCTTCACCCCACACCAGAATGTCATCCACTATGTTCACAACTCCATCTAAGTCTTCTAGTCTTTGTGCAATGCACTTTTGAAACACTTCTGGAGCTGACACTATGCCAAATGGAAGTCTCAAGAACCGGTATCTCCCAAAAGGAGTGTTGAAAGTACATAGTTTGGAGCTATCTTCATCCAGCTGTACTTGCCAAAACCCATGATTGGCATCCAGCACTGAGAATACTTTGGCATTTGGCATCTCAGCTACTATTTCCTCGACTGTTCTTAATGGGTAGTGTTCTCTCTTTATGGCTTTGTTAAGATCTTGTGGATCTATGCAGATCCTGAGTTTCTCTGGCTTCACTACCGTAACCATACTATTAACCCAATCAGTGGGCTCGGTTTGTTTCACTATAACTCCAAGATCTTCCATTCGTTTCAGTTCCATTTTGACCCTGTACTTTAGTGCTATGGGTATTTTCCTGGGTGCGTGAATGACTGGAGCAACATCTGGGTTGAGCTGTATGTGGTGCAGTCCTGGTACACATCCTAAACCAGTAAACACATCTTTGTATTCATTCAGAATGTCAGTTTGGTCTTTGTTCTCTACTTTGTAAATTCTTTTAATCAGTCCGAGTTTTGAGCATGCTTCTCTTCCAAGGATAGCTGGTGAATCCTCATCTACAATTTGGAATTCTAGCTCAAACTCATCTTCTTTGTAACCACATTTGAGCATTGCCTTGCCCTTTGGCTCCATCGTGTGGCCTGAATATGTAACTAACGAGCAGTTTGACTTCTTCAGTGATGTTGTCTTGTTAGAGGTTTTCTCAAAGTCTTTATAAGACAACACGTTGCACTCTGCTCCTGTGTCTAGCTTAAAGGTTAGTATGCACTTGTTTTTTCTGACTTCCTGTGTCCATTTCTTGTTTTCACTTTCCATGGTAGAGACTGTTTTCATTTGTGCCAGCCATTTGTTAGCTGTCTGTTCACTTCGTTCAATTTCGATGGTGCCTATAAACAATTCAGCATCTTCTTGCTGCTCTATTTCATGGACTTTTTTCTCCATTTTCCTAGGTTTACCTTTTTGTTTTGGTGTTTTGCACATGCAGCTAAAATGGTTCTTCCTCAAGCACTCATTACAAGTTTTGCCATATGCTGGACACATCCTTGGCTCATGTATATAACCACATCTTGTGCATTCTTCCTTCTCTTTCCCTGTGTGCTTGATATTCGACTGTCTGACTGTTGACTTGGTTTTCGTGATTTTGTTCACGGCCACTTCTGCTTCTTCATGCAGTACCTTCATATGGCTTTGTGTTACTTCGTTGGCCCAACAGATATTCACAGCCTTCCCTAGGTTTAAATCCGTTTCCCTGAGAAGCCTAGCTCTCACGGTGTCATTGTTAACACCACAGACAATGCGGTCTTTAATCAAGTCATCAGTTAACAGTCCAAATTCACAGTCTTTTGCCTTATTTTTCAAGTCGGTCACGTATGCATCAATGGTTTCGTTCGGTCCCTGTGCTCTCGTGAAAAAGATATGTCTCAGATACGTAATGTTCTTTCTTGGCTCACAGTACTCTCTAAACTTTTCTTTGAGCACATCAAAATCATCCACATCATCATCAAAGTCCATGGTATTAAATACCTTTATAGCATCATCTCCAGCCACGTGAAGAAATGTCGCACACTTAACTTTGTCACTCTTCTCTGCAATGCCAGTTGCAACGAGATACAGGTCAAACTTTTGAATCCACGTTCGCCAGGTTTCTGCCAGATTTCCTTCGAAACACAAACTGTTAGGAGGCTTCAACTGCTCCATCTTTTTTCTTCTGACACCATGTGATATTGTAATAGTTGTTGTGCGTATATGTTAATAATTTACAGAGACACCAGATGAACGTGACAATCTCTTTTTACTCATGTCTTGTTCTTTTCTTTCCACAGGTTGTAGCCACCCACACATTTACAGATGGAGAGCGCCCTCAACAGGTAAGGAGTAATAACACAAATTACCATACATCACATTTAATTTCTCATCTGTAAATATTGTAATTGTCTATTTGCAGAAAACTTCGGAGTGTTATGAATCAGTGTATCGAATCATGATTCAGATCGCGTGTCAAACAGCCAAATGGCTGAAATCACGTGACTTTGGCGCTCCGAACTGCGGATTCGAAACGCTGATTCATAACGCTCAGATGCTTCCTGAAGCAGTGTTTTGAAATCGGCCATCACTAAGTAATTCGTTATTTTGTTTTTTTGGCGCACTGAAAATATTCTCGTTGCTTTATAATATTAATATTGAACCACTGTACTCACATGAACTGATTTAAATATGTTTTTAGTACATTAATGGATCTTGAGAGAGGAAGTGTCATTGCTCCCTATGCACATCATGGAGCCATCGGATTTCAACAAAAATATCCTAATTTGCGTTCCGAAGATTAACGAAGGTCTTACGGGTGTGAAACGGCATGAGGGTGAGTAATAAATGACAGAATTTTCATTTTTTGGTGAGCTAATCCTTTAACCTGAGCCTCAAATGTGCTACGGAAGTTTGTTTTACTTTCATGCAAAGAGGACTTTGCTGGTAAGACATTACTCCATTCCCCAAGAGCCTGTTCCCTGCACACCCCAATGATAAAAAATGCTAAAATAGTGTGCGAACTTCTTCATCACAGAGGCTCACTGTTTACCGGCCTGAAGGTAGTAAGTAATCATCATAATATCTTAGATGTAAAGGGAGAAATGCTCTCATCACCTCTTTCAGCAATCTATATAATTATTGCTTGTATAAAGATATTATCAGCACAAACAGATTTAATTAACATAGTTTTTTAGCCAATAATCAAGCAACTTATTCGTTTGTTTCTTTTTGAGGTGCAAACCTCTCGGTAAAATAACGCAATGCTTCCTCAAGTCCTCAAATGTAGCATTTCATCACTCAGCAATTGGTTCCTCTGCAGTGAATGAGGGCCGTCAGAATGAAAGTCCAAACAGCTGATAAAGAAAAAAACATCACAGTAATCCACAAGAAATCAACATGATTCCATGTGCCTGTAATAAACAAATCCATCATTTAGAAGTTTTAACTGGCTAACATTACAAGCCATAATCCATAATAATAATGCTTCCTCCAGTGACAACCAGAAGTCAGCGCTTTATAAAAATATATATATATATATATATATATATATATATGAGAGAGAGAGAGAGAAAGGATGAAAGACATTTGAAGAATAACAAATGGTGAACAAAAACTGAGAAGTCTTCTGTGATTTCAGGAGTGATAAGAAAGAACCCTGCTACAAGAGAGACAACAGAAGTTTAGAGCTGTGCAAAAATATCAATACAGCCAACTATCGCAATATTTTTTTATTTTTCACTATAGTGTATTGATATTCCAACCTTTAGTATTATAATTTTTATTTAATCACGTTTATACATAACCGGAAGAATCGATGAACTGCTTCGGCGATCACTTCCGCTGTGATAAAGGTCTATAATTCAGGGAGTGATGAATTAGATAAAACAAATTCTGTTTGTAAGGTTTGCCAGACTACACTAAAATATTCAGGAAACATGATTACATTATCACTTTACAACACACCACGCAGATGAAACTGCAGCACTGCAACTATATTTGAATGTTTACTTAGTGCGTTTAATTTTTTACTTAAAACATACTATTTTAGTTTTTTTAATTTTGTTTCCTTGATGCACTTTATATTATTATTTTTGTGGCATCTACATTTTAGTTAAAAGTGTTTAGTGACAACAGATGGAAGTATTTGTTAAAGGGTTAGTTCACCTGTTGTCATTAATTACTCTCCCTCATGTCGTTCCACACCTGTAAGACCTTCGTTCATCCTCAGAACACAAATTAAGATATTTTTGATGAAATCTGAGAGGTTTCTGTTCCTCCATAGAGATCTAACGCAGCTACAACTTTCAAGGTTCAGAAAGAAAGACATTAAAGTACTCCATGTGACTCCAGTGGTTTAACCTTAATTTCATGAAGCGATGCGAGTGCATTGTTTGCACAAAAAAACATAATTTACCACTTGAAATATGAAAATATTGGTCTGCAACACGGTTTCATGAGAGCATCATTGTTGCATGAGAACGCTAGTGTTAATTTTGTTTACGAATAATTTCTGTCAACATTTTTTCACTAACGAAGACGAGACAATAACTAAATAACTGTTTTTTTGCTTAAAACAAGGGAAATTATCTGCCAATGGGGTAAGAAAAATCCTTTATTCAACCGTTTCAGACACTGTGAGAAAAGAGCTGATGTTGCAGTGGATACTATGAGAAAATGAAAGTGTTTTTGACCTTGGATGCATGTAACCCTGTTGTAGGAGAAGCCAAAGTAGGAACCTTTAAATTAGCATAATGTAGAGGCACTTTAACTTCCTCCAATCAAGTGTGTATCTGCTGTTTTAGACAGAAACTGAAGAGACTTGATGATTATGTGGTGGAGACCATGTAGGAACACTTGACTGAATGATGCAAGAGATTGACAACCGTTTCTCTGGAGTAGAAGCAGCAGAACAGAAAAGAAAAGAGACAGAGACAGAAAGGCGACACAATATCAGCAGAAGAGTATGAAAAAGAAATGGAGTGATTTCCTGCTATCAGCTGCTGTAGCAGTGCACATGTTGAACTTTACCTGTGCCGTTACCTTTGTTTGTAAATGCAGCATCTTGGGATGTCTGGTATTCTTACTTTGGAATGCATTATTGCATTTTTGTTGACGAGTATGATCATTTTTAGGCAAGCAATAAAAGCTCAGTCCCATGGTGCCGCTATTGTAGATTTTAAACCTGTTCATGATTGTGGATTCATGTTTTCAGTTTAACTCGGTGTGACATTGTGACTTTTATTTTAATAAGCAAGAAAGATTTTTCTTGTTTGAAAAATAAACCAATTTAAAACATATTTTATTTAAAGTTTATGCCATGTAATCTGACACATACATTGATTTTCTCTGGGTTAAACCCCGGATATCCACTCACCCAAGTTGTAAGAATGCATATTTTATCTCCCTCTTCTGAACTTCAAAATAAGAGTCATGGTGTATAGCATTATATGTTTTTTCCTGCTTGTTTTTGATATTTTTGTTTCACAATAAACTGTATTTAACTGAATTTCCATTTAATTCATAGTAAATTACTGTAGCTTCTGTCTGGGATTCCCCTTCACAGAAAGGACTATTATATTATTTGACACATATGCAAACCCAGAAGCGAGTTAGCATTTTAGGACTTCCGGTTCCATCGCCCAAAGTCAATGGGTTTTTTGAATGGGTTTTTGCTAAATTTCCTAAAATAAGATCTGTGAACACACCACACCAGTTTACTGTGTCTTATAAAAAGCAGTTGCTAACAAATTGCTAAAAGGGACTACTTCCTTTGGCGGGGACTTCATAAGTTATCATGACAAACAGGACATTTGGACAGCATTTCTCTCATGGAAAAGTGGATAAGTATTCATACACAGCACAGATCATAATCAGCGAGCATGTTTTTTAAATAACGTTTGAGGAAGCTTGGTGGTGACGACGTTGATCCGCGACCATGGTGTGCTGTAGTCCGTTTATAGCCTACTGTTAGCTTTTTATATCTGACAACTTTATTTAGGCTTCAAAATGTATAAATGTTGTGATAACTTGTGAAGATTATCTTGATAGACAAAACGTGTAAGTGTCATAACCCTTTGTTAAACACAGAGCTTATTTTCTGTGATTTTCCAAAAGTCTATGGGAAAAATGCATAGGCTTTCGATCAAGGGAACCCGTGTGCCGCTAACTTCCGGGTTGGCTTACAAAAACACGTCATCTCTGAGGCACTCTATAGGCCTACTCTGAATCTTATCACGGTCCAAAAATGTGATAAGATTTCCACGAGCCATTCCTATCGTGATACTGATGAAAAAATGCGATCCATTTGAATTCTATTGAGAGTCAAACGCTTTAAACGCTAGGCTATGAACAAAACACAGATGAAAAGAGGATTGCGACAAAGTAATAGTACACCACTTCTTTTTTTAGGACTACACCACTGCTGCTAACACAAGTTGCAGTTGCTAATTTTGAAAGTGAAACCAAAAGTTAAACTGCACATTGCTATTTGCTCAGTCAATAAGAGAATAACCAGAGAGTTACTGAGAGACCAGGGACATTCCCTAACTTACTCTAGACCATTTATGGCCTGGACTAAAGGTGTGTCTAAGATATAAAAATAGAATGTCAGGAAGCTTCAACATGTATTCAACTCAGACATGCAAATACAACCACAGAACTTAGTTTTACAGAAGAGAAAATCAAATCAGTTCAATTAAACAAAACTTCCACAAAATTAACAATCAAAGAAAAACTAAAAGACTAAATGATTTAACTCAAAAAAAAAAAAAAAAAAAAAAAGAGAAAAAGGAGGCAGAGACCGGTTTAATCTCTCAGTATAAATGAAAGCTGATCAGGCCTCCCAAACAAAACAAAATGTGAAGCAGGGCACTAGAACGGCACGTAAAGATCAGACCAGCAGTGCCCCTTAAATAAATAGCAATGATTTCGTCGGCGCGGCTGTATAAACAGCAGCTCTTTTGACAGCAGCAAACAATCACGGCATAGAACAAGAGGGAGAATCCTACAGCGAACACAAAAAAGGAGATGTTTAAAATCATGAAATTATGCTCACCCAGTTATTGTGTTTAAAACATTTACCATCAGGATATCACGCCAAATAGAAAGCTTTATAGGCAGGAGTTTGTCGCAGTCATGCCCACCTATAGCACAATGGGATACAGGAAATCATGCCTATTTTAGTGTGCGGGAAACAAATGTTAAGCCCACACATACTAACTCTATACAATTCTGGACGTGACGCATCCCAGGTAACAACCTATCAGCCTTTAAATAGGAGACACTATTCGCTGATAGGCAAACACTACTGTCAATCACCTAATCCCGTTACAATAACACCGACTGTTACATAACAGTCGGGATCATTAATATGTACACCCCCAATATTTGCATATACCAGCTCATGTTCAAGGCATTAGACAAGCCAGTATTAACGTCTGGAGCAGCACAGCTGAATCATCAGACTAGGTAAGCAGTAGCTTTAGCCCCATTAGCCGAACGGTGCAGCACATTATCAAACTCATTCAGAATCAAATGTTAGCAAATATCCCCAAAATACATGCCATACTTACATGATCTAAAATGCTGCATCACGAACAGTTTGTAAAGATCCATTTTGAGAGAGTTATATTGTGAACTTCAGTATTGTTTATGCAATGTTTATTAGAGTCATGAGCTTGGGGGCAGGGAGCACGAGCATTTAAAGGTGTACACACCCCAAATCAGAGCATTTTTAATCCCACCCCAAAATAAGCAGTTAAAACATTGTATAATAAAAGATCTATGGGGTATTTTGAGCTGAAACTTCACAGACACATTCAGGGAACACCTTAGACTTATATTACATCTTGTGAAAAAGTGTTCTAGGGAACCTTTAATGTTTTGGATTGTCTGTTTTTTTATTGGTGGGCAGTGTTTCCTGTCTTTGAGCATTGAAAACTGATTCAGAAATGAAGCCTTTTTGTTAACCAGATTACCTGCCATTTTCTACTCTGTAAGCAGCCACTGTTCATTTATTTTTACCTTTTTTAATTCCTTGTGTTTGACCCCTCTGCCTCCCTAAAGTTTTAGGTCATCTTGCAAAAATGTATGTGGACCCCATCTCCAGTGGGGCTGTGCCGTGTCTGGAGAATGCTGTGATCGCCATGTCAATGATTGAGAATGCGATCTTCCAATGTGCCCTAGTATGACCTTGGAGGTCATTCCTGGAGTGAAAATAATGAATGTTATTTGAAAGATGAAGTCCTTGAATTATTTTGTGCCAAAACAAAGAAAAATGTTCCATAGTTCTGAACTCCTGGAGCACTGAGAAGGTCCTTGTAGCTTGGAACATGCAGATGGTGAAGCCTTGAAGGGATGGTTTGGTTACAGAGGGCATAAGCTTGTTGTCTGTTGTTGTTGCAGTTATTGTTTCTGAACTCCCCGAACTCATAGTATTCAGTGTCTTATACCCCTTTTTCAACAGAATAGTTCGTATTCTAGGGCCAGAGCCTGATCTCGGCCCTTGTTTACTTGTACTTGTTTTCCTGAGAGTCTAAGGAATTTGTGATTGTTCTCACTTAAAAGATAAGATTCAGGGAGAACAGAGACATTCTTGTGATTGAGGATCACTGTGTGTTAATTTTAACTCCCCTGTTCTCCCCAAGAGGTGATTTTGTTTTATCTGACGACAAAGGCATGTATTTTTGTTGTCCACAGAAACCTTATCCGACTGTAATGAATGAAACACCCTTTTCACACAACAGCATGAAAAACATCTCAAGTTATGTATGTAACCTCTGTTCCCTGAGAACAGGGAACAAGACACTACGTCGATGACACTATTGGGGAAATGTCTGAATGCTTATCTAATCACGGCAATCGTATTGGCCGGCGACAGCCTATGACATCACTACTAGCACGACCCGGAAGTATATAAGGGGTGCCTAGAGAAGTCATTCACTATTCGTCTGAAGGGACTGTGCAGCAGCCCTAAGGCATGTAACAGTGGTTACATAAGTAACCTGAGACGTTCCCTTTCGAAAGGGTACTCGTACTGCATCGATGACACTATTGGGGAACGATATACCCACGCCTCCATGCTGAGGAGAGTGCATGCCAAAGAATGGCTGTGACAAATGTCAGAAAATGCATTTTCAACTGAAATGCCAGAACCACTCCCCCTATGGGTCACGAATAGGCTGTCAGTGACAGTATTCCCTACGGCCACAGCCCAGGCTATAAGCCTCAAAGAGCCTACCAAGGACGCTCAAAGGCTTGGAACCAACAACTTCACATAGGCAGGCAAACGCCTTGGATGGATGACCAGTTAATCACAGGGCTAAATAGAATTTAATTTTATTTTAATTAAATTTTTTTCATAAACATCTAAAGTTTTACCTGGAAAACAGTGGCTCAGGGGGTAAAGAAATTCACTGAGAATCAAAAGGTTCCTGGTTCAAACCCTGGTGCTTCCTGGCTATATGTCAAGTGTCCTTGGGCAAGACATTGAACCCCTACTTGTGCCCAGTGGTTAGGATAGGACACCTTGCATGGTAGCCGCCACCACGGGTGACTTGTAAGTTGCTTTGGATAAAAGCATCTGTTAAATGATTAGATAGATAATATGCAAAATCTCAAACAATGAGTCAATCAGTCATCTTCATTTATATAGCGCTTTTCACAATACATATTGTTTCAAAGCAGCTTCACAGTGACAATAGGAAAATTCTTATCGAGCTAAGGTTGGTTTTTGATTGAATCCTTTTGAGCATTAAGTATCCTTCCTGTTTTTCTGTGTGCTGTTGTAGGAAGCCATCAATCGTTGGGACAATGAGAAGGCTTCGGAGGCAAAATGTGAAAGTCTTATGTCAGTTCTCTCTGACCCAATGACAGAAAGAATCAATGAAGGATTTTATGCCAAACCTGGTGGTTACAATCTCATCTGTCAGGACCTGAAGGACATTGTGATTCAGTACAATACACTGGCCTGCAAAGAAGTCAAGGTCATAAATGATATACATTACATTATATAGAACAATACTAATTATGACAATCATATATTCAATTTTTAACATCATGTTTACTCTTTCCTTGTATGTCCTCATAGAGTGTTGAGGTGTTGGAGAAGTTTCTACAGGAAAAGGTTGCAGTGACCACAGCCATTCTGCAGGCTGATGATAAACTAACTGAAAATGAAAGGAGGATTTGTGGTAAAACCTTTGTTTTCAGTGTATTCATTGTTAAACACATGGGATGACACTGTAGAGTCTATCTTAGATTTGTCTCCTTGATTGGACTCTTGTCTCTTTTGCATCTTTTATTCAACTGTTTCCTTCAACCACTTCTTTTATGGCTGACCAGAGGAGAGAGAGAGGGCAGTCCTTCTGGAACAGGAAATTATAGCTCAGGAAGAGAGGCAGCGTCAACTGGAGGAGAAGATGGAGACTGAACAACAGAATAATGAAGAGAGGGTGAGACAGGTCATAGAAATGATGGAAGAGGAGATGTCCCGCCAACAACAGGAGACAAAGCGTGCAATGGAGAGTAAGATGAGGGAGCAGGCTGCCCTGATGGAGAAGGGCTTTCAGGAGAAAGCTGACAGGATGGCCTGGGAGATAGACGAGTTGAAGAGAAACAATGCAGATGTAGAGGAGTCAATGTCAAGAAAGTATGGACAAATGATAGCAGATCAGCAGCGAAGAAATGAACAGAACATGGAAGTGCTGAGGCAGCAACACACACAGCAGATGCAAGCAATCAACAGCAGACCCGCACCTTGATCTCGATCCTCCTGTTCTATACAGTGAAATGTGTTGAAAGATGTAGTTCACTGCATTTGACATGACTTTTTGTTGTTTTGAAATCAGAACTACAAACTTTTTTGTTATATCACAGTTGTTTCAAGATCTGCATTTTGTCAATTCAATATGGTAATGTTTGATCACCCATTTATTTAAATTACATGGGCTGATTTTGGAATTTAGAATCTTACAGAAACATCTCTGATATAACATTGCAACAACTGTCTCCATGATTACATAATTTTTAGCTTTAATAAGTATCATATGTATTAGATTTAAGCTAGATTTGATTTAGTAGTGAAAACTTTATAGGCTGATTGTCTCAGATCATCACTGAAGTGAGCATATGAAGCCTAGGCCAACTGCAGTTCCTGGATCAGTGAATGACAGCAGATGAGTGAATGTTGCCTAGATCTTCATGTTCTGTAAACATTGGATCAGACTGACCAAAGTAAGGCAACATTATGCTTATAATAATCAGAGGCCCAGATCAATGGTAATGTTGCAAAGGGGGTATAATAATAATACGAGTAGGAGGATTGGACATTTTTATAGTTTCTGTGTGGATGTTTTACTGTTTTCACAGTAATAAAATAATGTAAATTTTGCAAAAGTTCAGCAATTATGAAAAAAAATAATGTCACATGAATCACAAAGTTATATGGTGCTGTACATACTGTTTATACTGTAATGAAGTTATGCATGGAATCAGGCCCTGGCTGTTATAAACTTAATTTTTAGTGATAGTAAAATAAAATACATAACATATTCTGAAGATGATCTACTTTACAGTGGTGCTGATACTGTATCTCATGGTCAATGGTCAATGACTGTCACAGGTAAACAATTTTCCATATTCTTTTCATGGAGTCTGATACACAGGAGGAATTCAGATAGTGTTGGGTAGTGATAGTGTTTCCAGTTAGTTACACATTCTAGGAAGACTCCATGATTCTTATAACACATATTCCAGTTTCTGATTTTGAAAGTGAAACCAAAAGTTAAACTGCACATTGCTATTTGCTTAATCTATATAATGGGATATAAGTCATCCACATAGAATAACCAGAGAGTTACTGAGAGACCAGGGACATCCCCTAACTTACTCTAGACCATTTATGGCCTGGACTAAAGGAGTGTCTAAGATATAAAAATGGAATGAAAGGAAACTACAACTTGTATATAACTCAGATTGAGCTACTGAAGTTAAGTAAAGCAAAAAGGTAAGTGACATTCCTCCATCCATGGTTTATATGGGTATTAAAACAGATAGAAATATCATTAGCTCAGCATAAAAGCTATTATGCATATGGAGAGTGCCCATAAGCCATCTATAAATGTGTGTGTATTAGTGATCTCTACACCCTGACACGTTTTGATAAACTTTAGGTCCATGTCTTGCTTTGTTCATCAACTAAACCCAGTAAGGTTATAGACCAGAGGAGTTTGAATTGAGGCTGATATGGTAGCTGGACACAAACAAATCTTACAACATTTTTTTATGCGACTTATTCAGCGTGGTAAATGTGTATGTGTGCATTATGTCAGTGTGGATGTCTGTATGTTGAAAGGTGTGGGTTTATATTGGAATGTTCATATATACATATAAGTGAGTATATTCGGTGGCTTTTGTTTGTTTCTCTGTCCATGTGTGTGCGTGTGTGTTAAAATGACATGATAAACATTTTTACACAAACTTCCTCAAACAGAAAATGGAAAAGCTGCTGATCTGGGAAATTACTCTATTGTGTACTATAGAATTACTGTAATATTAAAGGATTTTAAATGTGTGTATCTGTTGGACAGCTGTATTCTCCAGTGATCATGGACAAACCAGTATGCTTGATTGACACGGGGTCAGATGGGAAGCTGTGTGTGCAGCAGTCAGCTCTACAGATCCTGCAGCAGATCCAGCAGCCAGTGGTGGTGGTGGCCGTGGTGGGTCTCTACCGCACCGGGAAGTCCTACCTGATGAATCGCCTCGCAGGACAACAAAACAGGTTAGACCCGCACATGCAGCGCAGATACCATCCAAAAACTTAAGAGAAACATCATGCAGTTACGTGAATATAAGTCATTGTGTTGTTTTTTGGGTGTGGTTTATCAGGGTTTGCATTGGGCAGCACTATCGAGTCCAAGACGAAGGGCATCTGGATGTGGTGTGTGGATCACCCCACTAAAGCAGGAACCACTCTGGTGCTGCTGGACACTGAGGGACTCGGAGACGTGGACAAGGTGACAAAAACCAGAGTACTGAAACACAACTAAAAATAACATCAAACGTCACAAGCAGTTTTGATGGTCCAAGAATACTTTCACTTTCAGAGCAGAGAAACCCGTATTCAGAGAGGATGTCACATTCACCATTTGTTAGCTATTTTCAATTAATAGCTAGTTAGTTTGTTGACTAGTCCTCAAAAATTACACAAAAAGTTAAAATGCCAAATAAATTCAGAAACGTTAACTGCATTAAAAGTAACAATATAAAAAATAACTTCAGTTAATGCGCCACATTTAAATCCGCAGCGTTAATGTGAGACGTCAAAGGCCAAATCATTTCATTGCGTTTTACATTAGGAGCAGTTGTGCAGTACATTTGAGAGTTAAAGCGCAAAGAGACGATGGGCAGAGAAATGTTATGGATGGTTTTATTCCATCCGCACTCACTGAAACACAAGCAGTTCTGCGTGTTCACATTCCTCCACCGATGAACAGAACTGTCTGTGTTTTAGTGCGTGCACAAGAATAAAACTAATGATATGCTGATTTATGCAATTACTTCCTGCAGCATTAGTGACAGATCATGTCAGGTTAAGGGACGCAAAACATTCTGCAGATAATATTTAATGTTGTGTCTGCTGGCTTTATTTCTTCAACAGAGTCAAGTTTAACACTCTTCCTTGTTCTATACAGGCCATTTTGCGTTAATTTTTTTACGCACCGCTTATTGCACCTATATTGAGACTTTTCTCGGTGATTCACAGTCTTTAAATCTCATATAATTTGTGCTGTCATTGATGGAAAAATCTGTTTGCTTACAGCAGTACTTGTAACAGTATAGAAAGAACACAAAGTATTTGTGTTGTGTATATCTGCGTGGTGGCACAACTGGTAAACAGAGTGTGCTTGTGTAGCAGCGACCTGGGTTCGAATCCAGTCTGTAGTGTTTCATACATTTAATGTACATATATATACAAATATGTACATATGGCCTGTTATGGTGAAGGCTAAGGGATGGCTCTGTGAACGCTAAACTCTCGCGAGACGGTGCATGATTGAACATGGCAAGCGTTGCTGCTACAAGTCAGCAAACTTTTCTTGTGTTTTTTTTTTCCCTTGTGTTTGTTTATTTGTTTGTTCACTTCACCTCCCACAAATACAATAAACTGGATTACAATTCGGACCTGGATCATCTAGAAGACTACATTGACGAATGCTACAATAGACTCTGCATCATGGGACGCTCTCGAAAGGCTAAAAAACCATGCATATCGGGCTCACCTGCTTCATCCAACGCATCTTCCTCACCCACATTTCTGCACCCCCCGTGCTGTCCCGAGGTAAGCGACATACTTACATCCATAGACAATAAACTATCCGGACTGGACGCCAGAGTAGCATTAATAGAAGTACTGCACAAAGAATTTCAACAACTCCGCCACAATCTGGAATACAGCCAACAACAAATCGACACGCTCACAACGCAACTGTCTACTGTTACCAATCAGCTCGCCTCCATCACCTCCGAAAATAAAACAATGAAAGAAACAATTTTGGACTTACAAGCATGCAGCATGAGGGACAACCTGATTTTCACCGTCATCGCTATGCACCTATGTCTCACTGCACTATACAAGTATGCACCTCAGTCACCTATGTTTTGTTTTTCAAACTTTGTGTTTTTTGTTTTAGTATGTGCTTTGCTGTAAATGCTTATGTTTGTCTAGTGTTATTATGTCTTACTGTTCTGTTTTGTATGTTCGGCACAATTCATTTACATATATATGTCAGTATAGAAATATTAGCTCAACATGCAACTCAAATTCATAACCTGGAACATCCGTGGCATTAGCTCTCAGACAAAAAAAAATAAAGTTCTCACCTATTTGGATAATCTACAGGCAGATATATGTTTACTACAAGAAACACACCTTGCAGATTCAAAACAAAACACCCTAAGATCAGCACAATTCACTCACTCATTTTCAGCCACTTATAATTCAAAACAAAGAGGAGTATGTATCTTGATAAGCAAAAAAATTTAATTTGTTCATAATACAACTATTTCAGACCCAGAAGGACGCTTTATTATCATAAACATAACAATTAACAATAACCCGGTAACAATTGCCAACATTTATGGTCCAAATTCAGATAACCCTGCCCTTTTCCACACTTTTTTTTCATCCATTTCAAATTTTTCCAACGGCCCGGTAATTATAGGAGGCGATTTTAACACCGTAATTGACCCATCACTTGACAGATCCACAAGTAACAAAAGACACTGGCAATCCACTGACACAATAATACAGTCCATGAGAGATTTTGGCCTTGGCGATGGTTGGAGGCTACAGCATCCAACAGACAGAGAATATACATTTTACTCACCAGTTCATCACAGCTACTCTCGCATAGACTTTTTCCTAACTAGCAGTTCAATCTTACCAAATATCTCTGAGCACAAAATCATCAGCATCAGTGACCATGCTCCAGTAACATTCATATGGAATCCAGCTAATTTACATAAACACATCAGTAGATGGCGCTTTAACATATCACTCCTTAAAGACTCAGAATTTGACAATTATCTTAAAAGAGAGTGGACATCCTTCCTAGAAATAAACGACTCACCAAAGTTATCTGCTTCATTACTATGGGAAACAGACAAAGCAATATTACGAGGTAAAATCATTTCATTCTCCGTCCATAAAAAGAAAATAGAAAAACAAGAAGAAATCAGACTAGAAAATAAAATATAAGAACTTGAATTACTACATGCAAATAACCCAACAGAAGTAATATATAATGAATTAAGAAAACAAAAATTCCTGCTAAACGAAATCATAAATAAAAAACTACATTTCTAATTCATAGACTCCGTCAAGAAACCTACCATCATAGCAACAAATCCAGTAAATATTGGCCAATCAGATTAAAAGAAACAGAGAAAAGTAACAATTGCAACTATTAAGGATCAGCAGGGCCTACCAATCTCCCAAGGAATAAATACAATATTTCGAAACTTCTATGCTAAACTTTATTCATCTGATAATAACACAAGACAAGACTATTAACTCATTTTTCAATAATATTCAACTTATGAACAATCAGCGTACTGGATAAACTCATAGAGTACCATATCGCCCTGAGTCGAATGCCTAACAATAATGCCCCAGGACCTGATGGCTTCCCTGCTGAGTTCTATAAACACTTCTGGTGGGTTCTTTAACTCTACGTCATTCTTAAATACCTAAGCTCCTTAACGTTAATACGTGTTTCCCGAAACGTTCTTAGTTAAGTATACCTTCTGTAAGTCATACTTTCATAAGGTTGGTCTGGACCACTCTTAGCTATACCTTATCACTGTTGACAGTCAATACGAATATAATTCTGAAGCTGTAATACACACAGTGTTCGATTAGGATTATGGCAAAGAATAAAATGCAAAGATTCACTGCTAAATTCAAATGTGCTTTAGCGCTGATCCAGAGAACGCATGTCATGTAACATCACAACTATTCTGTGTTTTTAACCTCATCGCGCTTTATTTTAGGTTTCAGACATTTAAATACACATTTGAATTAAGTAGGCTAGTGCATAAAAAAGACATTTATAGTTTGTTAAATTCCATACGCTTATGTCTACGGAAGCAGCAACAATAACCCTTTCAATTCTATAATTTGACGAAGTGTTTTATTCATATCAGATACACATTGTGTATGAAACAATAAAGTTTACTCTATTCTTCTCCCAGTTCACTGGCCACATACTTTTATGTATTTCAGGGAAAATTTCGTAAATCCGACAGCTCTAACTGCCATGCAAACTCACCGCGCAACAAAACACATTAACTTCCACATATTTTACAATCAGAATATTTTATAAAATTCATGATATAATTAACAAGTTTGTGAATATTTTGAATAAAAATAATAATAATTTAAAAAACGATATAAACACGATACCTACATGTCTGTCAGCTGCATGATGCTTCTCCAATGAATTAAAACTTTGTTCTAAAATAACGGTCCCCTTAAACTCACGCTGATGGGAGCTCCGCGCCCCCAGAATATTGATAAATTACAATATAGATTTAGTTTGCAATTTGGATTACTTTTATAACATCCCATGAGTCCTGATAAATGCAATTTCTACTTCTGAAGTGCTTCTTTTTATAAAGAACACTTATTTCTCACATAATGCAGTGAAGCAGCCCCTGTATATAGAGTGAATTATCGATTCTCAAGCCATCGATATCAGCCAATTCAGCACCGCCGCCATGGACAACACCTGATAATGTTGCACTTATGAAGATATACCTTAAGCAACCTCCTAAGGGATAGTTCGGGGAACACGCCTAAAAACGATATATCTCCAGTTAAGGTCTTCCTTTAGAGTCTTCGTAGCACGCTAAGAGACAACGTTATCGAGAAACCCAGCCCTGGTCCATTTTATCTCCATTATTCATCAGAGCGATAAACAGAAATAAAAGAAAATTCAAGATTACCAGTGCACATGAACACAGCCACTATTTCACTTATCCCTAAACCTAATAAAGATCCAACCCTTCCGTCAAACTACCGTCCTATATCTCTCATCAACGTAGACATCAAAATAATCAGTAAAGTTCTTGCACATAGAATTGAAAAAATTATCCCATTCATAATCCACCCGGATCAGACTGGTTTTATTAAAGATAGGCAGGCATCCAACAACACATGCAGACTATATGATTTAATCCATTATTCATCACTACAACAGGAAAATACCATTATAGTCACTTTAGATGCAGAAAAAGCATTTGACAGAGTCAACTGGAACTTTTTATTCACCACATTACAAAAATTTGGCTTTGGTGAGTCGTTTATTAATTGGATTAAAATTGTATACACAGCACCTTCTGCCACAGTCACAACCAACGGACTAACATCACAAAGCTTCACACTGCACAGGGGGACCAGGCAAGGATGCCCACTCTCTCCTTCTTTATTCACCATCTTCATTGAACCCTTAGCAGCAGCCGTCCGTCAGAACCCACATCAGAGGAATCCACACACCCCAAACACAACATCAGTTTATATGCTGATGACATTTTACTTTTTTTGCAAAATCCTCAATCATCTCTGCAAGAAATAACTAAAACCATTGATTTATACTCTACAATATCAGATTATGCAATACATTGGAATAAATCCTCAATTCTTCCACTACATCAAACCAAATGGGATGTGGTAGCCCAGGTATCACCCATTCCTCTATGCACAGGCCACATCACTTATTTGGGTGTTAGGGTTTCCTCCAGGCTGTCAGAGCTGACTGGACTCAACTTCACTCCTTTACTGAAAACAATAGAAGACGACCTTCACCGCTGGCACAACTTACCACTTTCCATCCAGGGCAGAATAGCTATAATCAAAATGACAGTACTTCCAAAAATAAACTATTTATTCTCAATGATCCCAACCCAACCCTCTCTCAATTGGTTCAAATCTTTAGACTCCATCATTACCCGATTCTACTGGAAAAAATAAACCACCACAGATAAATTAAGCACTTTACAAAAACCCAAATCTTTAGGAGGATTAGAAGCACCGCATTTTTACCATTACTCACTAGCAAACCAACTTCAATACATATATAAATGGACTCACCCCACTCAGTCAGACATTATATGGCTAGACATAGAACAATCACTCTGCGAAAACTTGCACATATCTGACATCCCTTTTCTCAGTCAGTCCATTAACACCACCCATCTTTCAAAGCATTGACAATACCCTCTCTGACAGCCTGGTGGAAATATCATCAAATCACAAACTCCAATCAAGCCCCATCTAAACTCACCCCACTCTGGAACAACCCTGATTTCACAAGCAACAAAAAAACACTCAATTTCAATAAATGGGCACAAAAGGGCATCACACATATAAATCACATTTTTCAGTGTAACAACTTTGTTTCATTTTCCTACTTAGTCCAGGAGTACGGTATCGGGAGCAATCAATTCTTGAATTATCTGCAACTCAAATCAGCTGTTTTATCCAAAATCAACAATAGAACTATCAATCTTCACCTTCCTACCGCATTAGCAGATTTAGCTAATATATCCTCCCCGAAAAAATTACTTTCCAAAATATACAAAATTATAACTAATTCAAATAAAACCATAACTTTACCAACAATCAAATGGGAAGAAGACCTTTCGATTGCTCCTGATACCGACTTCTGGACTCAAATTTGTAAAAATATTTATTCCATGACTAAAAATGCCAACCTTCAGCTCATACAGTACAAGACTCTTCATAGAACACACTACACTGGCTAAAATGGGATTCACATCAGAAATTTGCTCACACTGCTCACAAAACTGCCCGGACACATATATCCACACCACATGGCACTGCCCACCCATTAAACACTTTTGGAAAGACGTCACTGAATCCCTGTCCCGCCTCCTGGGCAGCCACATCCCATTATCCCCCTTACTCTGTCTACTGGGTGATCTATCAACTCTCAATCAGGAAATAACAAACAAAAGGATGCTCCTTGTAGCCTTAGCCATCGCCAAGAAAACTATCCTCTTGAACTGGAAAATCCCGAAACACTATTCACATAAAGCATTGGAAAAATTTGCTCATAGACTACATCTCCCTAGAATATTTTTCACCTCATTACAACTGTATATCGGAACCACAACACTCCAGATCACACCTCCTTCAATTATTACAAATCTGACACACTCATCCTGATTAATTATGTATTCATTTATTATTATACATATTTATACAAGGTTTTAGTAATATTGTATTTTCATTATTATAATTATTATTGACATTATTGTTATTAATATTATCAATATCATAGAAACATTTAGCAGTAATGGAATGATGGCGGTGTGATGATGTTTTGCTTAATATAAGGACGGTAATGGTATAATGATACCTTTATAATTAAATAATAAATAAATAATAAATAGAGTAATAATAATAATAATAATAATAATGTAATGATCTAAAATATCTAAAAATATAACCAAATCAAATCAACCCACACATATACCACATGATTTTAATGCACCGGATGCATTTTAATGCCCCCTTCTTTAATGCTCAGCTTAGGCATTGATATTACTATTGCTGTCATTACAAATATATCATCATCACATTTAGTATTACTATTATTATTATTACTGTTATTACCATTGCTATTATTATTGATACAAATGTTGTTGTTATTATTATTTATTATTGATTTCACTTTTCCTGTTAAATAAATATTATCATCACATCCTAGTATTAGTACCACATACTGTTATTATTGTCATTATTATCAATGTTATCTATTATTATTACTGATATTACTATTGCCGTCAACACAAACTTATCATCACCATCTTTAGTATCATTATTGTTATTATTACTGTTATATTATTACTGATATTACTGTTGCCGTCATCACAAAATATTATTGTCATTTTTTATACATGTTATACTACTTTTACTTCTACTTTTGTCATTCTGCTTCTTTTTCATTGCTGTTCCTACGCTGTTTTTTTCCTGTTGTGTTTGTGTTCACCGTGTTGTAAGTTTTGCACTAATAATAAAAAAGAGTGTTAAGATTGAGTGCAGTGCATGTCCACAGGGTTTTTCACCTTGAGAGAATGCATCCTCATGTCATGTTGAAAAAAGCCCAACAATGCAGGGAATGAGAAAAGGGTCATCTCTGTTTCAAGGGTGTATTATTAATTATCCCACAGTGGTGTGGGAATTCATGACAGCATGATAAAGCCAACCTCCCCCACCTTCAGCACTCATACATCCCTATAAAGAAATGTGAAATGACCAGTAGGCTAACATGTATTCCCAATAATTGGGCTATATATGTATATAAATAATCTGTCTTTATAGAAACTGTTGCTGGAATTGAGATTTGAGTCAAGAGAGTGAAGACAAGTGCACATCCCAAACCCAAGTAACATGAAGACTGTGGCTTTTCTTGTTTTAGTTTCTTATGGTTCTAGGTGAGTTGTTTTATAATACAGCAACTGTACTCAATTTTGTTATTACACCCTTAATTTGGACAATCCAATCTAAAAACTTTTAATTTCTTTATAAAAAATGGTATCTTATGACTCTCCGTGAATTTACCAGTCCTTTCACTAAACAGAAAAAGCATGAGAAGTTGTATTGAACTGTCTCATAGTAACGATTATCTCTTGATTTACCCTCTTGTCTAAGAATTCAGTTTGTGTGTGTAACAGGTGCACACTCTGTACCAGTCCAAGTGACAGTTTGGAAACTAAATCTGTGACAGATGTTTGAATATCTCTGGGACAACAAATGCATTGCCTGAGACACGAGGTGGACTTCCTACAGAAATGCAGAGGCAGTTTGCAGGCAGAGCGATACGTCAGCTTCACCATGCAAGCATAAACCTACTGAATGTGACGGAAATGTTGAGGAAATGAGTACTAAAGTAATCCTGCCTGTTGACCTCAGGAATTCATATTGGCGTACTCCGTTATAACAAATATTCCGATAATTCTCAATCAGTTCTTTTTTACGGTAAGAAAAACACAAACAAAACAAAGAAACCTAGACTTTATTTCCTGGTATGAATGCTTATATCCAGTTCCACAGCGGGAGCCAACATTCGCCAATCCAGCAGGACGACGTATCGGTCGACAGAAACGATGAAAGATGAGCCGGGTACTGCCGTGGGGCTTTGCCCGGCGAAAGACTCTGGGGGGGCTGGCTGAAAACCTCAACACACCTCCAAATGGAACGTGGAAGGGGGAGAGGGGGCGGCCATCGGAGGAGCACTCGACGGGCTGAACAGTATGGAACACGCCTACAAAGTGGGAAGGCCAATGCGAAGTCCATGCAGATGCAAAATGAGCACGATTTCTCATCTTGATGGTGAGGCTGGCTAGTGGTTAGAAGTGTTTCTACAATAAACGGAAATTGATACAATATGAAAAAAAAATTATTGCAGGACCCAGGAAAAAATCAGAAATCCATTATGGTTATTCAGGGCATTATTCTGATTTTTCAGGTGATCTTTGATGAAGTTTGTAGGAGAATCAATTCAGTTTTGGTTTCAGGGGAAAGGGAGGGAGGTGGAGGAGGGACCAGGGGGGGGCGAAGCGAACGATGGGCGAAGGGCCGGCGGGACATTAGGGGCATGGACTTACGACCATGGACGACGGGAAAGCCCCAGGATGGGAAAACTGGTTTGCATAGTAGCACTATGAGGGAAAAGTATAATTCCAAACTCCTCGTGCATTGTAAACGTAGGGGGCATCTCGCACTTGAACTTAGGTGGTAAGTTAACACCTTCTTACAAGCAAACCCTCATTTAGCGCATAGGAGGGCTGCCTCGTTTACCGTTTTTGTGTTCTTTATAAATCGCGCGAATAGGCTCCCCGAGCTAGGGCGCATTGCTATTGCCTTTGTGTTTCAACGGTACCACTTTGTGGGCGAGTGGAAAAGGCGTTTGGACTTGATATTCATTTTGCGCGCCAAGCCTCTATCTTGAAACTCAAAAACTTCAGGGTCATGAGGTCTGAATTGGTTTGTTTGTGTTAGTGTTACTTGTAATTGATTTGTTAGCGCACGTTGGGTGTTCGCGCCCTGGAGCGCATGGTAGCTGAAAGCAGGATTAACCTATTTCTTTAGTGAACAGATTTATAAGTTATGAACGTATGTTGAAAGGCTTCAATTTATTGTCATGACTTAGTCATGATTGCAATTGGTTGTATGGGATTCTTCTGTTGTACCCCTGATTTATGTGAAAAAGATTGTGAAACTACTGCATTTTGTGTTCTTTTCTGTTCATGTTAGTTTCGTGTTCATTGTTCCTTTGCTCGGAGAGGAAATAAATGACCACCCGTTTGAACTCTCTGCGTCTTTACTATTTCCGAGGGCCGCTACGTTTGCGTAGGAATCCACTCTAAACAGCTGCCGCCTACAGCAGTGTTTCCTCTTATAAAATATAAATGTTCATTTATCCAGTATTGACTTTAGAAAGTTTTTGCCATACAGTTGAACTCTTATCTACAGCTCAGTTTCCCAAGCACTCAGCTAGACCCTGTATCTTCATAGTATGTGAACGCAGTAGGAGTCACAAAGCTTCAAAAAAGGTAAAAACAACAAACACAAAAAGGTCATTTGTGTACCACATAAATTTCCATGGTGGCAATTTTTTTTCAAAACCGTGGTATGGCTACCACAGATCTGACAAAACACTTGATATTTTGGTTGGCCATTTGACGATGGAGATTGGTGGTTTTGAAGCGAATGCATTAATGTTTTACTGAGTTGCTACATTTTGCAGACATGATGTTTCAGCAAACGTTCAGACAATTGACATTGAGAAACGAATAGTAATAGGATATGACTGTCTTTCCTCTATTCTCTTTTCCTCTATTCCTCTGTCTCAGATATATACAGGTATGTTTCAAAGTTTAATGCTCTGCAGTTGTCTCGGCTGTTGAATTGTACAGCATCATCAGTGATGTGGAGCATCGAGTGGCTGGAATCTTTTGCCTTCATCCTCTCCAGTTTACCTGAGCTTCGAGGTGTGCAAGAGAAGATAGATGGGATTTCCCTGAGTTGAAGACGCCTGTTGCTCACCTTTTTTTGGGTGGTGGAGAGCCAGAGTCCTCTCAATCCACTGGTCCAACTAAGACCACACACTTAAAGAATTTAGGGCCAATTTTGAGCCCAATTTGCACCCCCCAAAGATCTGTGGGCCGATAATATAACCCTTTATAGTAATTACTCTCTTTGCATTGGCTGCCAGTCTGTTTCAGAATAGAGTTGAAAACTTACTCTTTGTTTACATGGACTAGCTTCTTCCTATCTTTCAGACCTTAATCAGACCTTAGATTAATCTCTTCAAAATCACTTTTCAAAGCAAAATTACAAACTTTCTCTTTGAGAAGGCTTATAATTGATGAGTTCAAATGGGCTTTTGTCTAAACATTAATTGCTGAATCTGTGTCTTATTGTTACTTTATTTTGTTTTTGTTTTGCTTTTAATTGATATTGCTCAGCACAATGGTCAACCACCATTGATTTTATTGTGCTTTTTAAATAAATTAAGATTGAAAAATAAATTGAATAATGTAGTAATGATTATAATATTGATAATTATTAGTAGCAATGGTAGTGATGGCGTGATCATGTTGGAGACTTAAACGATTTTCTTGTTTCAAACCATTACTTTGCGTGCAGATTTTAATTGTAATTTTTTTTAAAATGTACAAACAGACAAAAAACAAAACAAAAAAACCCCCCACAAATACAATAAACAAGACTTACCAAATATTGTCTAAACAAAGATAACATAATTGCTTTTAAATCCACGGTAACGATTATCAAAATAACTACAAGAGTGGCGTATTGTAAAGGAAAAGTCATGAAAACAGAGAGGACGAGGGTCCTGAACTCCATTCAGAGGTGGTCATTTATCCAGACTGAAAATGTTTGCAGCGTTTCATGGTTTATGGTTTTAATAGATATCTGCAGTAATGGTCTATAAAAATCTATTTATGCTGCGATGTAGTATATCCACACCGCTAGGGGGAGCTCTCGCAAAGCTCTGCTCAAGAGAGCACACGATCACTGCAGTTCATTCAGAGACGAGCTGATAACACCAGAGAGTGAGACGCTCCGCTCATGATTAACTTCGTATTGTTAAATCTTCTCTTGCAGGTGAGATTAATTCAATACATTACAAGTGAAAGGGTTCGTGAGCACTTTTCGTTGACACTTTGATGTATTAAGTGGGTTTTGACTCAAAACAATATTTTAATTACTTGCGAATATAACGTGAACAGAAACGATGCGAAAATTATACATTTTTAATGATATCTTTTTTCCCCGTTTAATTCTCAATTAAATATTTTTTGCTGTGTTCTGGTTTCTACATATTTACTACAATATTCCTTCATTACACCATTAAATTTAAGTTGTTTGTGAATGTTGATGTAGGTCAGGGGTCTTTTTGTGAGCGAGGACTACCTTCAAGGGATGAAATAATCTGGAGGGATACTTGTTTGTTATACTCAAAAAATACTTATTATAAATTTAACATGGTGGTGCTTTTTAATTTTACTTTTGATCACCATCATATGTGAAATAATCAAATGGATCAGACGTACAAGTGTTTTAAATTATTTTTTAATCAACATTCCTGAAAAATTCTGAAAATATGCATTAAAGATGTATTTATATTTCTCTCTGAAAATCACATTATTAACTGCTACACAATTTTAGCAGTCATTTGCCACAGTGGCAACAGTAAGTGTTTGATTTGTCTCATGGAAATGGACAGTAGGCTAAAAGTGTTTAAGTTGGGATGCAAATGTACATTTGTTTAAATGAACTACATCTCTAAGAAGTGTAAAAACCTAAATTTTAAATATTTAAGTATTGTGCTAGTGCAACTGAGTTGGATTGGACAGCTCTAGCTGTTTACTATTGTTCCTTTATAGTGTCATACATTGGTAGATAATGGGAACTCTGTTAAAACCCATTCATGGCTCTTCACTAGACAGTAAAAAAATAATATTTGTTCTCTATACCTGGGTATGTTATAAAAATAATAGCCCAAATATTTAGTACAAATTTCTCAAGCTCAAAGTCAAGTGTGACCGCTGTTAATGCACACAGTTATTGATGAAATATCAATGGTGTCAAAACAGTTGTTTGCCTTTGTGAACTGGAGACTGCAACAGATGAAAGGAAACTAGAAATCATTTGGTGGATCATCTGTACTAGCTGTAGGAGATGGGGATGTGTAGGCCGAGTCCTTTAGCAGGTCTCCACAACCAAAGTCCAGCAGTGGATGTCATGGGAAGCTGTAGAAATCAGCAGGTTCTCTGGCTTGACGTCCCGGTGCAGGACCGCAGCTCTCGCAGTGTTTCAGCGCGGTGATCAGCTGCACCAGCACTTTCATCCACAAAGCCGTTCTCCTCACAGATCTTGGCAGGGAACTGGGCGTTCCAGGATCATGCAGTAGCAAGTGGGATGCTCAAACCACTCCAGCCTCTTCCCACCAACTTCGCATAAGCTTCTGCAACACATACGATCACAAGAAATATTTTCAAATGACAAATCATTTAATAATTGATTCATTCTTTAATATAAGCTTAATATAAGCCTGTTCTGACCTCTGTGAGAGCGTTTAGCAGGTCTTTTGAATGAAGTGGACAGACGACATCTGTGATCTCCTGGCACCGCTCTGACACTCCTTTCTTGTCAGCCTGACCTGCGGACACAGAAACAGCCAATTCAGAAGGAAGGTGTTAAATATCCAGGAAGCTCTTGGCTCAGTGTCTGGGTCGGGTCTGGCGGCGGGATCCTGACCGCGGTCATCAGAACCGAGTCTCCAAACCTCCTGACCATTCGTTTGAGTGAAAGCTCTCTGCTGGATCTGGAATATTTCAGACATTAGTTATTATAATAGTAAAGTTTTAACTTTCTATTGGGTCTTGAATTGCATTGAGCTAGAATCAATGGCAAGAATAACACGCATATTTGAACTTTATTTTTTTTTCAATCACTATAAACTCATTCCACAACATACCAATAAACAAATGAAAAATTCCCCCCTCCAAACTGCAATAAAAGCATACAAAATACAACAAAAAGGAATAAAATACCTTAGAAATACTCATAAAAAAAAAAAAAATGTTAAATAGACACCAAAATTCTAAAATAAGAAAAGTACAATAAAAAAGTGTCCTCAGAAATATGAACTCTTTCAAAAACAAACCTATCCTCCGATCTCCTTCTACAATGAAAGTCTCTCTCCAGAAATCTCAGAACAGCTTCAAAATCACAATATCCGCACAGAAAATACTCTGCAAGTTCCTAAGACAAGGCAAATTCACAGAATGATTTACAGAATATTGAGAGTAAATGAAGAAAGAGTTATTTTATGTGGGGATTTTAACACAATGACAGTATGGTGAGGAACAATGAATGATGCTAATGGGATGGTTATTAAAGAACTAATGGATCTAAAGATTTGGAAATGATGTAAATTATACAGACTACCTACAGGGTTGTACGGTAGTAATTAATCCATTAGGAATGGAAACGGCCTGGTATTTCAGACTGTGAATGTGTTCGTGATCATGATATAGGATCCTCTGTGTTACACCTGGTCTGGCAGTGGGTCGTACAGTGCCATCTATGAATCCAAAGCTATTATCAAGGGGGGCTCCTATGCAGTCAGCCAATGTTCTCAATGCATCAGGGTTCAGCATGTTGTCAGTTATCTTCTCTTGACGTGTAGAATATATAAATCTAGCACAGAGTTTGTGGCCATACACAGGATTGGGACTTGTTGGTGACCCAATATTTTATCTCATTACTGTAACGGGAAGGTATGTCAACCTCTTAAGAACTCACAGCACCCCTGACACTTCTCTGATCACAGACAATCCCATTGGGAATAGTAAGAATGTCTGCCAGGATTGGTAAACCAAGTTTTCTGACACAAAATTAATTTAGGCATCCATCTTCCTCTATGTCATCAAGATTAAAAAGCAATTGTTACATGGTAAATCTATTGTTATAGACTAATTGGCATAACAAGAGTAAAAACTCTTCTTCTGACAGCAGATTATCATTTAATGCCAAAGATAAAACTCTACTTAAGAAGAAGATCATGTAAACAGTCATCAGTACCCTCCACTACATAAATATACACCACTGTGCATTATCACCTTTTTTTTGGGCAGTCATTGCCCCGGCAAAAGGACTACTGCTGAATTTCACTGAGGAAAGAGTCTGCAAAGTTTCAAAGCACAAGATCGCTCAAGCAAGAGATCTTCTCTATATCAGAGTCACTGTTCGTACTCCCTGAAACACCTCCACTGTAGTCTTGAGGTTTCTTTTGGGAACAACACGTCACAATATCTCTAAAGTATTTTAATAAAGACTGAAGCAAAATGTAGTTTTGTTTTTTGTTTGTTGAAGTAATTGTGATTATCAAATGAACCATTATGCAGTAAGATGGAAATGTATATATTTTTTCCATCGACTAAAACTAGACTGAAATGCTCAGACAGAAATATGAATTGATTATAACTCGTTACAATTATAAATATATGTATCAGTTACAAGAATTAACATTATGTAGCAGCATTGATATTACAATGAATTAACCTGTTTGTCCAGCGAACACGGTTTTAATTTTCTATAAAACTTATTTTTCCAATTGTCTAAAAAACATATTTCTGTACTGGGTACAGTGTGAAATTTGTGATTTCTTTCTCCACTCCTGTAGCTGGATCTAGATCCAACCCCGCCCCCTGGATCTCGACTTCTGCATTGAGGACCATCTCCTAAAAAGACCTGGATCCACTTCAAAAAGCAGTTATAGAATAAACACATTTAAACATCTGTCAGCCAATAAGAATAAAGCATTTAGTGTATACATAGGACAAATCTTTAATGAATTCTGTGCATGATCAATTTCAATTCAAAGGTACTTTTGATATTACAGTTTTTCTATATTGCTTAAACACATTTCTTGAAATTATGCCTCCTTTTCTCAAAACTCTAAACACAAATCCATAACTTCTCACCCAATTCCCCAAACTTCCTGTTTTCAGGTCAAAATGAAACTCTCCACTCAAAACCTTTCAATCTAGGTGAAAAACCAAACTTTGCCCTCAGACATTACACACAAATCCCTCAGTAACACACACACACACACACACACACTACAACATAGTCTTACACACTGGTGAGATAAATTCAAAACAATACTACAAAAAACAGTAATATGTTTCTTGGTTCTCCCCCTTAAATTACATGATCAACACAACAAAAGACACAAATGTATACATTAGCACATTTTATTTATTCCTTACAGGTTTCTTTTAACTGCTTACACACAAAATCTTTTCATGTCACACAATTTCTGAAAGCTGACACTCAAACAGCAGAACCACACATCAAATCTGCAAAACCACACACTAATACTCAGCCTCTGACTCATTTTTCAGTTTCATAAAACACTTTTTGCAAAACACAACACACAATTCTCTATGTAAAACACAAAAATCTAACAGGAAGTATCTTAATTTCCATTTTCAAACACAAACAATCAAAATGCCACACTAATTCATCAGTGCCTCACACTAATCCTCACATGCGCAAACACTTATTGCACTTAACACCAATCATGGCTTTAGAATAGACCTATAAAATAGGCCAAGTCAATAGGTCAAGTTATAGGTTTTGAACAAATTTTCTGTTGTCTACTTGCTTCCGTATTCATCATTTCTAAACCCTAGTGAGGATTTTTTTCTCCACATGGTGCTGGAAAGGCATGATCGTTGTCCCTATGTCAACATAACATCTCTCTGCCACTTACTATCAATCTTGAACAGAAATGTAAATTTTTTTGAATAACTGTGTGTATATGATATATCCAAAAATAGAATATTATGGCAAATGTGTTTGCAAAGTAAGACAAATGTTTGCTTTTGAGATATGTTTGTGATATTTTGAATGCAGTGCTTCATTTGGCAAGAGATGTGAGGCATTATGCATTTTGTGTGTGCAATTCTTGGATTTGTGTGTAAAGTTTGGAAAAAAAGAGACACAGTTTTGAAAACATGTGTAAGCAGTTGGAAAAAACTGTAATATATAGTACAATACACCAAACAACAACAACAAAAATATTCTGCCCCACTCCAGCATCCCGTCTTTGGTCTGGGACAGGCCAGAGAATCTTGTCAACATCACAGGCTATATTGGCGGGGGTAAAATCCTCTTGCATGTCTAATCCACCCCAGCATGCATCAACTGAAACTTGTTGCCCAGCCTCATAGTTATACCATGGACAAGGACATGGTGAGCTAGAGTGATACAAATTTCATCCGAGGCTGCTTTGACTCATGTGTCAAACATGGGAATAGTGTAACGAATGTGTAGCGGTATTAATCAATTTATGGATGAAATATGAATAATAATTCATAAGGTTATGAATAAATTATGATTCATATATCGACCCAACAGGAATTAAACATATATTGTGAATCAATTACAACGAATTATAATCAATTACATATATGATTAGTTCTGGTTTAATAATTATTAGAGAAACTGTTCGTTTGTCCAGCAAACTAAGTCCCCACAGAAATATTATAAACAGAGTTATATCGGCCATGAAAATAACTTGCTATTATAGCATCAAAGCATAAAGCGATCGAAAAACGTTAAAGTGACTTGGTTTTCAGCTGAAAGAACAAACAGAACAATCGAGCGTGAATAACGTTTTAATATATGCAAACTACGGATACAGAGGTTATACGTCTAAGTATATATACAAGAATATACACACCTATGTACAAGAGTGGAAGAAGAGAAGGAAAGAGAGAAGGGCAGTAGCAAACTCACAACCAGTCTAAGCCAGCACGGGAAATCAGTTCATCATCTAAGATTGAGAAACGGCAGTATACTTGCATTGGTTGTGTGTGTCGAATTTCAGTTTAGCGCTGGTGCATTCGTTGGCTTCCTTCGTTCCGCGGGAAGGTTTAAACTGAGGACTTGAGAGTGAGCTTCGCTGGAAGATGGCGGTCCCGAGGCTGAGCGCGATGGCAGCGCGTGGTCACCGGAGATGTCCGGGAAAAACGTGCACGAGGTGCTCGTGAGACAATCGGGAGAGAACACACAGGAGAATCTTGGTGTTCCTTTTTATGACAGATAGGCGACACACCTCCTTGAGGTGGAATGGCCAATGACATTGATGCAAAGTTGGCGGGCAAGCTCTTTCTTTGTTTGGTCTCACGACTTAATCTGCATGATTTATGACTATCAGATCAGATCTCCAAATGGAGTGTGTTCTTCACAGTATCATTAAACACATAGAAAAATGCATTTGTCAGCTGTGTGACATATCTCAGTGAATAGCTCGTGTCCGGAGCTTTACGGAGAGACCAAACTCGATAGGTCAGAAAGGCATAGGAGAGAAGTTATGGTTTACAGACAAATTATATCGTTAAAATGCACACTAGCACAAATACACTCATTTAAACACTAGGAAACCGCATAGGCCCTAAAATACTACGTGATGGATATATTTCAGCATAGTTTATCTTACATATACAGTCAAAAATGTATGATTGGTGTTTCTATATGTGTCTGTGTGTGTGTTTTTGTGTGTCCCTGTGTGTGGGGTGTTGGAATGTGGATCTGGTCAGTCTCTGGGGGGGGTGCTCCTTTTGAAGTCACCAAAGTGAGGAAGTTGCCATTTTGTTTACCCTCGCAGGTCCACAAAAGTGTCAGTGGGCTCATCTTTAGCGTGTCGGAGCCGATTTAGTGATTAAGAACACAGTTCATCAGGTTAAAAGCGTTCTGAAAACTCCAAGTTATTGACTCTGAACGGATCCATCCAGACGTTACAATAGTGTTTATATTTTATGGAAATGGGTGTGCTTTTTAAAGACTTAAAACACATACAATTTACAAAGTTTAGTGAGGACGCAAGTAAAAGTGATCTCACTCCAGGGCTCTCCGCTCGTGCGCTGTTTGCCTCCATGTTGCTTCCATGCCGTTGACTGGACAGGGTGGAGTCACGTGACTACATGCAGTAGTATGTTTTTAAGGGGAAAGTATTAACAGGATTAAAAAACCTGTTAATACTTTCAGTTTCGATTACTTTTGATTAATCGTCCATCCCTATGCAAGTCATTTTTTTGTGTGCCATTTTCAGGGTTTGCATTGGGCAGCACCATCGAGTTCAAGACGAAGGGCATCTGGATGTGGTGTGTGGATCACCCCACTAAAGCAGGAACCACTCTGGTGCTGCTGGACACTGAGGGACTCGGAGACGTGGACAGGGTGACTTATATAGTATCTGTCTATTTATTTATTTATCCATTCAAACAGAACTTTGATTCCATAAATTGCTGTAGAGTTTTCTGTGTCAATGCAAGTTGGACCCGGAATGCTACAAAATTTGATCCTAGGACCACAACCTATTAACATTACAAACAATCCCAGAATGTTTGAACAGGAGTCAGAGCCGATGCTAGGTATTGTGGGAATGAATGTAGTGATGACTTTAGTTATAGTTCAACTATATAACCGGGGGAAGAAAAAAGAGAAAGTCTGTATACAGACAAAGATGCAGGAGCAACTCTCCATCCACAGTTCAGATGGAAATTAACTGTGCTGTATGATATTATGATAAAACCAACATGAAAATCAATCTTCAGGAATCTTCAGGTTATTAAATATCATATTGTACACCAATCTCACTGATCATTATTAAAGGGGTGGTTCAGTGTTTTTTTTTTCTAGGCTTGATTGTGTTTTTGGGGCGCAGTTCAACATGTCTTAATGCTTTGGGTTTTTTTTTTTTGTTTTTTTTTTTTAAAAAGCCATATTTTTCATATATTTTACCTTTATTACACCTCTGTTTCCACTGTCATATGAACGGCTCGTTTGACTTCCTGCTTTTATGAAGCCACTCCCTCCGAAATATACAATGTGCTCAGATTGGTTAGCTGGCCCAGTGTATTGTGATTCGCTGAAGCGTCCGGAAACACCACGCCCCTTACCATTCGATGTTACATTATAATGTCTATGGTTACTTGTGCTTTAGTGGAAATGTAAATAATGGCGTCTATATTACTGTATCAAATTGAGCCGAATCAGACCCAGATGAAGAGGGTCAAGCAGAACTTCTGCAATCACAGCATTTAAAGGACGTTTGAATGGTATTTCATTTTGTATTTGTGTCAAAGTGTTTAGATATGCTGTCACTGCTTTCTGTAAGCTTTCAATATACAGTTTTGTCCTGATTAAAGCTTTACTGTAGCCAAATACATGACTGACCTTTTTGTAAAGGTATCGTTTAATTTATAGCATGAACAACTGTCTGTCTAAGTTTGTTGGTGTTTGTAGAATTTAGCTAACTGGCTAACGAACCAAAAACGTGTTTTTTTGTTTACGGTCTTTGTTTACATCCTTGATGCAACCAAAAATAGCAACAGAACTATAGGTTTAAAATACATGTACAAACAATAAAACGTACTTACAGATTGAAGCCAATAAACAGCAGCTGCTGCTTTTAAAGTGGGAACTGCTTCTTTCAGTAATGTCTTTATCAAATCCAGCATTGAACTCATGTAGATTCTGGAAGATGTCTTCAGCGCCGCATCCAGTGTAGAAAATATCACAGATTATAATGGGTTCTATTATCTTTTGGCGCGTCACGCCGCTCGCGTCCGGTGTACGCAAGTCTTCCATTTCCACACGCTGCACCACATGGCCTCGCCCACTTTGTTGCATGTTCCTGGGGGCGTGTTTTGCAGGGTTTATGATGTCACTAACCCGTTGTAGTCCAAACCGGTCATTTTTGTAGGCATTAAAATGCCTTAACTTTAAAAGACAATATCTCAATGAACCACCCCTTTAATATAACTCCTATTGTGCTCATCAGAAAGAAGAAATTCATATAAACCTAGGATGGCTTGAGGGTGAGTAAAGTTTGGGCTAATTGTTATTTGAAAGTGAACTAATCCTTTAACAGCCGGTGTTCACTAATGCGTAATAATCACTTAATTAATGACTTAATTATCTCATTAACTGCAACACTGCTTTAGTGTTACTCAGGCTGTGTCTGAAATCGCCCCCCATACTCTTAAATAGGGCACTATTTGAGGGGACAGCCATTTATAGTGGTGTCCAAAACCATAGTGGATGTTACTGAGTGCACTCATTCAATCCCACAATGCATCACAACAAAGAGTGTACAACCGATGTACATTCAATGGCTAAAGAATAGGCTTGTTCCAGATGCATCACTGGTCCTTAACATACAGTGGGTACGGAAAGTATTCAGACCCCCTTAAATATTTCACTCTTTGTTATATTGCAGCCATTTGCTAAAATCATTTTTTTTCCTCATTAATGTACACACAGCACCCATATTGACAGAAAAAACACAGAATTGTTGACATTTTTGCAGATTTATAAAAAAAGAAAAACTGAAATATCACATGGTCCTAAGTATTCAGACCCTTGACCCCAGAGTCCAGCTGTGTTTGATTATACTGATTGATTATACTGATTGGACTTGATTAGGAAAGCACACACCTGTCTATATAAGACCTACAGCTCACAGTGCATGTCAGTGCAAATGAGAATCATGAGGTCAAAGGAACTGCCTGAAGAGCTCAGAGACAGAATTGTGGCAAGGCACAGATCTGGCCAAGGTTACCAAAAAATTTCTGCTGCACTTAAGGTTCCTAAGAGCACAGTGGCCTCCATAATCCTTAAATGGAAGACGTTTGGGACGACCAGAACCCTTCCTAGAGCTGGCCGTCCGGCCAAACTGAGCTATCGGGGGAGAAGAGCCTTGGTGAGAGAGGTAAAGAAGAACCCAAAGATCACTGTGGCTGAGCTCCAGAATGCAGTCGGGAGATGGGAGAAAGTTGTAGAAAGTCAACCATCACTGCAGCCCTCCACCAGTCGGGGCCTTATGGCAGAGTGGCCTGACGGAAGCCTCTCCTCAGTGAAAGACACATGAAAGCCGCATGGAGTTTGCCAAGATAGTGAGAAATAAGATTCTCTGGTCTGATCAAGATCAAGGATAGAACTTTTTGGCCTTAATTCTAAGCGTAGTGTGGAGGAA
>JAOTNS010000043.1:0-65522 GCA_028476615.1 Culter alburnus
ATTGCTTTGCTAAAATCAGATTAACTTTACACTGATACCATTTGAACATATGCTAAAAATGTGTCAAGACTCTTTCAGTTACAGTAGAGATGTCAGTCAATTCAAGCTATCACTTTATCAGCATTTAACAAGCCAGCAATTAGTGACCAAAATGTGCATTGTCTGTCGTATTCTGACCAGAATTATCAAATGCACACTTTTAAGTTGACAGTGGTTTAAGCTCATAACCTTTGTTTATTCATGCCCGCATTCTCCACCAAATATCTGTAGCGATTTGTACAGTTATAATCAATTTATGGGTGGAATATGAATATAATAATTCAAAAGCTTATGAATATTATTATGCATATACCGACCCAAGGGGGAATTAACCGTATATGGTGAATTAATTACAACGAATTATAATCAAACACATATATGATTAGTTCTGGTTTAATACTTATGTAGAAAACTATCGGTCCGTCCAGCAAACCGTTATCCACAGACTATTACGACAGAAATGTTATCCTCTGGCCACGAGGATAAATTCCTATGATAGCATCCAAACGTAAAGCAAGGATATAGGATCGAAACGTTAAAGTGACCTGGCTTTTGTTGAAATGAGCAAAAGAACAATCGGCATGAATAATGTGTTTAATATATGCAAACTAACTACAGAGGTATTAACGTCTAAAAACAGAATACAGAAAAATACAAATATATACAAAGGGAACGTAGAGACAGGAAAGGACGGATGGTCAAAGAATGGCAAATTACGGCAGTTAACCCTTTGAGAGAGCCAGCACAGAAATCAGTTTAAACAAATTTCAGAGAAATTATAATACTTGCATATGGTTCAAGTCGGTGTGCAGCAGAGTTTCAATGCGCCTGGCTTGGTTGGTCCTTTCCGAGAGGGTTTCTCCGGCGGGGTTTTCAAACGAGGTTTCACTGACGCGTAAGATGACAGAGAAGAAAGAAGGGAGAGAGGGTCCAAGGAAAATGGTCGTCCCGGCAGGAGCTGAGCGCGTGATGACAGCGCTGTCGCCTGAGGCAGTTCAGGGCAGTCGAGAGACAATCGGGAGACAACGGAAAAGGTGTGTGTCGTTGTTTTTATGGAAACCCAAGCTAACACACCTCCCGAATTGTAGCGGCCAATAGATGCGCAGCACTATTTGGTGGGCAAAGTTCCTTTGTTTGGTCTCCTAGCTGAATTTATGACTATCAGCTCAGATTTCGAGATGGAGTACTTTCTTAAACAGTATCATTAAACACTAGAAAAATGCATTTGTCAGCTATGTGACATATCTCAGTGAATAGCTCGAGTCCGGAGCTTTACGGAGAGATCAAACTCGATAGATCAGAAAGGCATATAAAAGAAGTTATGGTTTACAGACAAAATTCCATCATTAAAATGCACACTAGCACAAATACACTCATTTAAACACTAGGAAACATCCATATGCTCGAAATACATGATGGGTATATTTTGGCATAGTTGTATTTTACATATACAGTCAAAAATGTATGTTTGTGTGTTTCTGTATGTGTCTGTGTGTGTGTGGTGTGTGTTGGAATGTGATCTGGTCCGTAGTCCACATGAGTGACCCTTTGATGTCCCAAGAGCTGGAAGTGGACATTTCTGTTTAGTTTCGGCCAGGCCGCAAAGTTGTCAAGTGGGCTCATCTTTTGCAGACCGGTCGGAGCCGAGATGAGATTTTACAACCCAGTCCAGCATGCTAAAAGAATTCTGAACATTCCAAAGTTTATTGATTATCCTGATACGTGTGCATATGCTGCAGAGCACCTTGGGAGTCGTGTCAGGTATATGCTGCGTAGCTAAGAAATAGAAGATCCTACACTCAAAAGACAACAAAGTAACAGCCTAGTGTGATTGAGGTAGTGACAGTACTTTGCCATCACCATACTTCAGGGAAGTATTGTATTGTATTGTAAGTATTCAGGAATTCAGGGAATTACCTCGAGATACTGTAGTATTATATTAACAACTAGGAGTTGTTTAAATTGTCAGTGGTGAAGTCAGATTAGTATTGGGAATTTCCACAATGATACATTAGCCGTGTCTCATTTCGAAGGCTGTATAAGTAAGTAAACTTTTATTTATATAGCACCTTTCACAGATATAAAATCACAAAGTGCTTTACAAAAGCAACAATTTTAATAAAAGAAACAATAAAACTTAGAAAACTATGATAAATAAAAATAATAAAAATTAAAACCACAAAATAGTAAAACATAGAAAACATAGAAGCCCAATCAACTAAAAGCCTGCCTAAATAAAAGTGTCTTCAGCTGCTTTTTAAAAGAATCAACAGAATCGTCCACTCGCAGTGACAGGGGCAGGGCGTTCCAGAGTCTGGGGGCGACTGCTTGGAAGGACCGGTCTCGCCGAGTTTTAAAGCGGGTTTTGGGGACCATTAAAAGGTTTTGACCTGAGGACCGAAGAGCGCGGGAAGAGGAGTAAGGGGTCAACAGGTCAGTGATGTACTGGGGGGCCTGTCCGTGCAGAGCTCTGAAAGTCAAGACTAAAATTTTAAAATCAATTCTGAATTTGACTGGAAGCCAATGAAGTGAGGATAAAACCGTGAAATGTGAGCCCTTCTGTTGGTTCCTGTTAAAAGCCTGGCTGCAGCATTTTGCACCATTTGAAGACGACTCAGAGAAGATTTGTTTAAACAAGTAAAAGAGAATTACAATAATCAAGACGAGAAGAAATAAAAGCATGAATAATCATCTCCAAGTCAGCTTTAGACAATAACGCTCTCAGTTTAGAAATGTTTCTCAAGTGATAAAAACAGTTTTTGACCAACTGTCTAGAATGACTGTCCAGAGACATAGATTGGTCAAACAGAACACCAAGGTTTCTGAGGCTCGACTGGACGGAAGAACCCAGGGAACCAAGGTGCTGTTTGATTTGAGGTAGTTTTTGGTCTGGAGCGAAGATTAAGGTTTCAGTCTTTTTTGTATTCAGTTGTAGGTAGTTATTGTGTAACCAGTTCTTTATGCAGGACAAACAGTCCAACAAATCAGTTAATTTATGAAACTCAGAGTCTTTAAAAGAACAGTACAACTGAATGTCATCAGCATAAAAGTGATAAGACACATTTTTAAAACCATGAATTATTTCACCAAGAGGGCGTATGTACAGTAAAAACAAAATAGGACCTAGAACCGAGCCCTGAGGAACTCCATATGACAGAGGGGTCATCTCAGACAGAATATTGTTAATAGACACACAAAATGATCTGTCACTCAGGTAAGAGGAAAACCAATTTAGAACTGATCCAGAGAAAGCTGTTTCATTTTTCAGATGATTTATCAATACATCATGGTCAAGTGTATCGAATGCAGAGGATAAATCCAGTAGGATCAAGACAGAGTACTGCCCAGAGTCAGCCGCCATCATAATGTCATTTGATACCTTCAGCAGGGCAGTCTCAGTTGAATGACATTTACGGAAGCCTGACTGAAATTTATTTATAAAATTATTTCCATTAAGAAATGCAGTCAGCTGCCCCGCCACCACTCTCTCTAGGATTTTAGATAAAAAAGGCAGTTTAGAGATGGGCCTGTAGTTGTTTGGTTCAGATGAATCCAAATTGGGCTTCTTCAGAATGGGGGTGACAACCGCTTGTTTAAAAGAGCTGGGCACAGAACCAGTTGAGAGAGAAAGGTTGATCAATTTAACAACATATGGTCCAACTAAATCAAATACATTTAAAAGCAGCTTAGTTGGCATTACATCTAAAGGGCTAGATGATGGTTTCACTTTTTTTAGTAGACCCTTAATATCCTCTTCAGTGACAGGTGAGAAGGTGGACCAAGAGCACTGAGGCGATAAACCCCAAGATGTGTCGACAGAAGATGGGTTTATAGAGGCTCTGATATCATGTACCTTATTCACAAAAGAATTTAAAAACCTGTTGCAGTCAGACTTTGAGTGGACCGGCACTTGTGGAGCTAAAGGAGAGACATTTTGATATTGTGTCAAACAGGACTTTGGGATTTTTCTTATCCTCCGAAGGTCGTATTTGAAGGCTGTATACATCATCGAGGCGGTCTTGAAAAGTGTAAGGCTTGATTTTCCTGCTAAACGAAAACTGAGATCAAGCATCCTGCAATAAAGCTTATCTGGAGAGAAGATCTTAAAAGAATAGCATAGGACAACGCTTTGCCCCCACACATCTACAGTATCCATTTCAATTTCTTCTGACTATCGCTGCCTTAAATAAGTTGCAGTTTTCGTAAATATATAAAAAACTATGCTTTTTGTTACGAGTAAGCAGAGCGCGACCGACTTAAAGGTAGATATTTACCCTGCATCCAATGTTTAAGGTCAGACTGACGAGTTTGTGTCCGGGAAGAGTGTTCAAGTCGGCCGAAGTAACTCTTCTAAAGCGATACCGGGACTGCAGTGAACGAAATAATTGAAGATACAAGGTAATCAGAATAATCGAATATCTAAATTAATACATAACAAATTATTAATTTCTAATTGGAAACACAACCTAAGAGTAATAACCATTTGAAATTGGAGTCAGATTAAACGAGTGAAATTAAGTGAACATTCAGAGACGCTGAAAAGGCATACATGCGTTAACCTTCGCCCGGGCATGTCGGAGTCCGTTTTTGGGCCGATGCAGGGTTCCTTACAAAAGTAACCATTAGATTAAAAAGTAAGAAAGAAATTACAGTATTTTACACCTCACGAGGAATAACAGTCAATTTTATTATGGTTACTTTCCCTAAATAAAACATCCTTGATGATGAGTGCAGCCTTCAAATGCAACCTCCAAAGGACGCAGCCTCCAAAGTGAGACGCAGCTATTGACTGATTTGGATGAAACTTCAGCTGTGGGTTCGTTGTTCGAGGCTGATCACACGGATGTGACTATTGTGAGTCAAAGTTATAGTGCCACCAAGTGGCAGCAGAAAGTATCACTTTTCAAAATGCTTTGAAATCACCCTCTTATTTTTTTATCCAATTTGCTTCAAACTTCATCTGTATAATGTCAAAACAGGGCAGATGTAGACTTGTGACAGGATTCGTTATATCTTAAATACTGTTGCTATGGCAACACATCAAACTTTAATTCTCTCATGGCAACTCTTGGGAGATTGGTATTGTAATTGAGATTGGCATGGTAATGGATATGACAATGTTAATGTATTTGGTCTTGACGGAATTGATCTGCTACGCTGCAGCTGCAGAGAAAGAGACTTGCTACTGCCAGTACGTTCACAGACAATTGCTGTGAGCATGTAAGACATGCTGCTGCTGCTGCTCATGTAACATGCATGAATTAACCCCCCAACAATGCAGGAAACAGAACAGGGCAGAGCCTTCTTCAACACAAACATCTAAACAGATCACAACAGGTGTATAGTTAATTTCAATAAAGCTGTGGTGCTATACACTTGTAAAGCACTTTTCACCCTGTACAGGGTAATGGGAATTTAGACAAACAGTACTGTACATGTGCTTTTGAGTGAGAAACAAGCTGCTGCATCGACAGATATGCATAAATCTATACATGATGACAGATAGGAAGGGAGAGAACAAACAAGCAGATCTATTGCCAAGACATGTACTGCAGTTTTTTTCATAGAACCACGTTTACTATCTATGTGCGCCTTGGCTACCTTGCCGACTAGCTTAACACTTGTGATCTATGCCTCGTGCCTTAATTATAAGTAATAATTAACAAATGTAAAAACACAGCTCACATTATGGTACAATGAAACAAGTTATTGTAAACTTTATCATAAGTGCAAATCCACTTTCACAAAGTCTAGGTCTAGTCTTGCTTTTGAAAAGTTGTAAATCAGGTTAATAATTAATAGTAGTAATAATTACTTACTAATAATTGATAGCTACATAGCTGAATGTTTTAAAGTTGACAAAAGTTTTGTGCATTTATTTAGTTTTACATCTGCTGATACAGGATGTTGTTGCATGTGGTGGTGGGGTGGATTCAACACAAGTAAATCAATCATCACAGAAATAAATGTCAACTTGTTCTTAAGTTAAATAAATTGTCGGGCACTTGCAATCAATGTAAATGGGGCAAGCAGTAAACATTAAAATACACACTGTTTCAATAGTATAGCCACAAGGCTTAAACATTATATTTGTACATATCACTTACTAATTTTGTCTGATTTTGTATATTTACATCCAATGTTCTCTCTTTTTTTGTCACAATATAAAGCTGGTAAACCTGATAACTTTTGTAAGATATGAAAATTGATACCAGAGAGGGTGGTGTGACCATCTATATCAGAGGTCAGAAATATGATTATGATAAACAGTTAACTTGAACTACTTATTTATCTGAAGCAATATAAATCAAGTACAAAAGACAGTAAATCAGGACACTATAAAAGGAACATGAGAGGCTGTGAGGATGACAGAGCAAGAGCTGGAAACAAACATCAGTGAAGAATGAAGGCTTTAGTATGTATACTGCTGCTGTTGGAAACCTTTGTGTTTGTCATCCAGCAGCAGGTAGATGGAGGACTCAATGAGAATGAGATCAGTCAACAGATCAGCTCTGAGGACGGAAGACAGAATCCACCTCAAACAGACACTTTGAGAGCTGAAGCTTCAACTGACAGACAACAATACTGTGATCTGGGCATCCCTGACATCCATGCAGCACTGAGAGAACTGACCGCCACCGTTACAGAGCAGAAAGGAAACATCAGAGAACTGACCGCCACCGTTACAGAGCAGAAAGAAAACATCAGAGCTTTAGAGACGCAACTGAGGGACGAGATGAAAAAGAAAGATGAAGGTATCTCATCAGAACATTCACCCTTTTATCAATGATCCTCAAAGTAAAACTCCAATGCAATAGATTGTATAGTGTAAAATTGAGTGTATAATGTGTACATTGTTTTTTTTCTATTACAATTAACAGTATAAATGTCATTTAACAGAATCTTTATTCCTTCACAGAAATTTCAAATCTTACTCTGAGTCAAGTGGAGTTGAAAAGGAAAATAGAGGTGAAAGTGTGCTTGAGTGATGTTAAATTCAGTGTATTCATTCTCAGTGTAATACAGTAATATATCACAATATTGCTTATGTTTTTCAATCACAGACAGAGAAATAGCTTTTTCAGCTGCGCTGATGGAATCTGGTGAAGGATATATTGGTCCTTTTACCACTGAAATCACACTAACCTACAGGAACGTCTTCACAAACATAGGGAACGCCTACAACCCAATTACAGGTAATTATCAATGAAATGGAGTCATAAAACTCAGTTTATAATAATGAAACCCTTCTGCTCCATTCAGACCTCTCTGCAGTTGTGTAAGTGTATAAGAGAATTAAATGATCTGCCATCTTTCAAAACTTTTACACAGTGGTTTGGTAATGAAGCAATCATACAGGAAACAGCTGATTCTTTCTGTATCTCTTGTTATTTGATTTAGGTATTTTCACAGCCCCACTGAAAGGAGCGTACATGTTCAGAATCTCTGTATTTGGTTATGGTCCAACTGCAGCAACTGTATCCATTTATAAGAATGGACAGCGTGTGGTTGTAGCACATGATATTCAGCCACAAGCTCAGAATGCGTTAAGCTCCTCAAATGGAGTTGTGTTTATTCTGGAGGTTGGAGATGTTGTCTATGTGAGACTTTGGTCTGGCAGGAGGATACATGATAGCCAGAATAATCACAACACTTTCAGTGGTTACCTACTGTTTCCCTTAAGATAACAGGAGCTTTGAAGAATGTGATTCCAATATTTATGAACCTTCAGCGTATGATTTAAGATTATTTTAAGATTTAAGAAATCATGAAGAATCATTAACATATGAACCTGTATTAATGAGGACTACTGTGTGTTTTGAAATTTGCAATAGATTACTGTATAAAGTCAGTCTAATACACTATATTCATAAGTTCTGATCTGTCTATACATGTAAGTTTGTATAAAGAGTTTTCGCGGAACAGCTACTGCTTTTGTGTGTACTACTGTCATTATTACGACGGCAAACATCTTTTTTACTACTCTGATAGTACACTAAACAATTCATGTAATTAATTTGAGTGTATTTGGGTTTATAACGGGTCTGCAAATTCCTCCATTAACGTCAGCTGCCTTTGTAATCCTCTGATATGTGCAAGTGAAAATCGATGCACAGCATAAATGATAATATATATTAGGCAGTACCTTAGCGAAAGTGCATTTCTTCCTGTTTTCTTCCATTCAAAAAGTTACATCGTATATGATGTAAGTGCGCTCCCGCCTGGAACGTTAAGTGCAGTGTGAGTGCAGGCCAGCGGGGGAGTGGGGAGGGGGGACAATCGTGCTCAGGCTCGGTTCAAGGCAACCGTGCCTAGTGTGAGTACACCCTGAGACAGACAGGACCCATGAACATCACATGTGACTCAAAAGTTCTTTGTTAAAGTAGTAAATCTAGAATGTTAATTAATACCTTTTTAAGTGTATTTTGTTACTGATTCTTGATCTGTATCTCTTCATCCTACAGAAATAGATAAGAGAATAAAGAGACATTGTGGCATTTTCTTTTCCTCATATTATCATGAATATGTTTAATCCCCAACAATGATTGCTTTGAAGCACTCGTGATATCATATTTATCAGTTCCACCTGGATTTTTTTGTGTGCGATTTTTGTGATGACTGAAATGCCTGATTTTGTGGTGGCAATTTCCAGAATGGTGGGGATAATTTTCTTAAAGGTCACCTATTATGATAAATGCACTTTTACAAGGTGTTTGGATAAAAATGTGTGTTGGCAGTGTGTGAACACAATCACCCACAATGATAAAAATCCACCCACTGCTTTTTTTTAAATCCCCATTTAACCAAAACTGTCTCATTAGACAAGCCACAGATCTAATATAGACATACGATTTCTGTAACATTGCCTGCTATTTACATTCACAGACATAACTGACTGTTTATGTGAACTGTGTGGGTTTTTGACAGAAATCTGCCCCAATGGCTCTCTGTGAGAGCACGCTGCAGTTCCATTTTTCACCACAGATTTACGTTGGAGATATGTGGGGCGCTGTAGAGCTAGAGAGGGCTTCACACATCCTCCAAGAGACCAGCTGCCCCACTTAGTATCATGAATATATGCCTGCCGAATCCATGCACTAAATTTGATCATATCCTGCTCACTTTACGAATTAAAATATTCTAGAAAATCTGGAAAAAAAAAAAAAAAAAAAAAAAATCTCAACCATGAACACACAATGAACATAATGCCTAACAAGGATTGCAACAACAAGCTGTTGAAAAAACCAGCATATGCTGGTAAGTTATGTTGGAATCTGGGATGCTGTTTTGAGCTGGTTTATGCTGGTCCTATGATGGTCCTATGCAGGGTTGGGCAAAGATACATCATAATGTATTTTAAAATAAAATACCAAATAACTTAATTTTAAATGTATCAAAATAAACTTCAAACCACAGCAGCCACACCATGTATCAAAATAAACTACTGTACTTTTGTATTTAAAATAAAAATGCTTTTACAAGGGAGCATTACATTTTTTTGCAAAACTTCCATCAATTGGCCTATTTGATCGATCCCTTCACCATTACACTGACTCAGTTGATTATGGTTTGTTTGTTGTTTAGTCACCCAGTCGTGTCTGACTCTTTATGCCAGGCCTCAGTCTTTCATGATCTCCTTGAGTCTGCCCAAATTCATATTCATTGCATTTGTGATGCTATCTAACCATCTCATCCTCTGCCTTCCCCTTCTACGTGATTAAAAGAGACTGTCCTCCAAAAAAAAATGACACTAGGTCGTTTTTTAAGCACCATATTACGACCTATATTTACGTTTTGAAGAAAAATAATGACAGTGTCATGTTCCGTCTGTCGTCATTAAATGACTCTCGTTACCAATCGAAATGTGTGTTCATTTAAATGCAGTGTGTGGACTTGTTACACCATTTCTCCTATTTCCATTTACCAAAACTAATTTTTATTAATGACTACACCCATCCCACCCCTAAACCTACCCTTAGTGAGTTATAGTGCATTTACACTTTATGAGCACGTGTTCCCTGGAATCGAACCCACGCTCGCATGATTGCATATCGTTTTTGCAATGCTCTACCAGCTGAGCTACACGAAACCCAAAAAATGACGCAGAGAAAAGGGAACAATGCATTAAAATTAAAGTGGGTCCCACTTTATATTGTGTCCCTTATACCTGTGAACTTACATGGTAACTAGATGTGTACGTAGCATGTAACCACAGTGTAAGTACACACTGGTACATAGTATCTACAGCTCTAATACTGGTGTAACTACACACATGTAACAACCCCACTGAATAGAATGTGTAAGTACAAATGTGTAACAGGTCATTGGTAACAACACTTTTTTTCACTTCAGAAAGTACACATGTGTAACAAGAATTATGTAACTACATTTTGAAACAACATGTACTTGCACAAGTTTTTACACTTCCACACGACTTCAATACTGCAGTTACCAGTTTGGAATAGCCTGAAAATGAATAGAAATCATGATGATTCCTATGTACATACCATGTATTTATGAACACTGAATTAGAATTAGACTGGCAGTGCTAATGCTGAATTAGAAAGTTTCACCTTGTGATACCATTGTACTTACATGGTAAATCCTCAGGAACTGTCCACTTAATATAAAGTGTAAATGGTCACAATTTACTGTGTAATATGTAAACCTAATCCTCTGTGCCACACCTTAATAACAGTGTACTTACATGGTAAATCCTCAGGAACTGTCCACTCAATATAAAGTGTAAAATGGTCACAATTTACCGTGTAATATGTAAAACAAACCTCTCTGCAACACTTAAATAACAGTGTACTTACATGGTAAATCCTCAGGAACTGTCCACTCAATATAAAGTGTAAAATGGTCAATTTACTGTGTAATATGTAAAACCTAATCCTGTGCCACACTTAATAACAGTGTACTTACATGGCAACACTGCAGGAACTGTCCCTTAATATAAAGTGTAATTGTTAGGGTCATTGTTGTGTGCCATCAGTGTCCTTACATGATAATTTCATAGGAACTTCCCCCTTACATTGTGAAATGTTACATGTTAATTAAATGCCCAAGTATTAAACCTTGATTGTTTCTCAGTATGTAAAGTATAGAGGACTGCAAAAAATGAGAAAAGAATGCAATACAGCTAAACAATGTTTATTATATTACACTCAACAGTGTAACAGATTTAAAGTAAACTTAGAAGTATACCTGCAGTATAGAGTACAGAAGAAAGTATACCTGCAGCTGGGTTACCATTAAAACAGCATAGGGGCCTTAGACTGCCTAAAATAAAAATAAAAAAAAAAAACAAAAAAGAGAAATAGAAAAACTTGAGATCATCGCAGGGTGGGCTAAGCCCCCCCAAGCCCCCCCTTGACGCCGGGCCTGGCTAAGTTACCTTCGTTCAAGAGGTCCATGGCGTCAGGTTCGCTGCTTTGGGGGCAGTTCCTCTTCAAAGAAAATCCTTTTTTTCGTGGCATACTGAAGAAAATTTGCTTTAAAGTATAGAATTTTTTTATATATATTATATATAAATGAACGTAGAAGCAAGCTAATGGTAACTGTTTCCTGTCAAAAAAAAATATCCTCCTGAGTCCTGATAGGGATGAAGTTGGCGGTTCAGGCAGCAGGCCAATGAAAGCTTACGTAACGTCATGGGACAACTGTCACGTTTCGTTTTAGGCAGCCAGTTACCAACAAGGCGCCAAAATTCAAATAGGACAACAAGCATCATTCTGTTTACATTAGCAGTATCTAGATTACTATGTATTCAAGGCAATTAAATGAGTTAATACGTCTTTGCAGCGGTGGAAAACATAAGAAATTAATGATCAAATGGCTACAGAAGAAAGCTTGCTTTGCAAAGCACCACCTTGTCGCCACTGTGGAAAAAAGATGAGAATTAAGCCCACAATGGACGTGATGGTTACATATGGTAAGTAACCCAATTTAACTCACTGTTTGGATAGGTAACCTTAACGCAATTTTAGGCAGCATGCTTTTTAGACTAATATTTTGCTAATATACTGTTATCTCAGGACATGTCGAAGAAACACATCGCAGGATTACACTCTCTATTCGCAATGGATCACTGTTTTATAACTCTAGGATTCCCCTGGTAAAGTGGATGGAATACATATACAGGTAAGTAGAATCTAGGTACCTAATAACTACATATATGTAATGATGACTTTGATCGCGAGCTAGATATTTATCACTATTCGAGTAGCTTCCGAAAATAGCAGAAAATAAGTACAAAAACATTACATTTCTCCAGTCTTTGGACAGTATTTTTTGTACTTTTTGTTATTTTCGGAAGCTACTCGAATAGTGATAAAGAAAAATACATCACAGGGCTCAACGATAAGGATTTTTTTCACTGGCCCCACAACAATAAAAGTAAAAGACAAGAAAATGGGCCTATAAAAATAAGCATTATTGTTTTCGTTGTCTTTGTTACATTTAACCTCAATAAATAGGGTTATGACACCAAGCTAACGTTACTAATTAACTTATATTTTAAATATTGTTAGACAAATAAACAGTAAGTAATAAAATAGTAACAAATAATCAAATTACAAGTAATAGTACAAATAAATACATCAGAACATATAAATGAAATAAATGGTGCTTTTCAAGTTTTTCATGTAGGTTTAAACAGGAGATTTTCAGGTGCAGAAATTGTAATGTATAACTATATGAATAGATTAAACTTTATTTAAGTTAATTAGTTGAGAGCAGTTACAGATGCTTAAAAATGTTTTGATGTTGAAAATATAAAACGTTAAATACTGTTATTGAAATTATTAAAAAAAAATGAAGACACTTTAAATGTGAAATAAACCCGCCAGTAGGTGGCAGCGAATCACTGTTAATGAGCGAATCATTGAGATTCAACCGATTCATTCAGCGGCAGATCATTCAGGAAGTGTTGCTCAGAGAACAATTCTTTGGACTTTGGAACTATTTTTGTTGGCGAAACAGGCGATTTGGTGTCTAAAATGTAAGTCACTTGATATAAGTTCTTGTTCTTTAAACTGTATGCTGAAAAATCAATATCACATTTGTAATCATCTAATATTTGGGGAAAAACGGCTCTCTTGTTTTAATATTGGTTAACTATATTAAATTATAAATATGAAAGATATACAGGGTCATTTTTGTCCCTTATCTCAATTCTGGGGCTTCTTAAATGCATTTTAATAGACTAATAAATCACGCAGTGAATGCGTACACTAGTCTAACCTACTAGACCACGTCACGTAGTGCATGCGTGCACTCAATGTGTGTGTTTTGTTTATTTTTTGTAAAGTGAGGGACATACTCGATATATCAGATCGTTAAATCAACAATTACGATATCATAGACGATATAATCGCACCCCTACAGCACTGGCCCAATCGGGCAAGTGACCGTTCCATCTACTGTCCCGAGCGTCGTACACACTGGCCCCGGGCCATTGGGCAGTCCTTATTGTCGAGCCCTGCATCATTGGTTATTGTTTTAATTAACCAAATTATTTTATTTTTAAGATTTTCCCAGGGTCTACATTTAAGACAAATTGATCTGATGGAAGACTGTGTTGCCAGAACTTCAACAACATTGTCCAGAATGAACAAATTGCTCAGAAAGGTAGCTTATTTTTGTCACAGGCATTTGTATATAATCCTAGCCTTTGCACAAGAGTCTTCAGTAGTACATTGCTCAGCCAGTTGAATTGTAATTAATTTTGTTTGTACTAATTCTTCTGTGGCCACATACTTTTTACAGGTTTGCATCAAGGCATTGAAGAATCTGAAAAGAAGAACAGGTCTTAGAGTTGGTGGGAAGTCAAGACAGAAGTTTGTGGCCATAGATGAGTCTAAGTTTGCTCACAAGAGAAAGGTACATCTGATGTAAAAAATAAAAAAGAATGGAAGTTTTTTACCATGTTGAAATACTAAAGTTGGTTTAGTTGCATTCAATAATACTTCCAGGGTTAATATCACATCAAAATACCACATGCAATCAAAAGACATGATTGAATGACGATGTTCCAAAAGGTAACAATAAGTTCTCCTCAGCCTATTTGTTGTTATTCAGTTGTTTAATGTTTAGGTTAATGAAGATACACGTGTGCTGAGGAATGGCTTGAGTAACCCCTAAATGATCATGGGGAGATCAGAATACAAATGTATGTTTTCTCTGGCACATAGCGGGATTTACTGCTCTTAATATTTTCTTGTGTTTATGCATTTTCAGTTTAATCGTGGCCGCTGTTGTACTACTTGGCAGAGAAGAAAAGGCTGGGTGTTTGGGATGATGGAAGTTAAAGGAGCTCGCCGCCTACCAGTCTTAAAGATGGTAAAGGACCGTTCCAGGACCACACTGATGCCCATTATCACAAGGCACATCAGAAGGGGGTCAACTGTTTACAGTGACAATTGGAGGGCATATCTCAATGCGCTACAACCACTAGGATACAGACACCTAACTGTAAACCACAGTGAAAATTTTGTTGATCCCCAAACTGGCTGTCACACACAGCATATTGAACGGGCCTGGCTAGCCATCAAGGCACAGGTGTCAAGATTCAGGGGTAACAAGACTACAAAACTATTAAGAGAACATTTAGTGGCACTATTGGCTGGGAAGAAGAAATAGGAAAGGTGCCTTGGTACAGCTGATCCATGACATTAGAAGAACATACAGATTTAGATTTCATTAAAGGTGTATCTTCCCCAAATGCATGATTTTTTGGCTCTAGACAGTCTCTGTTTTCGAACTGTTTATGTTGTGACATTTCTTCAGATTCTGAAATTTGACTATATCATGCTAACAACTTCTAACTTGTTTTGCTAAGTTTATAGCTTACTCAAACTACTTAGGAGTGTATATGCATACACATTGTTGCAGAATGTATAATAAACTTTGAAATATGAATGTGATAGTTTTGCTTTGATAGATATTGGGATATTATTGCACAGCACAGATTTACTATTTATTTCCTTTGTTCTTCTTTTTAATTTTCCATTTCTGATCTGACACTGATTACCAATTTGACTTACAGTCACACTGTAAATTACAGTGCTCTGTTCCTGTGTAAGAACAGTGTAACTGCAATGCAACAAATACAGTTACACTTTATAATAAGTAAACAATTCCTGTGTATTCACGATGTAAATTTCTGGTGTTGCACAGTTATGATTGAATGATTACACTTTAAATTCAGTGAATATAATTTGTAACAACATTGATGTTACACAGCGGCACCAGTTAGGCTTTACATATAAATTGTGGTTGGTGTCCAGAATTTTACACTTTATATTAAGTGGACAGTTCCTGAGTGTTACCATGCAAGTACATTGTTATTTAAGTGTTGCACAGAGAATTAGGTTTCACATATTACACAGTAAGTTGTGACAGTTTTACACTTATTAAGTGGACAGTTCCTGCAGTGTTGCCATGCAAGTACACTGTTATTAAAGTGTGGCACAGAGGATTAGGTTTTACATATTACACGGTAAATTGTGACCATTTTACACTTTATATGAGTGGACAGTTCCTGAGGATTTACCATGTAAGTACACTGTTATTAAGGTGTGGCACAGAGGATTAGGTTTTACATATTACACAGTAAATTGTGACCATTTTACACTTTATATTAAGTGGACAGTTCCTGAGGATTTACCATGTAAGTACACTGGTATACAAGGTCCAATTAGCACTGCCAGTCTAATTCTAATTCAGTGTTCATAATACATGGTATGTACATAGGAATCATCATGATTTCCATACATTTTCAGGCTATTCCAAACTGGTAACTGCAGTATTGAAGTCTCTGTGTGGAAGTGTAAAAACTTGTGCAAGTACATATTGTTGTTTCAAAATGTAGTTACATAATTCTTGTTACACATGTGTACTTTCTGAAGTGAAAAAAAAGTGTTGTTACCAATGACCTGTTACACATTTGTACTTACACATTCTATTCAGTGGGTTGTTACATGTGTGTAGTTACACCAGTATTAGAGCTGTAGATACTATGTACCAATGTGTACTTACACTGTGGTTACATGCTACGTACACATCTAGTTACCATGTAAGTTCACAGGTATAAGGGACACTTAATATAAAGTGGGACCTTAAAGTGTCCTGTTGTCAATAGGGGCGCAACTTTATTAAGCACTCCTATGGGTCATATTTCATGAATTAAAATGAAACTGATTTTCTGAAGCTCAGCAGCCATCCATACACAGACTGTCAACACAATCTCAACAGGAAAATTATGTATTTTTTAAATGTTTATAAATATTAAATTTCATTACTTTTTCTCTTTTTAGTTTAACAAAACATGTAAGAGCAGCTTTGTTCAGTTAAGGATGCGTATCTACTCTTCTCCACTTAGTAACAAAGATATTGAATTTATGATCCATATTTTTAGATGTTTTTGAATTATTACTTTATACATAAATGTACTCAGTTACAAAAAACATTGAAGCTATACCATTTATATATAATTTTATCATAATTTTTGCTAATTGTGGCCTTCATAAAGAATTATTTTTTACATAAATAGAAGAGACACACTGTAACTGTAAGATACACCTGTAGATTTTTTTTTTTTGTCATAAATCAATGCTGACAGTCTGACAGTGAAGATATATGATAAGTATGTACTTGATCAACTGTTTGTTGCATTTGAAAATAATCTTGTACTTTTGATTTTCTTTATCCAGAGTGTTAGTATGGCTCGTTCATGTCAATCTAGATTAACGGCTGAAATGGTTGTAAAGATTCTACATAAAGAACAAGATGAGGAAGATGAGGCAATTCTTAGTCCTGATTCAGAGTCTGAAATATCTGATGCGGATGACCTAGACTATGTGCCACAATGTCAGTCTGGAGTTGTGGGTGTACATCCAGCTCTCCAAGATGAAGAAGACTCCTCTGATGACATTGAAGACTTGTCTGATGAGTCCTCTGAAGAGGAAACTCAGACCCAGTCAAATAGAATGAGTAAAAATGGGTTTTACTGGAGCAAGTATCCCCCCGCTCATGGCAGAACAAGAAGCTACAACATCCTGAGGAGCTGCCCAGGACCTGCACCTGGTTCAACAGCTAATTCACCGAAAGATGCCTAGGATATGTTCATCAGTGACAACATAATTGAGGAGGTTCTGAAATGCACCAACTTAGAGGGACGAAGAGCAGCAGCAGCAAAATGGAAAGAGTGGAGAAGCATTGACAAAGAGGAATTCATGGCCTTTATTGGTTTGACCATCCTTGCAGGGGGGGACAAGAGCAGGGATGTGGCCTTGCGGGAGCTGTTTTTGGATCCGCTGCAAAATCCAATGTTCAAAGCCACCATGGGGCTCAGAAGATAGGAGGATATCCGCAGGTTCATACGGTTTGATGACAAGAGGACCAGGGCTTTGCGACTGGAAACAGATCACATGGCGGCATTTAGGTATGTGTGGGAATGTTTCCTGGCCAATTGCAGAAGACAGTTCATCCCCAGTGACTGTGTCACTATAGATGAGCAGCTTGTGCCATTCCGGGGCAGGTGCAAGTTCTTGCAATACATGCCCAGCAAGCCTGCTAAGTATGGATTAAAAATCTTCTGGATGTGCGATGCGAGGGTCCCTTATGCGATAGATGGAATGGTCTACACAGGGAGACAGCCCAGAGAGGAGGTTCAGCGGAACCTTGGAGAGAATATCGTCCAAAAGTTGTGCAACGGAATCAGACAGACAGGTGAACAAAGAATACATGAGTGAATATACTATTGAAATGATAAAACTTAAATCATTGTTCCAATCTTTTATGGTGTGTATTTTTTTTTTAATTACCATTGTAATTACCAAGTAAAAGAGTAGAATGGGACAAAAAATGATTCAGTACAATACAATATAGCATCTATTCACTGTTTATTTTATTGTTAGAAGTGAGATATTGAGAGATGTTGAGTAAATTGACCATTGTTGTTGTTTTTTTTATCATTATCTCTGCCTTTATATGGACTCACTCCCCTGCACTCTTTGTCTGTTATCTTGTTTGCCTTATGGTTGGTTGTTACGTTCCTTTTGTGATTAAATCCCTTTTTCAGTTGAAGTCCGTGTTGAATCGTCCTTGCAACAACCAACTGTAACATATATAAGGCATTATTTAGTTTTTTTGCCGCTCCAAAAATATTCTCGTCGCTTTATAATATTAATATTGAGCCACTGTACTCACATGAACTGATTTAAATATGTTTTTAGTACATTAATGGATCTTGAGAGAGGAAATGTCATTGCTGGCTATGGAGGCCTCACTGAGCCATCAGATTTCAACAAAAATATCTTAATTTGTGTTCCGAAGATTAAAGAAGGTCTTCAGGTGTGGAACAGCATGAGTGTGAGTAATAAATGACATTATTTCATTTTTGGGTGAACTAACCCTTTAAGAGCTTCTGCAAAAACATAACAATATACAAGCTAATTAATATTACAAATAGGGATGGTCTGATCGATTGGTTGCAGTTCAGTATTGGCAGACAATCACATTCTGTATGACTCAATCGGTAATTACTAGGGATGTGCAGACTACTTGACTAAAGCAGGGGTTTTTCAAACTTCATGATGCATTTTTGAAGGACCCCCCAAATATGATGAACCTTTTATGAGGGACCCCCTTCCAAAAATCTATCTAAATGTTTTTCATACATAAAAAATATAAACTGTTAGATAGTAAGTGTGACATTACAAATACAACATATTGTTTCCAAACTTAAAAAAGGCTATACCTAATGAATTAGAATATATAAACCTGAAGAAGAATATTTGTATAAGCAATTTTGTATACGCAACTTTCACAATAAATGTATGTAAGCAGATTATGAATTAAGAATACTGCCTTACAACCCCAGTGCACAAGATAATAATAAGAAAAAAATCACTAGAAAGATAAAAAGCAAACATATACAGTTCTGGAAAGTATGTATACGCACAAAAAAGGAGTGAAATATTTAGAAAAGAAACAGAGTGTTCGGTAGACTTGAAAGAAGACTAGACTAAAAATGATCTGGGGACCCCTTAGAACCTTCTAGAGATCCAGAGCTGTGAAAACGGAGCCGGAGTCCAGTGGCAGGTGGCCCCTTAAATGAACATCACCTGCGCGGCTCATTTGACTCAAGTCCCAGGAGCACCGGAAGGATAAAAGAAGGAGTAACAACAGTGGAGGATGAGAGAGGACCAGGCCTGGGACATTTAAGTTGCGTGTTTTTTATGTATGCGGCAGCCGGCCATGATGTACCTGCCGTTTACTTTTGTATGGGGAACAAGGGGGACAATATATATTTTCAGTAAGTACTTACTTAACGAGTGCTAAAAGAGTAGGTACTATGTAGCTTGATCTCTTTGAGTTTAAATGTGATCCGGACATCATCCACCATGTCGATGTTATCATGTGACCTACGACGTTATCACAAGCGCAACAACTTAAAAGATTCAGCAGTTTTAATTCACATTTATATTCATTCTGTAAATATCTTGATATTGATTAAGCTTGCTCATTTTGTGGTCTTGTTGAAGAAACAGCTGCCCATTTATTTTTTGATTGTAGTATAACCAAAAAATTTTGCGTTAATTTTAGTTCTTATATATTTAATGTGACCCCCATTTTTATCCTTAAAGATATAATTTTTTTATTACAAAAACCTAAAATCATGAACTCTTGAATATGTTGTTAATTTCTTGATTTTATATGCAAACATTTTCATTCATAAGCAAAAGGCTAATTTCCTTTATGCTTAATTTCCTCTTTTCTTGTTGAATTCAACTTTTGTTTAATCCTCAGGCTTATATATATATATATATATATATACATATATATATATATATATATATATATATATATATATATATTTATTTTTTGATGCATTATGATGAATAATTCAGATATTTAACCTTGTCATTGTACTTTTTTTCTGTATATAATTTCATACTATGATGTACACAAACTCATGTTTTTGTTATAGATACAACCATGGCATTTACCCTGATCTTGCATGTAATTAGAAGTTCTGCAATAATAATAATAATAATAATAATAAAAAGGTATGAGCGATAGGTGCACCTCATAGCAACAATAACTCGACAACCCTACCTAGAACAGTTTTCCTCAGCATTTGCAATGTCTGCACAAAGTAGACGTCAGGCTGCTCGAAGATCTCGCCTTTGGAGAAGACTGATAATTTTGTACTCAGAAAAATGGAAGTATTACTACTACAAAATAAGATTACCCCAGAATTATTTTTTTTAAGGGTACATTTATAAAAGCTACTTAAATACCTTAATTGACCTAAGGCCTAATCCTGGCTTAGTCTAAACCCTGTCTATGAAACCAGGCCTACAAGTCCTCTGTAATCCTCAGCACAAAATATTACAGTACACGATTTATGATAAAAACTTAAAATATAACTGCATGCACAATAAACTTTTGTAAAATGTATTTACATCTCTTGTCAGAAAGGTTTCTGCAAGTTGTAATAAAATGTAATTTAATAGACATATTACGATTTTTTTCCAGTACGTGCCTCGGGCTTACATAAGTATCGCCAACACGCTCATCAGATTCAAACAGCAAACTGTTTGAACCAGCTCATCCGGTTCTTCTTGAGTCTGACGTGCTGCTTCAGCTGTGCGTCTCGAGTTATCAACCCGGAACTAAAGTTTGACTCAGTTGTAGTTGTTGTGTTTCTGTGTGTGTGTACATGTGTATACATGACTGACTCATTCTTCATACTTTATATGTCATGACTCATCCTTAAAACCAGTTTCACTTGTTTTGTTCTTTACTTGTTTTTATGTATGTGGTGAAGTGGGAAGCATCGAGTGGATCTGAGACCGTGAGAGTTCTGGCAAGTACCTTTTATCATTTTTATTTAAAGCCATAACTTATGACAAATACTGGAATTTAAAAGAACAACCAAGTTAATATAAAACTAAAAAGCAGAATTTTCTGATTCTCAGAAGCAAATTTACTATTAATTTCTTCATTGGATGAACTGGCTGGGATTTTACCCTCCACCAATAAAAAAAACAAAACAATAATGCATCTTTTGTAATACAATTTTTTTTTGTTTTTTTCCTGAATTTACAATTGGTGAGTCTAGAAAGATTTTTTTGATACCCCATACATGAATAATAAGTCTTTGTATACACAAGGAAACTTTTCCACAATCATGAAATCATACAGTTGATTGGTGACGAAAATAAAACAGAGCAACAACTCACTGCATGATGAAGCCTATAGAATGCAGGTAAAATGGCCTGTAGCGGTTGTACAGTTATTAATCAATTTATGGGTTGGATATATGAATATAATAAACCATAAAGCTTTATGGTCAATTATGATGCATATACAGACCCAATGGGTAATTAAACATATATGGTGAATTAATTACAACGAATTATAATCAATCACATATATGATTAGTTCTTGTTTAATAATTATTCAGGGAAACTATGTTTGTCCAGCAAACCCTAGCTCCTCCTAGAATATTATAAATGGATTTATTCTTTGGCCACAAGAATAAATTCCTATTATAGCATCAAAGCATAAAGTGATCGAAAAACGTTAAAGTGACTTTAAGTTTTTGGGTTTTTGGTTGAATGAATAAACAGAACGATCGAGCATGTTGTAACGCAGAGTTGAAATGTTATTGCCCAGAAAAACAAATGTGTAGAGAATGTGTAGCTCGAGGAAATGATGCACGTGAGGCGAGAGCTGGCGTATTTTCCCCGGGTTTAATAAAATTATTTACACATCGTCACACTAGTCCGCATACATGGGGATGAGTGAGAGAAAAGGATACAAATAAACATTCAACTCAGGTCACAAATAGAAAAAGGAAAATAAAAGGGAAAGGAGTACAAAGTCGATAGAGCGGTTATCTCTTCTCCTGCACTGTTTGCATTCTCTTACAGCCGCGCGCACATTATGCACATGCGCAGTTCACATTCTACCTCTAATTACTATAAATGCTCTAAGTGACCGTTACAGAGTCCCCCCTGGAAAAATTGGCTGTCCTCAGCCAACAGCACTGTGAAGATACAGTAAATAAACAACTTCATACATGAATAGTTGTAAATACACCGACCTCACCGAAAAGTAAGGCTAAATTATGAGAAATACTGACATAGATGACAGTCCTTAACTCATTGAAACCCTTTTGACCAAGGACACAAAAAGAAAAAGTCACAAGCAGAGAAAAAAATACACAGGCATTACATAAACCCATGGAAAAATACATTTTACAGGATAACTTCTTATATTATGTTTACAAGAACAAAACACAATGTTGATTAACCTAGAAATAGTCAACAAAAACCATTAACGGTATAGCATGGTGTCATGTTATTACAGCTTTTCAGAAATCAAAATACACACCACAATCACATGCTCACTTTAAGTCCAACAGGTCTGTGTGAAATGGATTGGTCCACCTATTGGTTTCCCAACCCGAGGTAATCCTGGGGGCAAGTCTAGGTCGCAGGTTATACCTGTGGTTGACACAATCAACATCACCCTCAGTCAAATCGCAGGAAATGGCAGGAGCAACACACTCACTCACTCCTTCTCCACTGACATCATCAAATAAATCAGACAGAGAAACACTAATATCAGACTCCAAGAGATCGCCTACATCATTAACAGGAATTCACCCGGAACGTCATGACAGGAGCCCCCATCACCCAAGAAGGTACCGTCCTCTGGAACTTCAGGAGGTGGCTCCACAGGCACAACCTCTGACACATTACCAGAATCCCACGTACGGAAAGGTTCCATGTTTACCACATGAAACACTCCAGCATCCTTCCCTGTGGTCACATCAGAAAGTCTATAATTTACATCAGACAACTTTTTTGTGACCCAGTAAGGACCTGTGTATAAGGGCGCAAGTTTAGCGGCAAAGTTCGTAGATGCATCCGACCGTGGATGAGTCTTAACCCGCACCAGATCATTAACGGAGAAAGAAACGATGCGACGCCTCTTGTCATAGTGGCGCTTTTTCTTTGAGTGACTTGCATCGAGAAAAGACCTAACATGATCAGAAGCCTCCTGGAGCGAATGCTTCAGGGCATCCAACGAAGTCACACCTGGATCATCCACTCCAAGAGAATCAGGTTGAGAAATTAGATCCAAGGGCGTGTCCAGTTCTCGGCCATACAACACCATTGACGGACTCAATCCAGTACTCTCATGTTGAGTTGTCCGTAAGGCAAAACAAATGTGAGGAAGAAACCGATCCCAAGAAGTATGCTTGGTCCCAACATATGCTCTGATGGCCGTTTTCAGCGTTCGATTCACTCGCTCAGTGGCATTGGTCTGAGGGTGGTAAGCTGTTGTAAACCTGTGCTCAGTACCCAAAGCAGAAACTGTGTGTTTGAAGAGATCACTCATAAAAGCAGAACCTCGGTCCGATATCAAGTACTTCGGGGAACCATGTCAGGAAAAAACTTCACTGAGCAGCTTCCTAGCAGCAACAAGAGCCGTAGCTTCCCTCACAGCACAAACTTCGATCCACTTCGAGAAGTAATCGATGAACACAAGGATATACGCATTACCACTCGGTGTCCGGGGTAAAGGGCCCACAAAGTCCACCCCCGTATACTCCCAGGGATATTGAGGGTGGATTGGAACCATGAAACCACCAGGTTTTTTTCTGGGAAGGCTTAGTGAACTGGCAGATGGCACATGAACCCACATACTTATTCACATCTGACAGCATGTTAGGCCAGAAAAATCTCTGTTTAAGCCTTGCCACGGTTTTAGTCACACCCAAGTGACCTGCAGTGGGATGATCATGAAAATACTCCAACAGAGACCTCCTGATAGACTGAGGAGCGTACAGCTTAAACTGTTTCATAGGGTGCAAGGTACAAGATGATTTCGGGTCTTTGTGAAACAGAAGACCATCAAGAACAACATACAGAGGATCTTCTTCTGGAGAGACACTCTCACCATCCTCCAACACCCTGAACAGCTTTCCAATGTCCGGATCATTCAGCTGTAAACTTCACAAATGATCCCGGTCCGTAAACAACACAGACGGCAAGGAACGCAGGTCCAGACTCCCAAGAACAGCACAATCAGGAAGAATGTCGAGCGGCTTACCACAAGAAGGTAAGGGGTTCCTGGACAAACTGTCGGGAACACTGTTGGACACTACAGGTTTATGGATAATTTCAAAATCAAAATCCTGTAACCGAAGTGACCACCGAGCCAACCTTCCAGTGGGGTTCGGTCTTGACATCAGCCACTTCCGACTGCTGTGGTCGGAAAAAACTGTGACGTGCAGTCCCTCAATGTACGGTCTGAAATACTCAAGTGCCCAAATCACCGCTAGGCACTCCTTCTCGGGGGTAGAGTAAGGGCGTTCAGATTTGTGCAAAGCACGGCTGGCATAAGCAATTGCAGTCTCTTCCTTCCTCATCCCTCTGCATCAAAGCAGCTCCCAGACCGACATCACACGCGTCAACGTGAATGAAGAATGGAAGTGAAAACTGGAAATCTCAAGATGGGTGCAGATGTCAATTTACTTTTGAGGAAATCCATAGCATTTTGACAGTCTGTGTCCACACAAAAGGAACATTGGCCCTCGTAAGAGCAAAAAGAGGTTCAGCATGTCGTGCATACTCATGAATGAATCGCCGATAGTAACTTGTCAGACCCAAGAACTGTCTCACCTGCTTGGCGTTTACTGGAGTAACAAAATCAACAACTGCCTTCACCTTTTCCTCATTGGGTAGGATGCCGTCCTTTGTGATCCGGTACCCCAAGAAGGTAAGCTCCTTCCTACAGAACTGACATTTCTCCAACTTGATTGAGAGACCAGCAGACTTAGCCTAGCCAGAACCTCCTCAGGTCTATCAGGTGTTGTTCAAACGTGGTGAGGCAACCACAATATCATCAAGTAAACTGTTGCACGACTTGTAGATAAGGCCTGCCAGAACCGTGTTCATAAGCCTCTGAAAAGTGGCTGGGGCGTTACAAAGGCCGAAAGGAAGAACACGGAACTGGTACAACCCACGGTGAGAAATAAAAGCAGTCTTAGGCCTCGACGATTCCTCCACAGCCACCTGCCAATACCCCCTGGCTAGATCAATTGTGGTCACAAAATTTCCTCTTGCAAGAAAATCAAGGGACTCGTCTATTCTCGGAAGTGGGTACGAGTCTTTCACTGTAAAATGGTTCAGCCCACGATAATCTACACAAAACCTTGGTTCACCGGATGGCTTTTGAACGATGACAACTGGTTCAGCCCAAGGCCCTGATACTGGTTCCACAATACCTTCTGCTAGCATCATGTCGATCTGTCTCTCAATCAGTTCTTTCTTCGCAGGTGAGGTACGATATGGAGCAAGATGGACAGGTCTGGCCTGACCTGTGTCAATTTTGTGCTCAACTAGGGATGTATGGCCTAGATGTCCATCAAATAAATCAGAAAAAGATCTCAACAACTCAGCAAGCTTAATTTTTTCACCCTCATTTAGAGCAGCCTCGTCCACTTTTGTAGCCAAACTAGAAGAACTGGACGCTAAACCAAGTATACTGTGACTTGGTGACATCAAGTCAACTCCCTCCAGCTCTTCTGAGGCCTCTGGAACATCACCCAGAACAACCGTTCTGGAAGGAACCTGAATCACGACAGAAGCTCTCATCATAAAATCCATGCCCAATACAAGTGGCGCTGAAAGGTTTTCAATGACTGCAAAATGATGGTAAAAGCGCTGGCCCATGAAACCAAACTGTAGCCAAGCTAAACCCAAAGGACAACACAGTGCTCCATCTGCAAGCTGTAAAGGAGGCGCAGACCAAAACTGTTGTCTTAAAAATCCCCCCAGGAACCATTTTCGAAACATCCGCTCGCACAGCTGAAATGGAAGCACCCATATCCAGGGTAGCTTCAAGTACTTGGCCGTGAAAATTGACCTGAACATGGAAAGGTGTGTTCCAGGAAGATGAAGATGTGACGTCTTCCACATGACCAAGAGCAAGCTGAGTGGACTTAGATGAGTCAGGTAAGAGAGGCTCAACTACTGTCTCGGGGGAGGATTGCCTCTCTGAAACGTCCTCCCCCCCCTGAAGTTTCCCGACCTGGGCCTAACTGAGGCACCCGGGTCCGCAACCACTGTACGCGACATGTTACTTTGATGATCTGAACTTTGCATCTCCATAGTCTGTTCAGCGTGCCGACTGGCCGAACCTCCTGAGCGTACATTAAGGCTATTCTGGAGTCTACAAGATGGACAGTTACGGGAGGTAAACCCCGGTGTCAAACACTTGAAGCAATACAGTTCCCTTGTGACAGGAACCGACTGCGGGTCTTGGGGCGCATAAGAACCACACGGACCCAGGACTGCATGTAGCTCATGTGCACGTAAAAGAAGGTCCATCACAGATGTTACTGCAGTACCATAGAGCACTACCCTGTATTTCTCCACAGCATGCTTGCATATTAACTCGATTTGCTCCAGCTGAGGAGGCGGAGTTCTCAATTTTCGAAATTCACTCAGCATGTGGGTGACAAACGTAGGAAAAGGCTCGTCTGGCATCTGAACTCAGTCCAGGATACCTCTCATAATGCGCTCCTGATTATCAGACGGCAGAAAAACCTTCCTAAACAGATCGCAAAACGGGCCCATGTGGAAACATGAGAACTCAGGACATTAAACCACTTCTTCGCTCTTTGGAGAGAAAACAAGGAAGCTCCATTAACATCTGGGAATCAGTAAGATCTAACGAAGTCCTGTAAATGTCGACAGACTGAAGCCAATCATCGGGACTCGTCTTTTCCTTCCCGTCGAATATAACAGGTTCAAGACGTGACTGATGGAGGACAGAGGCTAAGACCCTGGACGTAGCTGACAAATCAGCCGAAGCTGGTTGAGACGCTGCAGGTGTACATACATGGGCGCATTATGAAAAACTGACCTTGAATCACTCAGAGCCTGTCCTCGAACATAAGGAGTAGAAGCGGCTAAAGGACAAGATTCCGGGCGTGACACAACAGGAACAGTACCGTCATCTGGACTCATGCAGTCAATCACACTCTTTTGCAGGTCCAGCGAGTCAAGGAGACAGCGTTGCAGTACAGGACCCTCGTCCTGTAGGAACTGAACCTGAGACCGTAAGTCTCCATCCTCTCTCCGAGATGTAGTCTGTCTCGGTAAATAGTCAGAAATGACAGTAAATCAGTAGGTCACGATTTTCAGCCATCTTGTATAATCTATGACTTAACAGCAAATTACAGAATATAATCAGAAAAAATAAACACAAAATATATGCAGATGCACAGTTTACAATAAATCATCAGGAAATAAGCACAATACAGCACATCAAACCTGTTTGTCTGCTGAAGAAATATTAATGTGCCTGTACAGTCCTCTGTAAAACAATATAAACAATTTAACTCAGAGAAGATGCACAAATACAATACAAACTTAGATAAAACCAATGACAGTTTTTTTTTCAGACACCGTATCAGCACGGAAGAGATGAAGACAAAAAACGTGACGTCGTACGTAAAATATTGTGTAGTCGCCCTCAAAAAAAAAGTCCATCCGGCAAAACACAAACAACGAGTACAAGTCGACAGAGCGGTTATCTCTCTCCTGCACTGTTGCATTCTCTTACAGCCGGCCGCACATTATGCACATGCGCAGTTCACATTCTACTACCTCTAATTACTATAAATGCTCTAAGTGACCGTTACAATGTTTTAATATATGCAAACTACGACTACAGAGGTTATACGGCTATACACAGGCTATACACATATACAAAGTGAAGTAGAGGAAAGGAAAGAGAGAAGGCAAGCAGCAAAACTTACAAACAGTCCTTGAGGCCAGCACGGAAATCATTTCATTAAGATTGAGAACGGTAGTACTTGCATTAGTTTGCGTGGTCGAGTTTCGGTTTAGTTTCGTTGGTTTCTTCCGTTCCGCAGGAAGGTTGAACTGAGGACTTGAAAGTTGTTTCGCTGGAAGATGGTGGTCCCGTGATGAGCGCGATGGCAGCGCGGTCGCCGTGACGTCCGGGAGAGACGTCGTGAGTGGGCGATGGATGATTCAGGGCAATCGGGAGAACACACAGAAGAATCCTGGTGCTCCTCTTTTATGACAGATAAGCCAACACACCTCCTTGAGGTGGAATAGCCAATGACATAGATGCAAATTTGGCGGGCAAGCGTTCCTTTGTCTGGTCTCCTAACTGAATTTGCATACTTTATGACTATCAGATCGGATTTCGAGATGGAGTACTTTCTTCACAGCATCATTAAACAAATCAAACAATGCATTTGACAGCCATGTAATATACATAGGTGAATGAGACGTGGAATAGCTTTAAAATGAATCTAACCTTGACATATAAAAGCATGTAGAAGAAGTTATGGTTTACAGACAAAATTCCATCATTAAAATGAACACTAGCACAATACACTCATTTAAACTAAGTCTTAACACTAGGAAGCATATATGCACTGGATATATGTGACGGGTACACTTTGGCACAGTCATATTCTAAAAGTAGCTGTACATACAGTCTCTAAGCATGTTTGTGTGTTTTTGTGTGTCTGTGTGTGTGTGTGGTGTGTGTGTGTGGAATTTGTCTGGTCAGTCTCTGGGCCCACAAAAGGGGGGTGATCCTTTTGAAGTCTCCAAAGTTAGAAGTTGGAGTTTTCTGTTTAACCTCACGGGTCCACAAACATGCCAAAAGTTGCAGTCGGCCGGAGCCGATTTAGTGATTTAAAAACACAGTTCATCAGGTTAAAAGCGTTCTGAAAATTCCAAAGTTTATTGACTACGAACGGATCCATCCAGACGTTACAGTCCTAAAATTCAAGATAATCATGGCGAGTTTTTGCCTCATATTTTGCCTCATACTCATCATATGATAAAGTTAAGGAATTCAATATCATGAGTGCTAATGTGATATTGATTTCCCTCCACTGTTTACAAAGAACATTGCACTTTATATATACCCTTTACTGTAAATACTTAATTTGTTGTTTTTCCTTTTAAATTGTTTTCAATTGTACATATTGCTCTGCTGTAGTGCCTGAGCATTTCAATGAACAATTGTCATTGACATTTGTGCATATGACAAATAAACTTAAAACATGAACTGATTTCATACAACAGTTCAATAAATAGTTATATTGTGTTATTAACACACAATTAATCTGTTTGTTATATTTGCCACAATACTATCACCAAAGCCAGAGCATACAGTGATCTTTAAGAAAACCAATTGAGTGAACCAATGATTCAATGGTCCATTCATAAAGAGAGGCACTTACTTTCATGAATGAATCAGCCATTTGAACTAAATGAATAAGTGAACGACTTAATGAAAACATAATTAGAACATTTACCTTCACCTAATGGCAGTTTTAGTTCCTTTACTTTACTGTGAAACTGTTCAATATTTTGGTGATGATTTACCCAAAAGTAAAATTCTGTCATCATTTACTCACCCTCATGTAGTTTCAGATCTGCATAACTTTCTTTAAGGGACATAAAAGAAGATATTTTGAAGAAATATTGTAGTCTAAAAATTTGTGTAATAAATTCTGTGTTGAATCGGTGGGGTCATGTGATGCCACTCAACTTGCATTACCCTCTTAAAGGGGGGGTATAATGCTATTTCATGTAATCTGATTTATTTACACTGTTAAAGAGTTGGATTCTCATGCTAAACATGGCCAAAGTTTCAAAACATCAGTATTTCTGTTCCAAAAATTCTCTTCTAAATTGTCACAGCTTTCGGATTTTTTTTTTTTTTTTAAATCGGTCTGAGTGACGTAAACGGGGGCGGAATTCCTTGTAAGGCCACTTCTCCCAGAAGGGCGCGTGCACACACGTCGACCAGAGCGAGAGAAAGCAAGAGCACACCCATCAACGCACGTTCGGGTTTACGGAAGACGTCGGCAGTGCTGCACAGGTCACAGGACTTCACGAAATCAACAATGTCACCAAAGAAGTGTGTTTTTGGTTGTGAGGGAAAGCTAACCTTGCTTCCCAAAGAACCCAGCGTTAAGTGGAGCTGAAAGGTTTGTGCTGATTCATTATATTGATGCGCTCTTGACATTTGTTATTAAAATAACCATAGAAACTGATAGTTACAATAACTTTTTTATTTGTCAAAATGAATAGAGAATATCGCGTTTTTCTGTGGCTGCTCGAGCCCTCAGGATTGGCGCTTATGGTTTCATAAACAAGGCCCAGTTCCACGCTGGATTTACAGATCATTTGAAACTGAAAGATGGAGCGTCACAGCGGTAATGATCCGGGTCATGAATCAGAACTGCAGGTGGTGAGTAAAACTGCTTCAAATGCTGTTTTGTTGGCAATAGGCGCCTAAGTGCATATAATGTAAACAACATGAACGTAGTGAATTAATAAATTCATTATTCATCATTCATACGCTATATTCATTATAGTGATTCAAAAGTTATTCAGGGATAATGCGATGGTGTATTGTGTGTTTAAATACAGTTGTTTAGCTGACCATTGATAGCTTGTAGACCAGTGGTCTCAAACTGCTGGCCCGCGCACCATTTTTCAGTTTAGCATGTAAAACATGTTTAACTCAAATTTTCTGGTAAACGTTATCATCACGCACACCAGAAAATTTGAGATAAATATGTTTAACGCGCTAAACTGAAAAAAATCCATTGCATGCATTATTGATAATTTCAACAGCATTAATATATAGACACTGTTCAGGGTGTTCAAAATGGCGGCTTGAAGGGGCAGTGTAGTTAAGCGGTAGTGTCATTTTGCCAAGTTCCTTAATATTCTAACTCATATGTCCTTATTTTCACATGATCATGTCTTGCATTTTTCATTATGAGCATAAATAATTACTTTTTGAGGCAGTCAGAAAGCATGCCACACAAGAAAACGGTGATTACCAGCATCCCGGATGAGGCCGATGAGTGAGCTGCCACTGCTTGTGTTAACAGTAGACCATCTGCATCTTCGCTGTTTGGTGCGGTTGCAGAGATTACAGCCAATATCCCTAAGCTCATTGATGAAAAAATCCGATATCGCAGCTTCTACAAATGAATTGTGCTGAACTAGATGGGCATGAAAAGCAGATAACTGAAGCAGAGACCAGGATTTCTGCTATAGAGGATGTGGTTGCTCTGATCAAAGATAAACTACGTTTTCTATAAAAACTCGTAAATGACATGGATGAAGATTCTGAGGACCTCTAAAACAGGGAGAAGAAAGAACATCTGCATCATTGGGTTACCCGAGACATGGAAGGTGATAACCTTACGTGGTTGTTCAAGTCATGGCTTCCTAAGACTCTTTGCATTGCTTCAAAAAAGGCCCATATAAAGTAAGAGAGAGCGCACCACTCAATTGCTCCCAAATCCTCCTCTATGCAGTGACCGCAATCTATCTTGGTGAGGTTTCATAAATTCCAAGACAAACAATGGGTGTTAAATGCGGTGTGGGATCACAGGTTCCCCTCTGAAATTTGGAGATTCACTGAACACAGCGATATTTTTTCAAGATTTCTCTGCTTCCGTTCTTCACAAGTGCAAGATGTTTGATAAAGTTAAGAAATGCCTAAATCATCAGTCGGTGCGGAATTTAGGAAAATCTACTCTGCCCTTATCAAGGTAAATTTCCATGGCTTGGTGAATGTGTTTTACGACCCGGCTGCTGTCAAGGAGTTTCTGGACTCACTGGATGTGATGCCTGTCTGTAACACTTCGCCCAAATCACATCACAGGCTTTCCAGATAATTGATACATGTTGGAGTGAGTACAAAATATTGAGAACTTCACTGAGACTTTGAGACATGTATGAGACATGACTGATTATCTTTATTGCACTGTTTATTAAGTTATACAGGCATTATTGGCAGCACTACCCCTTGACTATTTCCTTTCACTCCAGACCACCAGAGTCAATGCTGAAAGCACTAGTGGAAAACTCCTTGCACTCATGCTTGACCGAGAATCGAACATGCCATTATTTTTTACAGCTTGCTTCTGAAGAGTTCTTCAGGATATTTTGCGAGCTGTTTCATCTTGATTACATCGCTTTAGTATACCGATTGTTGGACTTATCGGACATACGGATCACACAAGAGGCTTCAATCTGCTGGATGCCAGCAGGGTTTGAATGCCTCTGTGATGATTTACACTCAGAAGCCCTTTTTCATAGAGCACAGGCGGTTCTTTCGATTTGCCATAGGGGGTCAAATATTTCAGTTCAGGGTTCTTCCGTTTGGCCTGGCTTTGGCACCAAGAGTTTGTGTCGAAGTCTAAGTTTGTCCAGGCTGTGATGTGTTCCAGCAGGTGACGAGCTTGATCTATTACTTGCTGGGGTGATGCTGCACAGACAAGTCAGTCGTTCAGGTATGGTAACACTCATGCCAGTCCTCTGGAGTGGATAATGAGTGTTACCATACCTGAACGACTGGCTTGTCTGTGCAGCATCACCCCAGCAAGTAATAGATCAAGCTTGTCACCTGCTGGAACACATCACAGCTTCGGGCATCACTGTGAAATGGGACAAATGCAAGCTTGTTCTGACACAGTCAACCAGTTACATAGGCCTTGCTCTAAACTCTGTCACAATGTTAGCTTCTCAGTTAGAAGGGAGAGTTTGGCACCCACATCCAGAATGGTTGAAACTGTGGGTGTGGCCTCTGAGACCACAGGGCCTATCTTGGAGTGTTCACAGATGGCCAGGTACACCGTTTTGAATGCGCGTAGACATTGTATTAATCTAAATGGAAGGTATTTTGTGATTGATGTTCTAGCAGTGATATCGATCCATTACAGTGCTCAGTGGGATGCATTTTAGATTTCTTGCAACATCTTTTGGAGCTTCGACATTCTGCATCTACACTTAAGGTGCATATGGTGGCTTTGTCAGCTTACTGGTCCGAGTTTGGTGCTTCTTCACTTGGGTCTGGCTGGCTGATTGTTGCCTTCTTAAAAGGAGCTAATCGCCTTTTTGTTCTCCACAGGCGGTCCGGATGGGATTTGAGTATTGTGCTTAGTTCCCTGTGTCAGCCCACATTTGAGCCAATTTTGGAGTCAGACATTAAGTGGCTGTCTGTCAAGACTGCATTTCTTTTGGCAATTACAACAGCAAAGCGTGTGAGTGGCCCCGGTTTGCGCTGGAGTGCTGACTTTAGTATTGTCTCATTGTGGCCTAATCCGGCTTTTCTACCCAAGATCTTGTGTCCACATTTTATGAACACACCTATCATGTTGGCTGCACTGCCATCAGATCAAAATGACATACGTTTGGAGCTATATCCAGTTAGTTCCTTGAGGACTTACATTGATAAGACAGCAGTCTGGCGTAAGATGAACCAATTGTTTGTTTGTTTGTAGTGAAATTTGCAGAGGTGCTGCACTTTCTAAACAGAGACTGGCACACTGAGTGAAAGGTTATTCTACATGCGTATGAGCAGAGATGGGCAGTACTTTAATCAAATGTATTTGTAACTGACAGAGAAGTCAGTTTATATTTCATGCTTATTTAATTATTTTATAAATGTTTGCTAAAGATCTTTTAATTTGAAACTACTTGGTAAAGAGCGGTTAAAGGGAGACTTTTATTATGAAAGCACAGAGTGAATCAGAAAGAAAGATGTCTGCACCGCATGGAAGGATGAAGCATTTTCCACATTTGTAAATGTTTATATATATTCATCTGGAGTAAATAAGGACATCAGATGCAAGATTAAGTTCTCCTTTGGTAATAAGCAGCCAATGAAGTAAGTTTTTCATTTATATTGTATCTGATTGATGTGGATTGTGTTGCTATGTGGAAAAGAGCAATATCTGTGCAAAGACTATAGTTATGCTGTTAAAGTGAATTTAACTCTGTTTAAAAGGTTTACAAAGGCAATGTTTATTTATTTTATTTATGTATGTCCTTTATATTCTTTATTTCAACTTTATTTTTGTGTATTTAGTTCTCACGGCATCTTAAGTTGGAAGCAGTCAATAAATCGCCAGTCATCAGAGAATCCTTGTGCTCGTGAAATTACTGGGGGGAGCTACAGTATTTAAAATACTTATTTAATTACTTTTGAGTATTTTGTCCTTCGTATTGTCCTTAAAGAATAAATCAAATGTAATTTGTAATTAAATACTTTGAGAGAAAGTATTTGTATTTAAAATACTAAAAATTCATTCAAATGTTATTTTTTTTTTCCATACAATAACTTTCATCACCAGCTTAAAGGTAGGGTAGGTCATTTTCGGAGAGGCTAACAATAGTGAGCTAGCTTTGAAAGCATAAGATCCCACCCTCTCTTCAGAGTGTCTCCAAAGCCACGGCCCTTCAGAACACATGAACACGCACAGTGGGGAGCAAAAGCTTCACGAGAGACAGTGTTAAATTACCTCATGTCTCAAAGCACATAATATTACAATAATGATGAACATAAACAACTTCTGCCATGAGCAACGCGAGTGAAGCAACCCACAATTCAGTTCAGCAACGCATGACGTCACCCATTCAAAGTAAATGAGAAGCATTAACTCCGAAGCCCCGTGTGAATGCACCGTAAAAGGCAGCTGCTGTTTTCGGTTGCTGAGCTCATGACCATTGTCTGTCTTACTTTGCATAGCAAGGTCAGAAGCAGTTAAAGAAGCTGCTTTTGTGCTCAGTCAAACTGCTTTAAGGTAAAGTATTTAGTAAAATATACTATATATCTAATATCAGATATTATTCACTGAATGTCTTTATAGGACAGAAGATTAATGCAAATGGCTAGAACTTGTGAATTGACTTGCTAGCTAAAGCATGACATGCGCTTCAGATAATCTGTGGATGGGTAGGTCAAGTAAAAAAAAAAAAAACATTGATTATTTGAAAACACAGTTGGTCGTGTCTTGAATGTAACCGTAAGTATATTTCTCCTGTGCGTTCGTTCTTAAAGTGACTGTCAATTTTGTTAATCAAGCAAAAGTGAGCCCTTTAAATGATTGTGTGTAAATTTTGTTTGTATGTTCAAATTACAAATTACTTGAATTTTAATTAAATACATTTTTTACAGCAGTATTTTATGTAAACACATTTGAAAAGTAAGTATTTGTAATTTGTAACTAAATTAAAACTAATTTTTTGATGTATTTGTGTCCATCTCTGCGTAGGAGTATGGTGGGTAATTTAACACATTATTGCAGGAACCATTTAAGTTTAAATTTCCTTTTGTTTAGACAGAAAGCAGCTGCAATACATCTGAGCAGGACTTTATTTCACAGAAAGTGTACAATGTACAATGGCTTTCTCTCTTGACATCAATCAAGTCAAGTCAAGTCACCTTTATTTATATAGTGCTTTTTACAATGCAGATTGTGTCAAAGCAGCTTTACATTGATAACTGGTACATATCTTTTGCTGCACAGCAGCTCTTAAATAATAGTGTCGGTGCAGGCAGATCAAAGCACTGTTGAATAAATGTCAAGAATACTGTTGAATATTAAATGTCAAGTCAAATGTCAAGTGTCCCCAACTAAGCAAGCCAAAGGCGACAGCGGCAAGGAACCCAAACTCCAACAGGTGACATCAGGTGGCAAACAGGTGTTAAAATGGAGAGAAAAAAACCTTGGGAGAAACCAGGCTTAGTCGGGGGGCCAGTTCTCCTCTGGCGAACAGTGCTTTGTTACGAATCAGTTTGCTATCATAAGTCTGATAGGATCGCAACATTCAAAATATTTATTTCAGTTCCATCCAGTTGAGGATCGTATTCATCACATTCATCTTCGTCATCCTCCATCACCTAGGAGACGGACTCTCTTTTATTTTCCGGTTATCTTACTTTCAAGTTAAACCTTGTTTGGAAAACCTGCCGAAGAATGCCCTCCTGGAAAAGGACCAATCGCTCCAAGCCAAGCGCGCTTGAAACTCTACGAAAGGCAGTAACTAAAGCACTCTGAACTTATGCAAGTAACAACCTTTTAAAATTTGTGTAAACTGAGTTTCCTTGCTGGCTCTCAAAGGTTAACTGTTTGTAATTTGCCACTCCTTTGATCACCTCTGTTTTCTTGACTTTACTTTCGTTTTCCATATATGTGTATTCTTAGTGTATATTTAGCCTATGTATTCGTAATTTCATATATTAAATACATTATATATTGCTCGATTGTTCTGCTGCTCATTCAGAAAACCAAGTCACTTCTACGTTGATTCTGCAACATTGCTTTACGCTTTAATGCTATAATTGGAATTTATCCTCGTGACCAGAGAATAATGTTATTTTATAATAGTCTATGAGAAAACCCATAGTTTGAGGCGGATGGGCTACAACAGCAAAAGACCCCACCGGGTACCACTCATCTCCACTACAAATAGGAAAAAGAGGCTACAATTTGCACGAGCTCACCAAAATTGGACAGTTGAAGACTGGAAAAATGTTGCCTGGTCTGATGAGTCTCGATTTCTGTTGAGACATTCAGATGGTAGAGTCAGAATTTGGCGTAAACAGAATGAGAACATGGATCCATCATGCCTTGTTACCACTGTGCAGGCTGGTGGTGGTGGTGTAATGGTGTGGGGGATGTTTTCTTGGCACACTTTAGGCCCCTTAGTGCCAATTGGGCATCGTTTAAATGCCACGGCCTACCTGAGCATTGTTTCTGACCATGTCCATCCCTTTATGACCACCATGTACCCATCCTCTGATGGCTACTTCCAGCAGGATAATGCACCATGTCACAAAGCTCGAATCATTTCAAATCGGTTTCTTGAACATGACAATGAGTTCACTGTACTAAAATGGCCCCCACAGTCACCAGATCTCAACCCAATAGAGCATCTTTGGGATGTGGTGGAAAAAAATACAAAAACAAAATAACGACTTATTTAGTGATGGCCAATTTCAAAACACTGCTTCAGGAAGCATCGGAGCGCAAATTAATCAGTGTATCGAATCATGAATCGGATCATGTCAAACCGCCAAACTGCTGAAATCACGTGACTTTGGCGCGCCGAACAGCAGATTCGACACACTGATTCACAATGCTCTGATGCTTCCTGAAGCAGTGTTTTGAAAATCGGCCATCACTAAATAAGTCGTTATTTGTTTTTTTGGCGCACCAAAAGTATTCTCTTCGCTTTATAATATTAATATTGAACCACTGTACTCACATGAACTGATTTAAATATGTTTTTAGTACATTAATGGATCTTGAGAGAGGAAATGTCATTGCTCCCTATGCAGGGCTCATGGAGACATCGGATTTCAACTAAAATATCTTAATTTGTGTTCTGAAGATTAACGAAGGTCTTACGGGTGTGGAACGGCATGAGGGTGAGTAATTAATGACATTATTTTCATTTTTGGGTGAACTAACCCTTTAATAAATCCGTTTGAACGGCCGACCATCACATGTGCTCCGTCAGTGTTGATTGACACCAGTTTAGACATTGTAGCTGTGTTTTGTTGACAAAGATTATGTTAAACTGTCTGATTCTTTTCAGTGCAACTCATCAGAATAAGGCAAATGCCCTGGCTAATGTAATCTGTGGTAGATCTCATTTAGTTGATCATTTTAAAAGTATATCATCAGGCAAAAAAGTGTGGGCATCCCTGCCTTAATGCTTATGGGAGGTGCGCTGTGTGTTTTGACAGTTTCAGCAATTGTAAAGGGAGTTTTCTTTGATCGCTTTCTTTATATAATTTAATCACAATTTAATAGGGCTGTGTATTGCCAAGAATGTGCCGCTACGATATGTATCACGATACAGGGGTTACGATACAATATATTGTGATACTGTAAGAAAGGCAATATATTGTGACATGTCTTATTATTATTATTATTATTATTATTATTATTATTTTTAGAAAAAAATTGGTCATAAAGAACAACCATATGCATAAAACCTGACAAACAACTTCATTTTATTTAATCAATACAGTATCATTTGCATTTATATCACTAATGAGTATTTTGTGCAATCTAAGTAAAGGGAAAATAGTAAAGTGACTGCAGGATTCTTTAGGTGTATATGTTCACAGTATAACAGTTTTTAATTTCTAAACTATTTAACAACAGAAAGTACATAGTCCATTCCATGACTGAATGCCTGTTTGTTTTATATTTAATACTGTTAATACTGCTTGCTTTAAAGCAGTCTAATGTATAAAGTGCCATTTAAATAAACATGTATTCAGTGAAGTGCTGAACTGCAGAGCTGGTGCAACCATATGCATAACGCTATGAACAGATGCTTTCTTTCTGCTGCCACCGCTGTAATTTTTGTTGTGTTTATTTTGTTATTGAGAGAAAAGCGTGCAGTACATATTACATATTCTATCGAACGCCTCTCTCAGTAGCACAGATGGCGTCGAGATGTTAAGTGAGCTCTCAGATTCAATATATTTCCTGAGTATTGGATTTTAACTTGGCCTATTTTGCAAACAACATGACTCGTAGATCTCCTTAATGGTTTCTTTATAGTTGAAGCCAAAATGAGTCCACACTTCAGTTCTGTATACCACAAGAGCGGAATAATCCTATCGTCTTGCACGCACCTAGTGATGTGACATTTGAACCGAGGCTTAGGAGCTTATGCCGAGCATAATTGGGCGTGCCAGATGAAGCCTTGATTCGAGGTTTATGTTGGTGAGGTAGAAATCACTTGACCAATGACAAACGAAGGCTCACTTTCTGTCCAATCATGTGCGCAATTCACTTTGTGTATCGGAATGTTCAAACCCCCAGATCTTACTTTATGAGTTGGATTTTCATTTAGACTTATTCAGTTACATTTTAAATACATAGTCATATGAAATAATATGAAATAATATTTCATACGTAATATGAAAAATACAAATTATTTTAGGAAAATAAAATATTTTCCATATGCAATTCATATGTGTGCATTTATTCTTCTGTTACATCATATTAATATCCATACTGACATTAAATGCCACAGTTTAATGGGTAAATTAATTTATCACAGAGATAACACACGCGCACTAGGCTTTTATTTGAGCATGTAACATGAAACTGGGTGGTGGCTGCTTCGTCCAGCAAAGAACATCTGACTGTACATTAATCATTACATTTCAGATATCACTGATCACAGATGAGGCATTGTGGCATTGCTATCAGGTCCATAATAAGTAAAGACGTTTAATGACTGTTGAAAAGACGTCTTCTATCAATATATATACATAATGCAACACAAACTGGAGGTAAGCAAGTTTGCTAAATTGCAGCTTGTTTAATAGCTAGAGAAACTTAAAGATCTCCATATCTGACATGACAGAAATTCATCCGACCATCTGATTGCCGGTTGGCAGAGGATAATCGCCTCTCGTTTCCCCACGTACACTGCACGACAAACGACGCACGACAAAGATGAAAATTGGCCCAACTCAAAAAAGAGTCACACGATAGTCTGTGCGTTTGTTCATCAGTTAGCATAATTTCAACTAAAGAATACTGACATTTTTATTTATTATAACAACTTAGGCTACTTATATTTATTATAATTACATTTTACCTTATTATAATATAATGTGTTAATACTAATTATATTATACTTATTTTGAATTATTAATTAAAAAATTACTTCTGGCATACATTTAAATTTACACCATGGTGTTTCTTTTTTGTTGTGTTTGATTTAGATTTCTGTTCTAAACTGATAAGTTTAAAGGTGAAGTATGTCGTTTCTGTGAAACTAGCGGCACCTAGAGGACTTGCAAGAATACAGCATATTTTGCATGTCGCATGTCACGGTTCTGTCGACTCAGATATCATATGATTGCTTGCGAAGGCACGTCTCAACAGGTAAATCTAGGCTACTCTCAATAAAAGTCCATCATATTAGAAATACTTTTCTCTGTGTTGCTATCATAGACTGTAAAAAAACATGGACATAGTGTCCTTGACGTCACCCGTACATTTTGAAGAGCATTTTGAAAGCGAAAATGATGCCGCTGCCATCTTAGCAGCACGTCACCGCACGTCACTCCCAGATAACTGAAAATGGGCAAAGAGGCAGGATGTGGTTGGAACCGAGGTGCCTGATTACTGAAACCACGTCCACCCAGCTCGACGTGATCTTAGATACTATCTAAAATATTAATAAATATAACAAATTCTATCATTAGAAATTTCTAAAGGTTTACTGTCAATCTATGGTGTCTTTTTTTACGATATAGATGCTGAAGCACCCGTAATTGTAATTTGTGTCGGGTGTGCAAATAACAACACAAAAAATCAAACGGGACTTCATACCTTTGTAATGAAATAGCATTCGCGAGATTGATCCAATCTGTGGCACGTGGGTAAAATGTCAATGAGTGTCAATTGAAATACAAAAAACAGTACTTTTTGTCCACAAAAGTGTTAAATCCATGAAATATTAATATATTATCCATTGTTGCCATCTCATTTTCTGCTCTCCATCATCATTTTTCAAGAAATTATGCAGCGTTTGTTGTAAAACTGTATATGATCGTATATATCACACAAACAAATGAGCCTGCGTTCAAAGTAATTTTTTTATATCCTCACATCATTGTCATTGTAGTACATCTCAGGAACAAAACTTTTAGCCAATGCCAGATCCAGCAACATGTGTGTTGTCTTCCGCATGCGTGCACATCTACACAGATGCACATCTGTCTCGAGTCTCAACCATTAATGCAGCAAGCCATATTATAATTGTATATTATTTTATAATTGCATAAAATTATCCCGTAAAAAAGCACTAACATGGCAGAAATGCCAAATTCAGCGGCTGGAATTAGGTAATGTGACGGCTCACAGACAGCAGCGTCAAACCTGTCAATTAATTATGCAAAACTTTAAGACTTAATATAATTTAAACGGATGAGTTATAAAAAAATTCACCCTCCTCAGAGTTGTCATGAAGGGCAATATTAGCTGTATAGACCAAAAGTACAATTTGTACCAATTGTAAACATGTTTTTTTTTTCTGCTGTAAAGTTAGCCATTTTAACATGGGGCTCAATGAGATTCTGCTCTCTTCTGCAGCCTGTCCCTAGCAGCCAGTCGATAAATTGCAGTTTAAGTCACTTCCGTATTGGCTCCAAGAGAAACTGGGGGAGGCTGCCGCTTGGTTGCTATGTGTCATGAGTAAGCAACTGAGTAAACTAACACTGTCTAGAGAGAACGTGAGTGTCTCTTTTATTAGCTATAAACCCATTCATCGTAACACATTTTACATGATGCACCACCCAGCATACCCAGTTAAAAAAGTCACCGCTTTTTTCACCGCGGTTTGTAGAACTGCTGTATTAAGTGTGGTAAAGGACAATTTTTTTTCTTCTTGTCCAGCAGAAGAGAGTCAGTGACAGAACACAATGTCTGTTAAACACCAGCTTCTGGAGACACTGGAGGACCTAGACTGTAAAAAACTGAAGAAGTTTAAATGGCTCTTAAAGGAAGATGGTCTTGCTTCAGCTGCTGATATGGAGAAGGCAGATTACATTGACACAGTGGATCAGATGGTCGATCGTTGTGGACCAGAAGGAGCTATGAAGATCACACTGAAAATCCTGAGAATGATGAAAGAAAATCATCTAGCTAAAGAGTTAGAGAACAAACTCAAAGGTACCTATAAGCTGGCATTACACTAATTACAATGCAAACAGTCAGTGTACATCATCTAGATTAGTACATGCAGGATTTGAACACACAACCTCTGAATTATCAGTATGACTTCCACTCCACTTACAGATTGTTTATTTCACAAGAGTTGTTTGTGAACACACACAAGAACATTTTACAGATACTGTACGTAAAACATCTAGAACCTATACACCCATGTGCAATAATTTATTATTAAACATGAGTTGAACATAAAGAGAAGCAAACACAGAAAACCTAGAAAACAAAGGCTCAAACTGTTGAACCAACTATAAACAGTCACACTCAACTAAACATCTAGTTGAAACTTATGTGTTGTATGATCTGTGTTTGGTGAGAACTGGACAATCATTTTAGTACTTTTTTAAGTAATGGCTGGTGTTATCACCAAACTGCATTGGTAGTTTTAAGAATTCCCAAGATAAACATTTAGTACACTATTTCTGTTCCTGGTGCCTGTAATATGATGGTAGTTGAACAAACTCAAAACTAATCCTATAACCCTGAGTTGACAAAACCAAACCACTCCAATCCGGCTTTGTTGGTACCATGACATCAACTTTCTCTGTCAACTCAGGCTTTGAGTTTGTGGAGCGCGTACACTTGAATGTGTGACATCAGTGGCAATCAGCTAATCACATGCCTTGCAACAGAAATAAACTGTGATTCACTTCTCGCGAGAGAGCAGCGCAATTCAAAACGCATTTTAAATGCATTAAACGCATATAACAATATTTCATTGTTAAATATTTGTTTTTACTATATAGTGACCTTTGATTTGGAGGAAGAGAAACTATGGGAGTGACTTTATTGGGTCAATATCACTTAGCTTACATCTGATCGGTCCAGTTTCATTTTGAGATCTTTAACCCAGAACATAACCTGCCCTGGAGCAGGTTAGCTGTGGAGCATAAGTTACTATGGTGATGAACAGCACTAAAAAGCCAAGTTACTTTCATGGTACCTGAAACCCAGGATTGGCACAAACTAATCTGAAATTTACCTGGCTAGTACAGGCCCCTGGAGATCTATCTACCTGCAGAGTTCATTGATCCAACACACCTGCCAGTAATTATAAAGTGCTTCTGAAGATTAATTTACTTAAAGGGGACCTATTTTGCCCCTTTTGAATTAAAATATCTTCAATTTTGCGATGTGGCATTTTTCTTTATCACCAGTTGCTTGCAAAATGATGGACACCGATTCACATATCGTCCGTGTCATTTCCTGTGATAATAAAATTAAGTGAATTATTAAATAAATGAGTAAATAAACAACAAGCAAACTTAAACTTGTTTGCTTAAAATTTCTGCCAATAATTTGCTAATGCAGGTACAAAAAGACGTTTTGTATCTGCAAAAAAACAACAAAAACAAACAAACAAACAAAAAAAAACACATGCAGTAAGCGGTAGACCAATCACAACAGAACGGGCCATCTGACCAATCAGAGCAGAGTAGGCTCTCAGGGAGGGGTTTAGTGAGACTGGGTCCTTGAATAAATAATTCTAGACACTGTGAGAAAAGATTTAATGCTACTTTGTATATTATGAGAAAATTAAAGTTTTTAGTATTAGTATTTCAGTATAATTAGTATTAGTTTTTAGTATATTGGATTTTCTTGGATGCATGTAAACCTATTGTAGGAGACTCCAAAATAAAATTAGTAACTTTTAAAATAGCATAATAGGCTGAATGAATATCACTGTTATACATATATCTCACCTTTTCTCTCTCTCTCTCTCTCTCTCTCTCTCTCTCTCTCTCTCTCTCTCTCTCTCTCTCTCTCTCTTTCAGTTCACAAATCTCCAGTCCAGATGAGCAGCAGTGCTCAGACTGGAGTCAGTGTTGATGTGAAAGCTGAAACAGGTGCAAATGTAAATGTTCCATTATTAACTGGAAACACCTTCACAGGACCTGTAAACATTTACAGCTCAAATGCTGCGGGAAATGGTACATTTATATCACTATGACAAGACACACAACCAATACTAACATTTCAGTAAAGACTGATAATGTTTCAACCTCAGTGATTTTCATGAGACACACATGATTCAGTACCATTTTAATGATAAGGAATAACATACTGTATCACTTAATATTTATCTGTCTTCTGTTTATTCCTCTCATTCCTTATGCATCTTTTCTATCTGCTCACAGATCAACTGAAATGCTCAGAGACAGCAGAGAAGCAAAGAACAGAACAAGGTAAACCAACATTAACATAACCATAAGACTCAGACAACGTCAGTTGATACAAAAGTGTTTTACAGCTATAAATTTACAAAATATAGTAATGCACAAGATTATGGAAGTAAATTAATCAGAGATGTCTTTGAAACAAAAAAGCATGTTGAATTGCACTAATTGAAATGGCGGTGCAGGTGGGTCTTGACGAAGACCAAAGCAAAAGTTATAGTGAGTCATTCATTCAGAAAAACCTGATCTGCCGAAATGGAGCAACCAGTAAGTATGTTCTGATTGTCAGGGCCAGCATATCTGCAGAAAAGCCGATTAAGACATGCTTAATTCAAAGTCCATGTATTACATGGTTACATGGTCTACCACAAAGCTGATTATAACTTTATCCCCCCTGACTCTGATGTTCAGAACTAACATTACATTTGAAGAAGACATATTGCTGTCCATTGCTTGGTTTGCTTAAACATATATCATGGCTTGGTCAACACTGTGGGTAGTAATGGGGTTTCCCTCATATGTCATAATGTCACATTGGGATTGAGGAACATAAGGAGATGAAGGCACTCATGATCAATAAACAATGTAAATTTAATTTAAGCTATAAAAAAGGCAAGGAGGAAAGCAACCGCATGTTCAATGCAAACACTAACATTACCAGACCAGGAGCTAAATGAACTGAAGGGCTTATAAACACAGGGTAACATACTCAAATGCAAACAGGTGTGAACTAATAGATCATATAATGAATAATCACAAACAAGAATGGAGAACAAAGAAAAGTTACACTTTAATAGACCACTTTAGACATTCTACTAACTATAAGCAACTTTGCAACTGCATGTCAACTAACATCTTGGTTAATGTTGTTACCCACGTTCCCTAAAGGAATCCCTGGTTAGTAAGAAAAACAAGCCAGTGAAGGTTGGCGTGTGAGATTTGCATGACAAGCCAATCCCCCGTACATAAGGTTATATAAGCTTGCCTGCAACTCACTCATTCAGGTATGTGCTGAGGAGCTGAGACCGATTCTGTTTCAGAGGTGGTATAGGGTTGTGACAGGTGGGACATAACATCTCTGTTCCCTCCTTCAGAAAACGAGGGATACAACAGTAACCAAGATAGTCCCTTTCAGTCAGTCATGTTCGACATTACAGTATGTTGAAAAAACCTGACGTTATGGGGTCTCTATGGAAAGCGCCACAACTGCTGACCCTTTTCAGTGCCCGTGTAAGTCAAACAGACCTCCATAGCTAGTAAAATAAAAGGACAGAAATTTCCAAGGGGAAGGTCAATAGCTGCTGCTTCTATCTGTTTCATCCAAATCAGCCACGACTGGTTGGATAACACTGGGGAAACATAGAAAGGGATGCTACGGAGGCAGCATCCTGCCCATAGGGAGGTAACATGGAAATTCACATATGGACTGAACCGTGGTATGGAACCATTACCAACGCAGAGAAGGGGCATGAGCGTAATCTGCCCAGGGAGTGACACGGGTGTATTGACAGGGAAACTGTACTGTGAAAGAATACACATAGGTTTACTGAGAGGGAATCATAACATATTGAGCATCTGGCGGGATTTTCCAGCAGGAAGAAACATCAATGAAGAACACTTCTAAGCACAAGCTTGCCTAGTAGAGGGAGTTCTGGCCTGAGTCATAGGCCAGTGAGTAGGCCACTGGCGGTGGTAGGCCACTTAAGTCTGCCGTGTCCCATCCAGATGTCCCATCCAGACCTCTGGAACATGGAAGTTCCAGATATCTGGACGTGAATGCCATTTAATGTCCCATCTGAAAACCAAGTCCGGGTGGGCCAAAGACTCCCATTTTCTCCCTGACCTTGCACAGTGGGCCTCAATTATGAAAAGAACCTATGACAGAAAACGGTGTGTAATGTTGTTTCCACGCAAAACTTGGCATTTATCAATATGGAAGTGAGCAGTGGATACGATCAAATCTCACATCAGGTCTCAGCTTGTGTACGCAAGTTTCTGAGTTAACGTGATAAGAAATAGGGAAATTTAATTAGAATATATAGGTGTTTATGAATATATAAGTGTTTATATATGAAGACTTCAGATGCAAAAGCCTCTAAGTGCCATCTGAAATTTTCTTCTAAAATGAGCATTTTTATCAAGCTCTTATGTTTAGGTTCAGTAATTTCACTTTAATGGCAATTAATATGTCATTTTCATTGCCGTTAAAGTGAAATTACTGAACATAAACAGACAAGCTTGATAAAATTGCTCATTTGGAAGAAAATTTCAGATGGCACTTAGAGGCTTTTGCATCTGAAGCCTTCATATGTTTATGACCTATGTATTTATTTTTTCAGGGATTTAGCTTTACATGTGCAAATAGCAGCAAAAAACTAAATAATGTGAGGATTCACAAATCATAATTCATTTAAATAATAAACATATGCTCGTTTTTGTGACACTCTAATGAATTGTATATTTGTTGTATCTTTATTTTATTAAATCAAAGTGATCAGACAGGTGCCACATCAGTTCTAGCATTTATAACTTGATATTTCAATCATTCATCATCAAACTAAAATGCAGTCAACCAAACATAAAATTACACTGCTCAAATGAAATGGTCCGCTGTAATGCTGCCTTCATGTGCTATCGCAAATTTGATAATTCCCACTCCTTAAGTTGTGATTACGAGCTCATCGCATTCAAGATTCTAATGTGCAATTTTTATCAGCCCAGCGCCCAACCACACACATTTTTGTGCACGTGAAGGATGCTGTTTTACATGAATATTGGAACACAGGTGAAGTACAAAGGCTTAAATTGTTTACATAATTAATCATAATCACGTTGTTTATAGCTAATGAATTCCACTATGACTAGGCCTATCTAATTTATGTTTTATTTTATAGTTTAATATATAACTTTATAGCTTCTTTTTCATTCTTGTTCTGTTCTGAATACCGTTAAACTTAAAGGATTTGTAGTGAAGGGAATTATAATAGACCTATGAATGTTTTGTTTTATTTACTGGTATTAAACATACATATAAATGAATGTAATTGTTTGAAATTATGAGGTTAATGAGTGTTTTTGGTGTAAAATTTATTTCTCTCTCATTACTTCCTCTTCTTAGCCAAGTTATGTTTCTCCGTATTGCAAACTCTAGGCTTCTCGAGGCTTCTAAACTGTGAAATTTGAGTGTGATATTCAAATGACGATTGTTTTTTAGCCGCCACATTTATTAACGTGCAATCATTCGTACGATAGGATTGCCAGCATACGAATGTTTGATGAATCACACGTAAACCTTGTCATAAGGTGATTTTTGCACTCAGATTTGCCCTCGTTTCTATGCTAGATTGACAAATGAGGCCCAGTGTCTATGCGAGCAGGCTAACTAAGGGAAATGCATACTTGCTGTGTGCCGGTGCATCTTTGTCAAGGGTCCCCGAGAGTCCAGAGAGGAAAACAGGTCTACCTGTGTATCTTCGAATCAGCTGGACGAACTGGGGGTGGAATCTCCATTCTCTGTGGAGCGTCATCATAGCATGTCGGTTGCACAACTGAACTTGGCCGGAATGTAAATGGCACAGAGCGACCTGAGCTGCTGCTGACTCCAGAGGAGGAGATGGCGGGCGAGTTGCAATATGCAATTCAAGGCAGTTGATATCCCACTGCAGTTGAGTTCCTGTCCAAGAGCCCGAGGCTGCATGTCTATTGCGTACTGCGCCCAACCACCACCACAGGCTGAAAGTGTGGCAACAGATCGGTGTGATGGTCACCCAATGTGTGCCACGGAACCATACCCATCTCAGGACTCTGTGATGTAGCCAGTGCTGAAGTGGTCTCATGCATCAATCCAAGCAGTGTGACTGTGGCTGCGGATGCCATATCATATGGTCAGGCTGCACAGGAGTGAATGTAGATGCTGCTGGGGGACTCTCTTGGTGATGGGCAGGTGGAGGGCAGCCTTTGGCTGCCGGGACAGTTTCACCGAAGAGGCCAGCCTGGGAGATGGGGTCATCAAAAAAAGCAAACTTTGTCTGCCTCCATCTCAGCTAAGTTCAGCCAGAGATGGTGTTTTTCGTTGCCCAGAAGGCGAGGTCGGTTGCGATACACAGTTCCTGCATCAACCCCAGCTCAGAACTACCCTTGTAAAGCTCTTTTAGTGCTTTGGCCTGACAGACTGGCTGGAGGGCCATAGCATGCAGGGTGGAGACGGCCTGTCCAGCAGCACTGTAAGCTTTGGCTGCAAGCATGGCCGAGAACTTACAAGCCTTGGAAAAGCGGCATGAGTGATTCAGCCAGGTGGCAGCACTTTGTGGGCATAAATGCAATTGCATGCTTCATCTGAAGAATGTCTGCATAAACCTTGACTGCCCCACAATCGAGTGTAGGGAAGGTGGAGGTGGTAGTGAAGTGGCTTCTGGCAGTAAAGGGTGCTTTCCATGACTTCATGATCTCCTCATGTACCTCTGGGAAGAGAGAAGCAGTGCAGGACCATGTTGAGCTGTGTTTCGTGTCAAGAAACCAATCGTCCAACTGCAAGCGAACAGGGCAGTGTTCCACTTAGCATGTTTATGGCCCAGACATGTGAGGCAGTGAACATGGCTGTCAGATGGGACCAGGAAACGGCCGCATCCAGAAACGTGTAATGCCATGTTTAAAAATACACAACATCACCCATGCTTGCTATTTTAGGGAAACTGCTCTTTTAATTGTTGAAGAACCCAGGTGTGTAATTGCTGCACTTATCTGTGCATGTTTGCTCTTTATTTGGCAAAACAGTGCTGAATGTGTTGTATATCTTACTGAAAGCAGGTAGAGCGCTATTGAAACAACCACTTGGCTCTGCAGCAAAAAGCTAAATGAGTGAGTTGTAGTCTGTTGGAATAAAATCTCACTCGCCAATCTTCATTGGCTCCCAAGTGAGACCCCATAACGTCAATTCATTTTGATGTAACATCAGAGATGTGACTAACTGAAAGGGAACTCTCATCAGTGTCATAGATGGGTGATGAAACAGTTCTGGTGCTGAGCGATGTCGTGCTTGAGCGACATGCTTGGTGCTTAACGGAACCAACTGTGATGAAGATTTGAAGGGAGGGACCGACTCTTCTAGCTCCACGAAAATTCTGACTCGCGCAGATGTTACAACAGGCTCACACACCTAGTCAGATTGAGTGGCAGGCTTCCATTCTGGGACAGACGGGGCTGTAGGTTCTGGCTTTGTAGCAGGTATCAGCTCATGCACTGGGTCTGCAGTGGGCTCAGGTTCTGTCTCTACAGTGGAGACAATAAATAAATAGATAAGTAATAAAATAAAAGGTTTTACTCACATGGATTATATACAGAAGCTCCTTTTATATTCAAGGAACTTTTAATTGCGTTGCCACTTTAGGAATGTCTTCAGTGTGCACTGGTGTCTGAATTACACAGCAATTTCATTGGCCACGGACAAAGTCATGTGATACTTGCATAGTACATGTCTATAAAATGGCACCTGCAAACAATATTATCAGCTTCTTTTTCTTCAGAAGTCTTATGCCTTGTATCTCTTTTGTATGCGTAGAGTAGGAGTCTGGCTAAAAACAACAAATAAGTGTAGGAGATGTGTGCCTCCATGTCCCCATTATATATCTGAGGATGATGTCCACAAGTTTTGTGTGGTTTGTTTGGCTGGGGCGCATGGTAAGTCAGCTCCTTACTGTGAGAGTTTCACACTGAGGAAGCTCTGCTATTGCCTTGCTTTCTTTAACATGATGGAAGATTGGCTTCTGTGCTCCGTAATTTGGGGCATCTCAGATCATTAAGTTTACAGGTGGAGCTGTTGAATGAGACTGATGGGTGTTGCTCATTCTCTTGTTCACTCGCCTTAAATTACAAACATTCACTTCTGGCATAAGCATATTTGGGGGATGTTTGAGTTCCTTCTGGTTCTAGAACGGGGGTGTCCAATTCTGTATCTGGATTGCCACAGTCTGGAAAAGTTTAACTCCTACCCCAATTAAACACAGCTCTAGAAATAACATTCTAGAAATAACCATATACTGTAGGTGTAGAGGCAAGTTGGAGCTAAAGTCCGCAGGACAGTGGCCCTCAAGTACAAAGTTTGGACACCATGACATAAGCATGTTTTGATGTTTACATAAGGAGTGACAACAGCTGAAGTGCAGAAGACCATACACATACTAAATGTGCATTTGAGTCAGCATGAGTCATGGCATTTTCATGAATATATATGTTGTCAACTTAAAAAAAACTGTGCTGCTTCTACATTCCAGCTATGCTTATCACACATTCAGTAATTATTTTTGTAATGGGAATCACAGACCAGGTTAGAATTTACAGATTTTATAATTATTATACTTGTTTACTTACTCTTTGCTGTCTTTTTTCCTCTTTCTCAAATGCTCAGTTGCAGAGGACAGTAAAGTTGCTCTACATGATTACACAAAGACCAGCTGCAAACTGAAAAAAAAATTAAAACTGGATTGTGAGCGGATATTGGTTGGTGATTCAAAGACTGGACATCAGAAATACCTGAACGATATTTACAGTGATTTATACATGGTTCATAATGAGACTGGAGGAAGAGTGAACGACCATGAGGTGAGGCAGATTGAATTGAATCTCAAACAATTTGATTCCAAGGATACACCAATCCAGTGTAATAACATTTTCAAAGTCCATATGGGTCGACAAAACAGAAAGGTGCTGACGATGGGGATCGCAGGAGTGGGAAAAACCATCTCCGTCAGTAAATTCATCCTCGACTGGGCAGAAGGAAAAGAAAATCAGCATATATCCTTAATTTTTCCTCTGCCATTCCGTCAACTAAATTTGATCACACGGAAATTGAGTCTTATGGATCTGCTTCATGAATACTTCTTCAGTAGTCCAGAAGAATTGCCCTCTCTTCCTGAAGAAGACAGTAAGGTCTTGTTCATCTTTGATGGACTAGATGAATGTCGCTTCCCTTTAAACTTTAAAGAAAATGACAGAATTACCGGTGTTAATGAAAAAACAACAGTAAGTAAGATAGTTACAAGCCTGTTCAAGAAACATCTGGTCTCCTCTGCTCTCATTTGGATCACATCCAGACCAGCAGCAGCCGGTCTGATACCCCGAGACTACATTGATCAAGTGACAGAGGTGCGAGGATTTAACGATGAGCAAAAAGAGAAATACTTCAATAAAAACAGCAGTCCTGAGGTTGCTGGAAACATCATCCGTCACATCAGGAAAGTCAGAAGCCTGTACATAATGTGCCACATCCCTGTTTTCTGCTGGATCTCTCTCATTGTTCTACAGCCTCTGCTGGCTCAAAAGAGCAATGACAAAATACCCACAACTCTCACAGGGATGTACATAAACTTCTTACTTTCTCAGATGCAACAGATGCAAACAAAATACAATGATGATACTAAACTTGAAGCCAATGCCAGATCTTTTGATCAGATTGTTCTGAAGCTTGGGGAACTGGCCTTTAAACAGCTAGAGAAAGGTAATCTCATTTTCTACAAAGAAGATCTTGAAGATTGTGGATTAGATGTCAGTGATGGGTCTGTGTTTTCTGGGTTGTGCACTCAGATTTTTCAGAAGGCTGTTTCAACAAGAAACGTTTACAGTTTTGTACATCTCAGCATCCAGGAGTTCCTTGCTGGTCTCTATGTGTTTATGATTTACAAAGATGAGAAAGCAAATCCATTTCTTCAATCCTGGAAAAAAAGTGACATGGAAAATCTCCAAAAGCCACTGTTTCACCTTCATAAGGCTGCAATCAACAAGGCTTTACAAAGCGAGAATGGACACCTTGACCTTTTCCTCCGGTTCCTCCTGGGTCTTTCACTGGAATCCAATCAGAGTGATCTAAAGGAATTAGTGCCAAGACTGGAGCTGAAAACAGAGAACATCAAAGACACTGCTGAATATATCAAAAAGAAAATAGAGAAGGAGAAATCAGTAGAGAGGACCATCAACCTCTTCTACTGTCTGAGTGAACTAAAAGATGACTTTGTGGAAGAAATCCAGAAGAACCTGAGCTCAGGAAATCTTTCAGCACAGAATATGTCCTCTGCTGATTGGTCTGGTCTGGTGTTTGTGCTCCTAATATCAGAAGAGACCCAAGAGACCTTTGAGTTGCAGAAATACAGACAATCTGATGAAGGACTGATGAGACTTCTGCCAGTGATAAAAAACACCAAAAGAGCACTGTGAGAGACTTCTTTACATATTAATTTATATAAACTATTATTCGGCCTTAATTGTACATGACTATTCAGAAAAATGAATATATGTAAATTTATCATTGTATGTCATGACATTAAATGCCAATAAATCTCCTCTATCGGGCAAGTTCAAGGTAACACGTTACTTAAAGCATTAAATTATAATACATTATAAAAGTATTTCTTAATGCAAGTTCAATAATCACAGAATAGATCTGGTGGTTTTAACTTTCATTCAACTGTATCACTACAGGTTTTTGTAAGTTATATGAGCTCCAGATAAAGCCTAACTTTATAAGCCGATTAACACATTATATTGCTGTTTATTTTGTTCTCTACACAGGCTACATAGATGTAATCTCACTAGTCAGTCCTGTAAAATTTTGTCTTCATCTCTGCAATCATCAAATTCACCTTTGAGAGAGCTGGACCTGAGTTGCAATGACCTGCAGGATTCTGGTGTGGAACTTCTCTCTGATGGACTGAAATGCCCAAACTGTCAGCTAGAGATACTGAGGTTTGAGGGGTTTTTTCCTCTTTTTTTTAACATTGTTACATTACATAAAAGTGTAATTTAACATTACAGTTCTAAGATGTATGCATTTTTCTCTTGCTTAGACTGTCCACCTGTAGTCTCACTACTCAGTGCTGTGAGATTTTGTCATCAGCTCTACAGTCCTCAAACTCCGTCCTGAGAGAGCTGGACCTGAGTAACAATGACCTCCGGGATTCTGGAGTGAAGCTTCTCTCTGATGGACTGAAGAGTTCACATTGTCAGCTAAAGATACTGAGGTAAATAGTTTTCCATAAAATTATTAACAAAAGGTTACTTAAATAAACAATGGTTAAAATTTGTTATCAAATATGGCATCTGTTCTTGTTGGAATGCCAGAACAAGAGAAAAATCAAAATACTTCATATTTATTCAGATGTCTAAATTTTCTTACCTGAGAAGTATGGCCCTATGGTTCTAACAGTACATGGGTATGAGAAGGCGATATGGCTTACTGTTATTATCAAATTGCAAAGGTTTCAATATAATTATATAAACATACTGTTTGAAGCACTTTGTGTTTTAGAGTGAAGTGCAGTACTACTCGAGCAGCTTAAAGTGTTTTGGGTGCCTTATAGTTGCTTGGTTTGCAGTTGCCACCAAAATAAAAGCTCTGTTTTAACATTTGAAAGCAGATAAAAAAAGACAGCCATAAATGTGGGTGTTGCAATGTTACTGCTATTCTTTAAAATATACAGTTATTAAAATTAATATTATTAAATAAATGTTTTTAGTTGTTGGACAAATACAGTTAGACCCCATAAAAGACCAATATGTTTAATAAAGACCAGGAGTCAAAGCTGAAGTTCATTAAGTTGACAGAGAATTTACTGAAAATAAAGTTCTTCATGCTTCCAAAGACTGCAGAATAAAGCAATAAGCCCTGTAAAGCCATGGTTTTGTCACAGAGATGAACTCTGTGATTCCCTCCTCTGGCCATCGGAGGGAGCCCTCACCCGAGTACTGACATATACACACACACACACACACACACACACACACACACACACACACACACTACATTACCCACAAGCCTGTGCCTTGGACTAATTACCTCATCAGCTGTTCCCCATTAACCTGACTATAAAGGACTCTCTATTACATCACTTAGACGCGAAGTCTTGTATTGCCATGGTGTACATTTCTGAGCGTTATTCTACTTTCTGATTGCCTGCCTGTTGCTGAACCTGTTGTCTACCATTTACAATCCTCTGCCACCTACCCTTGACCTGTGCATTGTCTACTGTTCTGTGAGTGATATCTGCCTGTCCTGACCCTTGCCTGTATTCTTACCATGATACTGTTTTCCCTCTGCTATACCTGTTTGCCCCTGCCAGACTTTGCCTGTACAACTACACTCTATTCTAATAAAGCATGCAAATGGATCTCAGACTTTGTGACGAATCATTACAGGTTTACTGTGATTTTAGAACAGCTAAGTGGCATTGTTGGGTAGGGCCTTAACCCTCTGGAGTCTGAGGCTGATTTGGGGCCTGGAGAAGTTTTGACATGCCCTGACATTGTGCTTTTTTCAGTTGTTCATAAACATATTAATGGAAAAAGTGTCATTACACTGTATTCAGCACAAACTAGGCTACAATAATATGTGAGGAACATGTATGTACATGTTTGTGTTTTGAAGGAATAACATTTATGCGTGGTTATTGAAAAAACAAAAAACTTAAGTCACTGAAATAAGGCCAAAAAAAGTATAGTAAATCTGTGTTTACAAGACTTTAGGGTATTGGAGGTTGTAAACTAGAGTTTTTGCTTCAAAATTATGCTGCATACTCCTTCATATAAACAATATATTGATTTAGTTTTTGTAAACACTTTTTGCCAAGAAACACAGTAGGCCGTGAATCACCACTGAAAATGGGCCATTCTCACCTGAGAAGACAAAAGAATTGCATAGTAATGAGCTGAAATGACTTGCATATTAATGAGGCATTTCAGTCAGGTAGGCTGTGAAAAAAAACTTCTGTGATGTCTCAAGCTCATCATGATATATGAAACATACAGAAAAATATTATTACAATATAAAGTAAGGGTTTTATATTATACTTTAAAATATAATGTATTCTGTGATGCAAAGAGTCTGAATATAGGCTTTAGTTTAAAAGCATGCACATTTGGAGAAATATTGGATTCTCATATGCTTATGTCAATTTTCTATACAGAGCAGTTATATTTATTTAATATTCATTGTCATTACTATGAGCGCTGGTGTTTTCAATTCATCCTTGAAGTCGGAGGGCGCTCTCTGTGCATTTTTAGTCCACAAATTCATCTAAAAGAAGAAGAGGCTATTCCATGAATGGAGTTTCCAATTCATACTGCAGCCGGAGGGCGCTAAAGAAACAAAAACTCATCTAAAATTCATCTATAGAAGAAAAGAAAACAGGAACTAACTGCATGTCTTCTAGAGCTCCCTAACCATGACTTTTACATCCAGATAAACACTTTTCAAGACAATAAATACACGATTGAGACGATGAATGCATGTATTGCCTCTGAATTTGCGTCTGAATAGCGCTGGCTCCGCGGGCGTGGCCGCATTAGCGGATAATGAGCTGAATCACGGACTTCTGACATGGCTCTCTTTTCATACAGATTACATAAACACAGAAGGTTTGTTTTCGATTTGACTTACATGATTTAAAACCTGACATCTTAACGTTTTTTTAGACATAAGTTTAATTTTTCTGTGATTAGTATTCACTAAGTTACAGTTCATTTTCTGAGAACTATCAGATTGGACTTCGTTCAGAGGGAGAGGAGAAATCACGCATCATGTTAGTTTTCTTTATTTTACAAAAAGCACAACATTGTGTTTTTACTCTGAGTGTATACAAATAAAAGAAGATCTATAGTTTCAATTGATATATTACTTATGTCAGAGTGTTAACTCCCTGAGGTCTGAAAACGCGCCGGCGCGTTTTGCAGGATTTTTTTCACATTGCAGCAAAACAGACTTAAAATACTCCGTCATTTCTTGTCATAGAGACATAAGTAATATATCAATTGAAACTATAGAATGTCTTCTTTTATTTGTGTACACTCAGAGTAAAAACACAATGTTGTGCTTTTTGTAAAATAAAGAAAACTAACATGATGCGTGATTTCTCGTCTCCCTCTGCACAAACTCCAATCTGATAGTTCTCAGAAAATGAACTGTAACTTAGTGAATACTAATGACAAAAAAAATGACACTTATGTCTAAAGAAACGTTGAAATGTCAGTTTTAAATCATGTAAGTCAAATCGAAAACAAACATTCTGTGTTTATGTAATCTGTATGAAAAGAGAGCCATGTCAGAAGTCTGTGATTCAGCTCATTACCCGCTAATGCGGCCACGCCCACAGAGCCAGCGCTATTCAGACGCAAATTCAGAGGCAATACATGCATACATCGTCTCAATCGTGTATTTATTGTCTTGAAAAGTGTTTATTTGGATGGTAAAGCCATGGTTAGCGATCTCTAGAAGACATGCCGTTAGTTCCTAGTTCCTTTTCTTTTATATGAATTGTGGCCTAAAGGTGTACAGAGAGCGCCCCGGCTGCAAGTATGAATGGAAAACACCATTCCTGAAATGTCCTCTTCTTCTTTAGAATAATTTGTGGACTAAAGGTGTACAGAGTGCCCTCCGGCTGCAAGTATGAATTGAAAACACAGTATCCACCACTCATAGTGATAACAATAAATATTACTTCTCAGTATAGAAAATTGACAAATATATAAGAATCCATCAATATTCTCCAAATGTGCATGCTTTTAAGCTAAAAGCCTATATGAAATGCCACAGAGGTAACATAATTGTTCAGACACTTTGCATCACAGAAATACATTATATTTAAAGAATATAATAGAATACCATTATTTAAAATTGTAATAATATTTCACAATATTGCTGTTTATGATGAGCTGAGACATGATTACAGAGGGTTTTTTCACAGCCTACCTGACTGAAAGGCCTCATTAATATGCAAGTCATTTCAGGTCATTATTATGTGATTCTTTGTCTTCTCAGATGAGAATCACCCATTATTCAGTGGTGATTCACGCCTCCACGCATACTGTGTTTCTTGACAAAAAGTGTCTTACAAATTTAAATCTCTCTATTGTTTTATATGAAGGAGTAAGCAGCATAATTTTACATAATTCTGAAGCAAAAACTCTAGTCTACAACCTCCAATACCCAGAAGTCTTGTGAACACAGATTTAATATACTTTTTTTTGGCCTTATTTCAGTGACTTAAGTTTTTTGTTTTTTCAATAACCACGCATAAACATTTTCCTTCAAAAATACAAACATGTACATACATGTTCCTCACATATTATTGTAGCCTAGTTTGTGCTGAATACAGTGTAATGACACTTTTGTCATTTATATGTTTATGAACAACTGAAAAAAGCACAAATGTCAGGGCATGTCAAAACTTCTCCAAGCCCCAAATCAGCCTCAGACTCCAGAGGGTTAACTCTTCTAAAATCACAGTAAACCACAGCTTCATAGGACTTATTGCTTTTATAAAACATATAATATTATGTCTTGACTTAAACATTGCATTCCTAACTTTGTAAACAATATAACAAAGACACACAAATGTATTGAATACTTTATTAAATAATTGTGCAACAACAACAATAAGTGCAACAACTGTAAATAAAACAATGCCTTTACTAGCTTGGTAGACATTCGTAACAGGAGTCAGGGTGACACGCATCTGATTTTACTTTCACGTTAATATAAAGTATTTATGATAACCTTGTATGTATTTGACAGTATTAGCATGATAAGATAACTTAGTCCAGTAATCATGCACTGTTTGACAGGCTTTTAGTGTGTGCGCACTTTAAGTGCACGCTCAAGGAAAGCGCATGTTAGAAGAGCAAGCAAATGAAATGTTTAACCAGCAAGGCTTTAAAACTCATGCCAATAAAAACATTTTGTGATTGCGAATAACTGCAGTGTCTACCTACTCTACCACTGCGTTAACATGTAATGTGGATATATGTCTCGTTTTACAGTATATTGAGACATAGGCACCAGAACTGTAAATGATAGAATGTGTACTGTTGCACAATACTACGATTTGAAAGACGATGATGCTTCCTCATACTGCAGCCAATAAATGATAGATAGGACAGAACAAAAAAAGGCTATTAACAATCTTTCATTGTGCAAAAGTATTGTAATAAAGGCTTCAATACAGAGTAGCAAAGCGCTTATGCACATCCCATGTGAAGAATGATGCGCTTGAAGCAACATGGAGTCACAGCATGCAACGCTCTGCATTGAAAAGTTCAAAGCAAAAAGAGAAGAGATACTGATGTGTAATGTATTATATCTATGCAATAGTTTGAGTCTTTTCTTTTAACAGTTTTAAATTTCAGTTACTGTGCACATGAAGAACAATTCATAGTGCTCTCTAATAGGGAGAGAGATTCTGTTTCTGAGGAAGATGATTTAGAAACCACGATAAACTTCAGCAAGATAAAGTCCTTTTATGCAGAAACATAGACCATTATCTTCTTCTGATCAAGTATAATAATAGAAAAATTTAATCATCTTGAGAGAGTTTCATCGTGTTGACTATTGTAACCGAACACAACACAGCCGCAGTAGAGAGAATAGTTTACATTAATGTGAGGTACAGATGAATATTTAAGTCGTTAAATTCCTGTTAAACTATGGAATGGCTTCAGAACACTTGGAATATAATGCACGAAAAGTTTGGTGCTTTTTAATGATTTTGTGCCTTTTGTGGGGCTTAACAATAACACAGAATAGTATACACACAATATCAGATTTGGATCAGTTTCGTCAGACCAAAACCCGATCTGACAAAAATGGCAGTATCAGTGCTGATACACGATCTGAGTATTGGATCAATGCACTCAGAGTAAAAACAAAACGTTGTGCTTTTTGCAAAATAAAGAAAACAAACATGATGCATGATCTGTCGTCTCCCTCTGAATGAAGTCCAATCTGATACTGAATGAACTGTAACTTAGTGAATACTAATCACAAAAAATTAGACTTATGTTTAAAGAAATGTTGAAATGTCAGGTTTTAAATCGTGCAAGTCAAATCGAAAACAAACATTCTCTGTTTATGTAATCTGTGAAAACAGAGCCATGTCGGAAGTCTGTGATTCAGCTTATTATCCGTTAATGCGGCCATGCCCACAGAGCAAACGCTATTCAGACGCAAATTCTGAGGCAATACATGTATACATTGTCACAATCTATTATTATATCTTCAAAAGTGTCTATCTGCATGCTATAGCCATGGTTAGCGATCTCTGGAAGCCTCTGTTAGTTCCTGGAATGTCACATGGTATGCCTGTTCTTCACTGAGTCATTTGTGGACTAAATGTGCACAGAGCGCCCTCTGGCTGCAAGCATGAATTGAAAAAATAAAATCATGGCCCTTCACATAATTGGCTATCATGGTCTTTCATTGTTTTATTCAAATCCTGGCATGTTGTGGCACTTCGTTTAGCGCAGTCTATCATAGCCTTTCATATAGCATGTCATATCTGGACCATTCACATAGCACGGCCTATCTGGACCATTCGCATAGACATATCGTGGCCATCAAGTAAGACTGACTGTTATTATTTTATGTAATCTGGCTTTTAGTGGCCCTCAATACAATTGGCATATCATGGTCTTTCTACACTCAATTCACACAGCTGGCATATCGTGGCCCTTCACGTAACAGCTGCCATGTAATATGACCTTCGTGGCCTCTCATGCCCATAGCTTATACAATCATTTGCTGATAAATATTTACTATTTATACCTTCATTTGTCATAAAACATAATACTAACTTTGTTCTTTTTAAGAATTCAAGTTAAGAAAATCCTCAACTGGAGGGTATCAATCAAATTTCTTTTTAGTGGTAGGCTCCGCCCCTGCCTGCATCTTCAGGCAGGATCAGCCAAATCTGCATTCCCCAGTCTTCGGACTAAGGACAGGGCCTACACCAAAACACTTATACAATTAAACATGAATCACTGTCTGTTAATACTCCACAGAATAAATAAAGCAAACGTTCACCTGACTCTGAGTCTTTCTGGTTGAAATCTTAGGAAGCTGGGGGCAGATGTTGCCTGTTAATAGTCGCATCTTAAAAATCAAGCACATAAACAACTATATGAGATGACGCAGCACCAATCAGGATTGGACTAGTTGCACACATGCTTCAGACGAATCATGCAGAGGCCCCCCCATTGTGTCATAATTTGAAAGCAGCATTTCATTCCCCTCTTAGAGAACCATGAGACTTTTTTTTTTTAACTAAAGCACCTAATTAGGGTCAAATGATTTGCAAACGCAGGTGTTTACATGTCTTCAGATATGTCTTAATCAAATCACCTTTTTACAGAAACCATGAGAAACTATACAGAAATTCAACTTTTTATTGTTACACATTCTGATGTTCAGCAGAAGACACCAGAAACACACATTTTGCCCCTTGTGAATCAGTGCTGACTCGTGCCTCAAACTGTTTCAGACAGTTCCGTCTGATTTGGTGAACTGATTCATCCAGTTCAAATAACGTCATGTGAACTGTTGCTGTGTGTTTGTAGATTGTCTGGCTGTATGGTGACAGAGGAAGGCTGCCGTTATTTGTCTTCAGCACTGAGTTCAAACCCCTCACACCTGAGAAACTTGATCTGAGCTACAATCACCCAGGAGATTCAGGAGTCAAGCTGCTGTCTGAACATCCAAATTGCACACTGGAAAAACTCAAGTATGTTGAGTAGGAGAAATCACACTGTGTGTGTGTGTGTGTGTGTGTGTGTGTGTGTGTGTGCGTGAGTGTGTTAGGGATGTGCGGTATACCGGTACTGGAAAAAATACCAGTATTTATTATATTTCAAATGGTACAATATCATAATTTTGCTCATTTCGGTATTTTATGCGCTGTTGTTCAGAAGTTCACCGCTAGGCGGCAGTGTGCTACTCAAACAGATGCAAAGTTAATTCTACACGCCCAAAACTAATCAACAAAGACAGCAGTAGGACTGAAATATGACATTACTTTGCCTACAAAAGTGATGATAAAGGTGAAGCAACAGACCTCAATGCACCAATATTCAAACGCTGCTTTAAATCATGTATTGCCATGGGAGGCAACACATCAAATCTAGCAAAGCACTTGTCACTTGCTCATCCCAATTTGTTCAAAGAGTTCAGAGATCAACAGGTGAGTCCTTTATTCAATTATTTAATTTAGACTTTTATTCACAACACTAATCAGTACACGCACATACAGTGGGTACAGAAAGTATTCAGACCCCCTTAAATTTTCCACTCTTTGTTATATTGCAGCCATTTGCTAAAATCAATTAAGTTCATTTTTTTCCTCATTAATGTACACACAGCACCCCATATTGGCAGAAAAACACAGAATTGTTGACATTTTTGCAGATTTATTAAAAAGAAAAAACTGAAATATCACATGGTCCTAAGTATTCAGACCCTTTGCTCAGTATTTAGTAGAAACACCCTTTTGATCTAATACAGCCATGAGTCTTTTTGGGAAAGATGCAACAAGTTTTTCACACCTGGATTTGGGGATCCTCTGCCATTCCTCCTTGCAGATCCTCTCCAGTTCTGTCAGGTTGGATGGTAAACGTTGGGGGACAGCCATTTTTAGGTCTCTCCAGAGATGCTCAATTGGGTTTAAGTCAGGGCTCTGGCTGGCCATTCAAGAACAGTCATAGAGTTGTTGTGAAGCCACTCCTTCGTTATTTTAGCTGTGTGCTTAGGGTCATTGTCTTATTGGAAGGTAAACCTTCGGCCCAGTCTGAGGTCCTGAGCACTCTGGAGAAGGTTCTCGTCCAGGATATCCCTGTACTTGGCCACATTCATCTTTCCCTCGATTGCAACTAGTCATCCTGTCCCTGCAGCTGAAAAACACCCCCACAGCATGATGCTGCCACCACCATGCTTCACTGTTGGGACTGTATTGGACAGGTGATGAGCAGTACCTGGTTTTCTCCACGCATACCGCTTAGAATTAAGGCATGCGCAAGCTCCGCCCCACTCTGTTCATATATAAGGAGCAGCGCGAGCAACTCGCATTCAAGCTTTTGCTTCGGAGCCGAGCACATTGTTGCCTTCACTGGAGTGAGTCTCTGCAGTACTGGTGTGACGGCGCATTTCAGCAGATTCCAGTGTTCCTGCCTTGCCTGTTTCCCTGAGCGCTTCAGTACAAAAGAGTATTTCCTAAAAGAGCTTCACAGGTTTTAGGTTGTGTCTTTTTAAAGATGTCGTACCGCACGTGCGTTTCTGGGTGCAGTCGCTATATGGTGCCTCTTGACGGCCATGATCGCTGTCTCACGTGTTTGGGCTTCCAGCACGCTGAGGCGGCTTTCGTGGATGGCTCATGTTCTCATTGTGGGAACATGACCATCAAGATGCTTAGATCGAGACTCGATTACCTTAAACAGTATCGAGTCCCCTCTACCACACCCCAACCTAGTTCCTCTTCTCGTGAGGGGGCTATTTCGGTTGGTGGCCAGGGTGATCTGAGGGTTACGGTGTGGAACAACCCGACGACCCAGCGTCTCATTCGGGGCTCCAGAGGATGATCGTATGTCGATCACTGCATCTCAAGGTGGGTTTGAATCCTCGGGACATGAAGATTCGGCTGCGTTGCCTCCCTCTGGGAGAGCAGCGTCATCTGAGTCAGATCCCGAGCTGACGGCCATGCTTGCCCGGGCAGCTGAGAGCATTGGGTTGGAGTGGAATCCTCCGCCCCGTCCCGAACGCTCGAGGCTGGATGATTGGTTCCTGGGGGCTGCACGCTCTGGTTAATGCCAGGGCCCCGCACCGGTTCCTTTCTTCCCGGAAGTGCATGAGGAGGTTACCAGTTCGTGGAGGGCACCTTTAACTATCCAAAATCGTTCTGGTGCTTCCTCCACCTTCACCTCCCTCGATGGCGGGGCGGTTAAAGGGTATGCTGGGGTACCCCCTGTGGAGCGCTCGGTTGCAATGCAGTTGTGTCCTCCGAGCGCCTCTATGTGGCGCGGTGATCCCAAGCTCTCGTCCAAGGCCTGTAAGTTCTCGTCCATGCTTGTGGCCAAGGCTTACAGAGCTGCGGGTCAGCCGTGGGAGGGCGGCGCAGCCCGTCTCCACCCCTCCACCTGCCAAGCGTCAGGCTAAGAAGCGGCGTTCCTGAGACAGGCGACCCGGAGTCAGAGATGACAGCTCTTCAGGAGACGGTAGCAGGGCCGCTCCTTCCCCCGCAGGAGGGCAGGGGGAGAACCCTTCCATCCTCACCACTGGCTCTGCCAGTGGTACCCATATCTTCACAAAAAGAGCTGTTTCCTCTACCTCCGGGTCCCAAGAGGGCACGGTTGACAGGGTGCTCTGTTGTTCCGCAAACACTCTCTTCCCCCTTCCCCTTCAGAGCCGGCCCGAGAACGCTTTGCCTTCTCACGGAGCCCCATCTGTCACTCTACGGTTTCAGACGCAACCCTTATTACAGGATGCTGTGCCTCCCATACCAGTGCCGTCTGTTCCGTCTCGTTGCCCCACCGAGGGTGCACCTGTGGTTCCCCGCTGGCACGGTTCCTGGGAGCCTGGTTAGAGCTACCCAACCTGTCCGCTGGCTCATTCAAACGATCAGGCTCGGCTATGCGATTCAGTTCGTTCGGCGTCCCCCCAGATTTCGGGGGATCCGCGCTACAATGGTGGGCAAGGATGCCCCTGTCATGCATTCAGAGATTGCTACCCTTTTGGCAAAGGGCGTGATCGAGCCGATTCCTCCAGCCGAGATGAAGTCGGGTTTTTACAGCCCATACTTCATTGTACCCAAGAAAACAGGGGGGTTACGGCCAATCCTGGACCTTCGGGCTTTGAACCGGGCTCTTCACAGACTCCCGTTCAAGATGTTAATGCCCAAACGCATTTTCGAGTGCATTCGTCCACTAGATTAGTTTGCAGCGATAGACCTGAAGGATGTGTACTTTTCATGACTTTTCGCGAAGGTCGCGGAGAGAGCTCTTGCTCCTCTCAGGGTCCAGGGTGTCCGTATACTCAACTACCTCGACGACTGGCTGATTCTAACACACTTGAGAGCGGTTGTGTGAGCACAGAGATCTAATGCTCAGACACCTCGCCCGTCTGGGCCTTCGGGTCAGTTGGGAAAAGAGCAAACTCTGCCCGGTGCAGAGGATCTCTTTTCTCGGTATGGAAATAGACTTGGTCGCCATGTACGCACAGCTTACGAGCGAGTGCGCGCAGTCTCTGCTGAATTGCCTGAATCAGTTCAACGGCAAGACAGCGGTCCCACTGAAACTTTTTCAGAGGCTCCTGGGGCATATGGCTTCCGCAGCGGCAGTCATCCTACTGTGGTTGCTCCATATGAGACCGCTTCAGCATTGGCTTCACGGCCGAGTCCCGAGATGGGCATGGCAACAAGGCACGCTTCAGGTGACAATCACTCCAGCCTGCCGTTTGACTCTCTCCCCATGGCGGGACTTGGCGTTTCTTCGGGCTGGAGTTCCCTTAGAACCAGTGTCCAGGCATGTTGTTGTGTCAACCGATGCCTCTGCTAGGTTGGGGTGCCATGTGCAATGGTCATGCTGCGTCGGGCTCCTGGACAGGACCCCAACTTCAGTGGCATGTCAATTGCCTCGAGTTGCTGGCAGTACAGCTTGCTCTGCGCCGCTTCAAGGCCCTGCTGAGAGACAAGCATGTGCTAGTCTGTACAGACAATACGGCGACCGTAGTGTACATCAACCATCAGGGCGGTCTACGCTTTCGCCGTATGTCGCAACTCGCCCGCCATCTCCTTGTATGGAGTCAGAAGCATCTGAAGTCGCTTCGTGCCATTCATATTCCGGGCCGACTCAATCGTGCAGCCGACGAGCTCTCACGACAGCAGTCCCACCCCGGGGAATGGAGACTCCATCCCCAGTCGGTCCAGCTGATTTGGGAACGGTTCGAGAGACGCTCAGGTAGACCTGTTTGCCTCTCCAGACTATGCCCATCGCCAGCTGTTTTACTCCCTGACCGAGGGCACTCTCGAGTCAGACGCGCTGGCGCACAGCTGGCCGCAGGGTCTACGCAAGTATGCGTTTCCCCCAGTGAGCCTGCTTGCACAGACTCTGTGCAAGATCAGGGAGGACAAGGAGCAGGTCCTGATGGTCGCCCCCTATTGGCCCGGCCGGACCTGGATCTCTGAACTGATGTTCCTTGCGACAGTCCCTCCCTGGCCGATTCCTCTGAGGAAGGACCTTCTTTCTCAGAGACGGGGCACACCCTGGCACTCATGTCCAGATTTGTGGAGACTACATATGTGGTCCCTGGACGGGACACGGTCGGGTTAGGTACCTTACTGCCGCAGGTGGTAGCTACCATCACTTCAGCACGAGCCTTCGTAGACAGGTTTATGCGCTGAAGTGGAACCTCTTCGTCACCTGGTGTTCTTCCAGGAATGAGAACCCCTGGACATGTCCGATCGGGTCTGTGCTTTCCTTTCTTCAAGAAGGGTTGGATCGAAGGCTGTCTCCATGACCTTGTTGAAAGCAGATCGTTAGATTCCTGAGGGGGGCGAGGAGGCTTTTTCCTCCCCGTCCTTCACAGATTCCCTCTTGGGACCTCTCTCTGGTGTTATCTGCACTTCAGAGAGCTCCCTTTGAACTTTTGCTTTCAGTTGAGCTAAAGTTTCTATCTTTGAAGATAGAATGGCTTCGATTAAGGGGTTGGGGACCTACAGGCTTTCTCTGTTGACGAAGCAGGCCATCTCTCTTCTCCCCTTTTTTTTTTGTCTCTTTTTTTCCTCCCCTTGTTCATTCATTTTTTTTTTGCTCCTTTTTTGTCCCCCTCCCTTTTCCCT